>MU842808.1:288946-633219 GCA_030867305.1 Colletotrichum zoysiae | reverse complement strand
CCCCCCCCCCCCCCCCCCCCCCCGGATGTTGGACTTGTTTCCAGGGGGTACGCGCCCAACAGTCGCTTATGCCCTAATCGAGAGGCCAACAACTGATGCAACGATGAATAATTCGTGATTAATTACCACCGCCCGGCTGGTTGCGTTCTTCAGCACAAAATTGGATGCCGTCATTTTCGAATAGTGTTTGTTAATGCTTGCCGGGGAGGGGAAGGGGGGGGGGAAACTACGTCCTGCGTGTTGACCAACACCACGGATATCAGGGCGTGGTATATGGAACCACGGGCGATGCGAGGAGACAGCTGCTTGACCCTACACTTGGAGATGAGTTGGATTCCTAGTATACCTCCCTTTGATGGATTGGTTAGGGCAGGCAACCGGACCTTTGTGGCTAGGCAAGATTCGTCTCGCCCCCCGCCTGCGAACAAGGGGTTGGCAGTCACATTTTGTATGGTGTCAATCTTATTGCTCCCTATCCGGAGTATGCAATAGCTTGGATGAGCCAAATCGGGCCGGGAACTCAGCACCTGGTGATCAGATGTCAATGACAAGGCCCTGGGTTAAAAAATTTTTGGACGCATTACTCGAGGTGTTGAGTAGACGGATCTCGTTATTTCATGGCTACTCGGACCTCTTGGTTGGGGCTCACCCGTTGCTGACCAGGTTATGTGCGTTATCGTCGAGTGAGTGGGACTACATGTATTGCTGTTCGGTTTTGGAAAAGGCCGAAAAGTTCTCTGGGACTACTCAATGACTCCAAAGCAGCCACGTCTTGGCCCGAAGATTGCCGGCCTGTCTATCCCGGCTCGAGAAAAGGCAGCAGAAGTTCAACTACGCGAGTACACGCATTCTCTCCCTGCCGACGTCTCCCTTTGATGATTCCGTTCATGGTTGTAATCGGGTACCGTTGCCGGCACAAGAGAATTGTGCCCTCCCTGATGACACGAGAAGCCGGTGGAAGGCAGTTGTCTGAGGGATTCAAGTTTCAGCTCGTCCACATCGGTGTCGGAGTTATTGGGCGAGCTGCGTTTTTGCTGAGAGGGCGGCGGGGGCCTTTTTGGCCAACAAACAGACATGGTGGAACAAAAGTTCCGGCTCAAGATTACACGCGCAAGGCCGCAAGTCAGTGGGCGGGAAAGTATTAAAGCTAGCCATAACTCTCCTGAATCTGGAGGGCGGTTGACGAGAGTCTGTAATCACATGTTGCTCGCGCGAGGATGATGGTCTCCGGGTGTCACTCTTTCAGCCTCGAAATGCCAAAAGCAAACGATCAGCTTGGCTGGTTGGGTGGGTTGCTCCTTATGTGGAAATATGACGGCGAAGGAGGCTATCCGCCACATGGTTGGCGCCGGCCATTAAGACAACAGGGATGACAACGGACTTGCGGGGGAGTAATCGGATATATAGGGCGAGGCCAGGCCAGGACGCACACCACCCTTGGACCTGCCTATGTACGGTTGGACAAAAACGGCTTCATCTATCAGGTATAAAATACGCTTTCTAGATGCCAGCCCGCACTCGTCACCCCCGAAGGCCTTTCTTGAATCGAGCTCTCCTCTCCTCCAGCCAACCCCGAACATGAAACCGAGAGAAGAAGACAACTCCAAGGAGGCAGTGGCCCCCCCCGAGGTATCCATGTCAGCAACAGGATTCCGGCGCATCCTACCGGCCAGCACGAGCCCTCGAGTCATCTCATCGAGCGACCGACCCCTAAGGCGTGCGAGACAGGCGGTGCCGGCGGCATGCCTCGAGTGCCGCAAACGAAAAGTAAAGGTAGGTAATTCCTAGGCCGTGTTTTCCGCTCAAAAAGAATCAGAGAGCCGTCTTCATTTCTGTCCATTGATTAAACCTTCTTTCGCCACGAAGGTGCGTTGCCGGGTAAATAGCAATGGCCTTCGGGATCACCTCCGTACAAGTGGGGCGAGGTGGTTAGAAGGCTACGAACCAATGCGTATCAAATCATACATAGCTTAGACATCTAAGCACCGGAACCTCCTCCTCCTCGTCCGCCTCCCTCCCCCTCCCTCCGGTTCTCTCCAACACATTGAACGCACCAACTATTCTGATGCTAAATTTCCAGGGTTCGTCCAACTGATTTTTTCTTTTCCCTTCTCCCTTAGTGTAGCGGAACCCGGCCCGCTTGCCACCGTTGTTCGACCCATGGGTTCGAGTGCGAATGGGACACGGAGCCCGAAACGACGCGCCGCCAGGCTCTTCTCAACCGGGCAGAAGACCTCGAAAAAGAGAACGAGGATCTGCACGAGCTGATCCGCTATCTGTATTCACGACCCGAGTCAGAGGCCCTCGAGATCCTCCACCGGCTGCGAGCAACAGGCGATGCGTTCCATGTTTTGGACCTGGTCCGGATGGGCGACCTGCTCCTGAAGAACCTGCCAAACGAAACGAGAGAATCTGACCAAGTTGGAGACACGAGACAATCCAGTACGGCGTCGTCGAAACCAGGTTCGAGCCGGGACAACGCGAACGAGGGGCCCGACGAACCCGAGGACTGACCCGAACAAGTGGAATTGAACGCTTCTGGCATGGCCCAATGCTAGTAGAAAGACCGATTGCCTTGTCCACCGATTGAAGTGGTCCATCAAAAAAACCGTCTGGAGTGACGACGCCAGGTCAATGATCGATATCCATACGCCAGACCATATGGCGATGGCGCAGTTCGGCGCGTCATTTTTCGAACTGGTAGGCCTCCCAACTATGTCCCAACCGCGTCGCCGTGACTATAGGCGTAACGCGACACTGCTAACGGGCGCAAATCATTGAAGATGGCCTTCCAGGCGTTTTCGAATTTCGAATCCATTGGAAAATGAAAGCCGAAACCCGCGTTCCCTTGCCAACTGTCTCTATTGAGCAGACTTTCCCAACGCAGAAGCATATGTAGATGCTTGGTCGCCCTTTTTACTCGGCGGAAACCGTTCCCCTGGAAGTCGCAGAAAGAATAAATCCCCAATCGCACCATGCGGGCACTTCAAACAAGCATCTGAATACAGAAAAAAACCAAAAAGTCAAACTTCCCGAGGGCAGTGTTGATACATCTGTCCAGGTTCTAGTCAGAACACATGCATAGACTGAACCGGTTTGTACCCTTTCTGTCCAAATAGACATCGCAGCAGAGAATAACAAGTTGCATGCCTTAGCTGGAAACTTTTGTAGCGATTCTACTGCAAGAAAATCGAAGACAATCGATACTGTCTCGGAATTTGACTACCGACCGTTGACCGACCCTTCAAAACGACGATGCCGCGGCGCCGAGGCTTGAAGTCAGTGCCGACGTTGATACAACAGTCTATAGCGAAATTGATCTACGACGGAAGCCAACCGTAAGAACATTTACGAGCCGCCTACAAAAGCCGGACCATCTCACGGATGGCATAATCGATCCGAATCTACAAATCGGGGTGTCTCTGTCATGAGAGATACTGCCCCTGGGGAGAGTGTGCAAGAACAGGATTTTGTGGCCTAGGCAAACTCGACGCCCAATCGCGCAGATGCTTGGGGAACCTATTCGTCATCGAGCTTTTGGGGCAAATGATGACTGCAACAAGCCAGGGAAATCCCGAACAGCGTTTCATGCCGCCACATCTGTCTGCCTTTTGACCGTGCTGCAATGTCGCCTCGAGCCATCTGTCGGTGCTGTCCGGCTTTGCAAATACTACGGTGCCTCTGGCTATGCCTTTGACCTTGGATTGTAGGTATATTTACGTCTCTTGCTGGTTATTGTGCGTCTTTTTGCGTTATCCCGGAGTTTGACCCAGCTGGCCAGTAACCTCCGCTGGCAACGAGCGCGTCTATCACACCGTGTTAATCAAATTACAACCGCTGACACCGTTTTCTTGATTTGTACCAGCTGCTATAATTCGGCGTTATGAATGCCACTAATCTCTTCCTTACTCGATCACTAATCTCTATCTCACTGCTCAGACCTCCCTTTCCGTGGGCGTTATAGATCCCTAGCGACCAATCGAATTACACGAACCATCCTCGCCGCGTTGGACGGGCCTCCTTCAAGTACCGTTGGAGTCGATTATCGAAATTCGTACAGAGTAGATGGTACGCGTGTGGCGATCAAAAAAGTCGCTCCCGCTAGTCGAATTGTTTCGCTCAAAAAGCATCCTGTCTCGAGCGGCCTGATGCCATGGAGCCTGGATTCCTCGAACACAATCGCAACACAATACACACGCGCGAGCATCATCCGCGATCGATCATACGATACAATCGAATTCAGATGTAGAGAGTTGTCAACTTGGAGGGAGAAGTCTACGACATTTGTCCTGGAAGCTATGCGCATCCTCATTGGCAAGGCTGTATGTAAACAAATTGCCAAAGCATCTCCATCCACGAGCGACAGACCCCCACCGACCCGTTTCTACGTTGCGGCCACTTCAAGGCATGGGGGATATCTGAAAGTTGGCGTGCAGGACATTATGGCCATCGCTATGTGACGGAAAAGCGATTGAGACATTGGAGACGTGTACCTGCTAAGCACATGGGCACTTGGCTAAGCATCAGACTATACTGCAACACGAACCTTGTTGCTCCGTGTACCTACTACTTCGCCACACATGGAGTCGGGTACCTTGATCAATAAGGGAAACCCGTTCCCTTCCCCAACAGGGCCTCGCGGGGACGTTCTGGCGGTTGTTCCGGAAACTGACAAGCCGCAGCTGGTATATTGCAATGCGGGAATACCTCCCTACCGGGCAGTTGTCCTTCCAAAATGATCGCAAACAAGAACGTGTCGGGCCACTACTGATCAAATTCGGATACCTCTCCTCAAGATTACATCGATGCCCCCCTCGCAACAAATTCTTGTTCAAGGGAGATACGGCGTACATGTACACAGGGTTTCGGCAGGCTTCAAGTAGCGAAGGGATAACGACAAGCACAAACTGGTCTTTCATTTCTACTTGAGATCTGGAGACAGCCCGGGAGATTACGCCGGAAACCGCCAGTCAAACAAGCATTTATGTCTTATCGGCCATTGTAATGACATATTGTTTTGACTTACCCCTGGCCTGGCGACGGTGTCTATCAATTATGAACCATCCAAGAACATTCAATTCCACGATTGACGAATGTCTTAGCCAAAGGCTCGCATCATCTTGTGCAAATATGGAATCAATCATCCATCCCCTCCTGTCCACTGAGCCCCATTTGACCCACGCCTGAGCTGGGTGCGACCAGACTGATACTGGCTGTCGCCGGAATATCAATGTTTGCCTGTCACTACCCCAGCTACCAACGTCACGACAGCCCTGCTTGTCTGTCTGCGATCCGGTGGCATACGGTAACTGAAGGGTTCCTCCGGCATGTCAATAAACGGCGCATTTCAGAACAGCTTGTCTTCGACTTTGATCAATGACACAGAAGGCAAGACTACAGGCTTCCTCGGCCCGGGTCACATTGGCCAAGCGATCGCGCCGTGGGGAGGGGGGGGCCGCTCTGACAGTCTGGCACATCGTCATATACACTAGCACTAGCCCGATTCGTTACCAGCAAAGCCTGCCCTTATGTTTCCTTCGGCAAGTTTCCCTGTCCAGCGATGTCGTCCTAACGCATGTTTCACTCAGCCGTAGCAAGCCGTCCGGACGATCGGAGACATGCAGTTTGCCAAGATGTCTAGTCTGGCGCTAATCGCCATGATTATCATCGCCTGATGCGCCTCCAAAGAAGGGGGAGGAGCAATGGCGCTGGCTCCGAATGATGTTTCCATGACGGCTGGTTTAGATGTATACAAGAAAGCGACCTATGGCGAACTAGCGACTCGTTAAGAATGAACAAATGTCACTTGTGCCGCATCGAGGCACATATATACTGTCGACATCTCAGACAGTTGGGCAAATCAGAGCCCCGTTCCCTCACGGAGTAATTCAAATATTGCGGAGCGGTGTTGTGTTTGTCCGCGGCAAAAAGTAACTGGCGAGCTGTATCTGCCGCGTGTATTTACCCCCACCGGGCGGTCGCAAGGACCCGAGTTGATTCTTTTCAACATTCATCCAACTTCCAAGCGATCGTGATAGCCCAGACGGCATGGCCGGACAAGGAATCAAGAAGACCACCCGCAGTCGTGGAGCATGCTTGGCCTGTAGAGCACGACAGCATAAGGTCAGCTAAGCCAAGTCACGCATATCCGAACATGGGTAGAGGTTGACTCCAAGTAACCGACAGTGCGGTGGGAATTGGTTCGTTAACTGCAATTGCCAGCACCGCCAACCTTTGCACACACATCTTGACATTCATACACCCAAGTGCGCGCAATGTGGCACCAGTAACGTGGCATGCCAGCGGCCGCCGAAGCGCTATATATCATAAAGATGGGAAAGTGCTTAATGAAGACCAAAAGCGGTCTCTGCGCCTTGATGAACCAAGTGTTCACACGACTAGCTGATCTCAGCATTCACCCAACGTGACCAAAGCGATTCACAATCAGTTCGCTTCGCAGTAGCACAGTCATACAGTAGTGCACTTGATTCAGTCAGACAGACCTCCATCACTTTGGGCCTGTCTACTGGTTTAAACCCCGAGCATGGATAGCCACCAAGGTTGGGAAAAGCCAACGACCTCAACCCATCGAATTTGATCTGGAAGAGATTGAAGCTATCCGCAATGGAACATACGAGCCACCAGAATGATTTCGAGGAGAAAGATGGCGTTGATGGTCCGATCAGCATAGGGGTAGGCCCCGACGGAAGTGAGAAAGGGCCGCCAAACTACATACCTCGACAGGACAAGCGAGAATGCTGGAAAAGAAGATACAGCGAGTGCCACAGAAAAGTATAGTCCTCCAAGGCAAAACTTGATGGCTGTGAGCAACTTGAACGCAAGCTCGGCAGCCTCGTGCGTTGTTTCTGAACCGGAAGCTCACGACGGCTAAGAGAGCGCGTTTCTTTGCTAGCACCTCGCTTGGCTGAGGGTAACTCATCCTTTGGGCTCCTCAGCATGATGTTCGTGTCCAAATGGGAGACATCAAGCCCTGGTTTGAGCATACACACATGTCACTGTAGGTGCTTTCCAGCTTCCATGTGGTGCAGAGTTCGCCTTATCCCACGGGTTTCAGCCGTTCATATCTATTTGCTCGGTTCTGCTCCCGGCGTCGCTTATGCCCGAATGGTGATCCGATGCCGTGCATCGGGCCAAGCCCGTAACCGGCGGGGTATTCTTTCCCCGCAACACTCTCACCCATCCTCACTTTGGACTGACTGACCGAATCAGGTTTGATGGCCGATTGCTCTGTTTCATCCTCCCCATCGAATTGCAAAACTGCAATCCCGCGCCTGAGTTAGGAGAGAAGTAAATCGGCGCCCTTGCCATTCAGATACCAATACGGCACCCGAAATGGGAAGTTCAAGAGCCCTTACAAGGGGCGAAAGCCAGTTTGCTGGCAGCTCTTCTGGTGTCTATTTGGCAACACCGTCAATTGAGCGGTTTCAACAGCGGATGGCAAGGCGACAAACACAAGTCGTCATCTCAAGCGGAGCTCGGCTCATCGCCACCCATCTCCAGAAGACTGCGTTGCCGGAGAAAGGAACAGCTCTGGCCAGACGGCTTTCGGGAGAACACCAGGCCAGGAAAACGACCAGAGGCCACTTACCCCGCTGGCGCAGTCAAGCAACCATGAGTCTTTACTCCCAACGGGAAGGATTCTATGGATGCTATGAGTAGCATGCCCGTTTATTCCGTTCCCAGAGAGCTCGTTTCGACATAATTTCCAACTCGTCATCTTTTGATTCCCTTCTTCATGACCCGGAAACACTGGCGGGCCTGGACACTGTCCATTGCTCGACTCTTAATCCCGAGACGGAAAGCATGGTTTCAACCGGCCTGCTATTCATTCCGGGTGTATCTTCAACATCGCTCGCCTCATCGCAGTGGACAGCTCGCTCGATATAGGCCCAGCAACAACCCGCTCTACCTCAGACTTCCGACCTCCATTGAGCCACTTAGCCCCGTGGTGTGACGCAGCCTCTATTCAACCACTGCTTTTTGCGCAAGTGCACTCTATATCCACAATGTCACTCCGCCATGCGCCATCTGTAAGCGGCCTGGTAACGAAGTCCATCTTCCTGTCAGGCATGTGCTGCTGCCCTGCTCGATACGAGCACTTTATATCAGATGAACGACCGATACTTAAAAACGCCCATTCTGGAGCTTGCACGTTCTTGGTCACTTTGTCAGTCGGTCACTCGGATATCGATGTGTGCCCACCAGGGCATATAGACATTCATTGGTCAGCCATGAAGCGGGACTTATCACCTGTGAGCAAAGACAGCTCCATCCTGCACCTCCCATCCAACCACCTCGGTTGACTGGTAACATCCTTGCCCGGGCAAACACTGGATAGAGGTCAATCGCCAGAAAAAGAGGAAGAAGGTCAAACTCCCAGCAAGGCCACTGGAACGCAGCTTGGTGACGTGTCCAGACTCCAGTAGATCTGCGACGATTCTTGATCAACGCAGGGAAACAGAAGGTATTCTGGAACACCACCCCGGGGTTTTCCACAAATCTATCCACGCAAGGCAGTTGGATAACGAGATAGTACTCTTTCTCAAAGTCGACATCATTGCATTTGGCAATGACCTGACCCAGTCGCGCCTTGGTCCGATCATACCCGGCATCCCATCCCTAACACCTGATCCTAATGTGTTTCCGTTTGTTTCTTACTACTACGCCGCCCTTCTCCTCGACAGACCCTTGATTTCTTCGAACCCGAGATGTGGCAAGTTCAGAGAAATCTACAGACGTGGATAGGCGCAGCAAATGCTGTTGTTTATACCTTCATCGAGGGAATGACCCAATATCGTAAGCAACCTAGACACCATCTATTCCGAGGGTGACTGGAGTATTGCAGTGGCTCATTCCGAATTACGCACGATGGCCTCGCCAACCTGGGTACCCTGCCGATGCCCATAAGCCGTTACGATGAATAGCTTCACAGCCTTGAGAAGCTTGATCAAAGCTTCAGCGAATCTAATGACAGCTATAGTCTTACCCGGATTGTGGCGTTCCGGCATATTAGGGACTGACATTCTATTTCTAAGCTATTCTGTCTCTCCACCAAGTGACTTTGTAAATATGCACCCGGGATAAACTTAGCCTGACAGATACCGCGGCCTTAAGATTACGCGCTGACAATGCCGGCTTCGGCCGGAGGCGGTGCCGATTGACCCCTCCCCACGCCGCAGGTTCTTGGCTCTCGGATACTTAACCGCGTGTTTTCCTCCAACAATTCGAACCCAAACACGCCAATATTATCTTATCGAATTTTGTTGGTTAGCTTCCTCAAGTAACCACTTCCTACCTTTCAAAATGTCTACTCAGCCACTCAAGATCGCGGTTATACCTGGCGACGGTATCGGCACCGAAGTCATGCCCTGGGGTGTAAAATGTCTTGAATCGGTCGCCAAAATCTTTGGCATTTCGCTGCAATTGGAATGGTTCGACTTTGCTAGCTGTGCCTACTACCGCAGGCACGGCGAGATGATGCCGGCAGACTGGAAGGAGACGCTCCTTAAATTCGACGCCATCTACTTCGGTGCGGTCGGCATGCCGGATGAAGTCCCCGATGATGTCTCGCTATGGGGCAGCTTGCTCAAGTTCCGACGAGAATTCGACCAGTATATCAACCTACGTCCATGCCGTCTGATGCCGGGCGTTACTTCGCCATTGGCCAACCGGATGCCGGGAGACATTGACTTCTGGATCGTCCGTGAGAATACGGAAGGCGAGTACAGCAGTATTGGTGGCAAGCTGTTCGAAGGAACCGACCGTGAGGTTGTCATCCAAGAGACCGTCATGACCAGGGTCGGCGTTGACAGGGTCCTTCGCTATGCCTTCGACCTCGCCCAAAGCCGCCCACGGAAGCGTCTCACCAGCGCCACGAAGAGCAACGGCATAAACATCACGATGCCGTACTGGGACTCTCGTGTGGCTGAAATGGCAAAGAACTACCACGATGTCAAGCTAGACAAGTATCACATAGACATCTTGACAGCCCACTTCGTCCAGCGGCCAGACATCTTCGACGTCGTAGTCGGCAGCAATCTTTTCGGGGACATTCTCTCGGACCTGGGTCCTGCCTGCACCGGTACCATCGGTATCGCGCCGTCGGGTAACCTCAACCCGGAAGGGAAATTCCCCAGTCTGTTTGAGCCAGTCCATGGCAGTGCTCCGGACATATTTGGCCGAGGCATTGCCAACCCGGTTGGTATGATCTGGGCGGGGCAGATGCTACTTCAACACTTTGGATTCAAGGAGGCGGCGGATCTCTTGCTAACGGCCATCGAGAATGTCCTTGCACGTTCCGAGGCAAGTGTTTTGACACCGGATATGAGAGGTTCAGGTACTACTGAGGGGTTTGGCAACGCAATCGTGTCGGAAGTCATAGAGCTAGGGAACAAGAAGTAATTCCCCGTGTGGGAGGGGGCAACACGCTGAATGCTTTATATGTGCAGATCATCCTTCGTAAAACTTTCTGCTCCGTCACCAGTGTGTCCACATGCAACCGACACATTCCGGAAAGGCAGAGGCACATATTCAGTCATATGCTCCCAAAGTGCTGCTCAATAACGCACAGACGGGCGGGAGGAGAACTAAGCTCCTTTACTACGTCGCGATGCACTTGTGTATTTAGGATCAGTCTCAGGTGAGCCGAAGAGAAGCCAGTCGCCTAATTACGCGAAGCGTTTGTCACGTATTGGGAAAGGTCGCCTACACCGATCAACTCGACGTAGGTGAATACACTTTCTCGCGGACCACCAACACCAGGCCGTGGTGAAAGCGATCAGTGACTGGGAGCGCTCTGTAGGTGAAGGCTAAAGTCGCTAGCGGCTCGGATTTACCGTGGCATTGGAGCGCCGTTTGGCATGGTCAGCTACCTATGTATCTTTGACAAGATTGATACCACGGCTTCTATGGTGCAACATGCGATCACCTCGACAGTTCAACCAGCATGATCCTATGACGGAGTCACAGGAACACGAGCATGCCGCGTCGACTTCACCGGGGGGGCCCACGCGACCCCTACTCCAGGGCTAGTATCTGCCGGCTCATCCGTGCAGGCCTTGCGGATGTTTTCATTCTTAGCGCCACCATTGAGGCCCAATCAGTTTTTGCATACTGGCATATAGCTGAATACCTAGCCGGATGTTTTAAGGTGCTGGGACCAGCTTTGGCGTGCCGCTGACAAGGATAAGCTCGGATCTAAGCCTGGGGGCACGAGTTGTTTGCGCAACCAGAATTAGAAGATTTCAGGGAAATTGGGTGTACGCGAAGCAAGCCCCAGCGGGCGGGCAGCCGCGGATCCCATTCTAAATCAGGAGGATTTCCCCGTGGCACGTATCGTGATACGCATCCCTGTTGGGGTTCGAGCACTCGGTACGGGCTGCTAGTGGACGAAGCATCACTGCCCGCGGGCCCATTTGCCTCCATTTATTGTTCAAATACCACGTTGACAATTCTTCGAAACAAATACCCTTAGAAGTTTGACCCGCGTTTGTTACTACCAAACGCGCGTAAAAAGCGGGAAAGCTGCACGTTACAGTCACAGTACTACTACCACCAGAGACAGCTTAACAGACGGTCGATACTTGATACAGGATCACCATGGCCTTTGGCCTAGGTGCATAGTAGAGCTACGGCTGGCTACCTACTCGAAAGAGTGGAGTTTCAACGTTCTTTTTTCCAACCCCAAATCCTACTAGCCAAGCAGACCACCCAGCATATTGACCACCGGACTAATCTACCAAACTAGCAGTGATATGTACATACGACGAGCTCAGACCGCATCAGGTAATAATTGTTCGAAAAAGTGCAAGGATCGCCAATGTATATTTACGGCGCAGCTAACCAAACTTTTCACAATTTGGCTGGCGCTGGGAGTGAGGCCGAATATCCCAGGCCGCTGATCAGCTCCCGTCCTACATAACACGATCACGCTCCGACTGCGAAATGTCCATGGTCCTCCAAAGGGAGCGCCGCATGCTTCGGTTCCCATCCCACCTGGAGATCAACTTCGTCGGTTCTTATGGCGTCATCCGATGGGTTCCCCTCGACACCAAACGACCCAAGCAGCCTTCCCCTCACGGGGACATCAGCCTTCGTAGGCCAGCCGCCGGCGACACAAGATGACTATTACATCGTCAATGGCTTATTCCGCACGGTTGGGGTGGCGGAAGCCGACCCGATGATGGGCTACTTTCTCGCCGCAAAACCCCCACCCGGATATGTGTACGAGACGAGGCAGCCCGCCATCTTGACTGGCCTGATATTTGTTATTTTGGCCATTGTTGTACCCACAGCATCGAGAATCGGACTGAGAATGGGGAAATGTTCGAACATGAAGTTTGGCTGGGACGACTACGCAATCTCCGTCGGCGCTGTAAGTGTTCACATGGCAAAACGTGTCTTTTGCGCCCGGTATCAAAGGCTTTGTTACTAACGTTGGAACTATCGGCCACAGCTTCTGGCTCTTGTATATCCCGTCACACAAATCTACGCCCTGACGACCGGCGCGGCCGCGAAACATGTGTGGGACACTACCTATGAGCAGTACGCTTCGGGTATGGTGGCGGCCATGGTCTGTAAAACGACTTTCTACGTGGCCGTCGGCATGATCAAGCTCTCAATGACGATATTTGTTCAAAGGCTTGCGGAACGACTCAGCAGTTGGTGGCGGATTTTATGCAACGTCTTCATCGCGTCGCTTATCGCATACATGGGATTTGCAATCTTCGTCCTTGTCTTCGCATGTAACCCGCCAGCAACACAATGGGATCTGGCACTACTTGGTCGAACCGAGCCAGCACCTATCTGTATGGACCTTGGAGTCCAGACAAAGGTCCTCACCAGCATTCACGTGGCGCAAGGGCTGATGCTACTGTTTACACCCATAATCATCTTGTGGAAGGTTAGGATGCCAACAGCGAAGAAGGCCCGCCTGTTCACCATGTGGATTATTGGAGGACTGGCGGTTCTGGGTGGCCTTCTTCAGCAGACCCGTCCCAAGATAACGAACGACTTCACATGGGACTACGTTGAGCTTTTGGTGTGGACTTGCGTCGACCTATCACTGGGAACCATGGCAGCTTCTCTCCCTGTCCTAGATGGGCTGTTTGAGAAATATTGGATCAAGGCCAAGCGTACGATTGTGAGAACATTCGTAGACGGCAAGCCCCAAGGCAAAATTAGAGCAAGTGTATGGCGATACAGCAAGACTTTGGACGCAGAACAAGGGAAAAACCCTACGATAAGGAACTCCATGTCCATTATCGGTGTCCACATAGTGCGTATTGAGTCGAGCGAGAGCACTCCTTACAAGAGCCACTTGCAAGACAGCAAGAGTGAAGTGGTGGAGATGGGGATTTTGTGTACCCAGGAAGTTGAAGTGCGCATTTCTGTTGCATCAGAGGATGTGGAAAAGGGCCAGGAAATTATCCTTGATCCCCGGGCACCGTCACCGTTCTACCACAATCGTCCAGAGTGGCATGATCATTCTCATACATTCTAATAGTAAATAAATAATAAAAACTGCAAACAGAGAGCGCAACAAAAGTCCAATCGGATAAGAAGTCTGACAGTTATGTCAACTTGACTATTGGAACTGTGACTCTTCCCAGGATTAACTCACGAGTAAGTTGATGTAAAATCCATGTTATTATTGTAAGTTTGTACCATGAAGATGACACTGAACTTTTGGGAGCATTAAGTCAGAAAGAGCAGTTGACTGTGACCATGCCAAATGTACAACTATTGGCGTCCGAAACGGAGGAACCACTGCAATGTATTCTATTTCTACATTTTTCTCCAAATTGGACCCTCCCGTTTCCTAAACCTCATATGTGTTGGTTCAAGTGTACTTTGGAGGTTTATCTCAGTATGTCGTAAGGAGAACCTTGGAAATTGCTGCGATATAACATATAACACTTTGAGCTGGTGCTGAAGGCTACTTGACGAGTTGAGGCGAAGCCGATGTTTTCATTTCTCTTGCTGTGATGCATTCATGCTTCCATAGCCATAATCATTCAAGCATAATGAGCACCGCGTGTTACATTGTTTATAAGCGTGAGTAAATCGTGATTTCAAAGCTGAATTGAAGGCATCACATTGGCACCCTGAACTTCTGTGTCAAGCCAAGAATTCATGTAGGTAAATACATTAACTTACCCGACTCTGTTCCATCCGTTACGTTGCCTATGGGCCCAAATTATTTGCCCGAGTTAAAAGCCTAGGAAGAAGCCTTATATATTGATATGAATTAAGTGTTGGGTAGTCTCAGTACGACGGCCTAACTAAACCTCCAACCTGCAGCCCCGTGACATAATAAATCCACATGGCCGAAAGCTTGCTTTAGAACTCCTATGACGATATCATATTCAGGAGGAAAGCCAGACTGTTAGCATAGTCAAAATTTGTGGTCTGCTATACCTTTCTTGGACAAGTACACTCGCTTGCCACTCACTTTAAACATACGTTTTCTGTTTGTTGAACAGCTTCTAGTGGACAGCATGAGCTGTCATCTTAAGTATCGGTTGACAGGGTAAACCTTTGCAAACCAAATAGTGTGTGAAACTGTAGTGGGAAGTTGGAACACAATAACATTGTAGCAAAGTTTCAGTTCGCAACAGAAAGAGTTGGCATCGTTACCGCTGACAAGGGAAGCTGTTTGTTCACTAGCCATCACCAGAACGTGACTTTCAGAAGTGAAAACACCACACGCCCGCCACCACCTCGCTGCATTCAAACACCCCATCCACGGCCAACACAGCTCCAACGAATATGGTCCTAGAAGCCTCCGTTGGGGTGAATAAGCACCTTCGTGTAACCGTCGATTCTCTTGTCGAACTTTTCATAAGCAACCTCTGCGTCGTCGATGTTGATCTCATGAGAAACCACGAAACTCGGCTTGGCCTTGCCTGCGATAATGAGATCGCGCAAGTATCTGTTGTAAGCCTTGACGTTGCACTGGCCTGTTCCGATGGATAGACCCTTTTCGAAAAGCTTGCCGAAACTCAGGCTGATCATCCCCTTTGCCGATGCGTCATCAGATGCACCTGGGTCACTACACGAAGAGCTCATTAGCCAAAGATAGCTCTCATGGGGGAAGCCGCCTCACCTTGGCACGTAAAGTCCCGGAATGCCGAGTCCGCCACAAGCTCGAGTAACCTTGATCATGTTTTCGAGCACGATATTGGGCTGCTCAGTATTGCCACCAGCACTCATGGCTTGATACCCGACCGCATCGACTGAGCGGTCCACCTCCCCGCCGTTCAGATTTTTGATCTGCTCAACGGCATCGCCTTTGGTGAAGTCAACAGGCGTGCATCCGATTTTCTCGGCGGACTGGAGGCGCTCGGCGACGCGGTCGACTACGAAGACTTTCGAGGCACCTCGCAAAACGGCCGAGTATGCGGCCATCAAACCGACCGGTCCAGCCCCAAAAACAGCAACGGTCTCGCCAGGCTTGAAGCCAGAAAGCTGTACTCCATGCCAGCCAGTGGGGAAAATATCTAAGAAGATAGACTCAGCAGGTAATTCAGGTTCAAGGTTTTGTGGAGTATTCTTACCCGCAAGTAGGATAAAGTCTGATTCAAACTCTTTGCCGGGAGGCAGCTTCAATGCGTTGAAGTCTGCATAGGGCACTCTAACGTACTGTGCCTGACCTCCGGGGTACGGTCCCATGGCGACATATCCTGGTATAGTTGTAAGATTCATTCGGAGTTTGATCAGACCAAAGGACTCACCATAGGCACCACCGGCGAAGCCTGGGTTGACACCTGTGCAGAAGGCAGTCCGTCCCTCCTCGCAATTATGACATCGACCATCAGCAACATTGAAAGGCATGACTACACGATCACCCTTTTTCAAGAGGGTGACGCCGCTTCCAACCTCTTCCACAATTCCCATATTTTCGTGGCCTTTCAATATCAGTCTCATGAGCCGCGGTGAGGGCAGACAGTAGCCTACCAAAGGTAATACCGGCTTCTGCGGCCGTCCGCCCCTCATACATGCTGTTGAACTGTCAGTATCTGTCCATATACCCTAATACAGCTGATAGACATACTGCAGGTCTGAGCCGCAAATGGCAGCCTTCGATCATCGTTAGCTTTTCCGTGGCCAAAATCACAACGAGCTGCGGGGTCAGCACATGGGGTTCATCTCACTGTGGTGACTTTGACGATGACATCGTCAGGGTGTTGTATTCGGGGTAACGACACCTCGGTGACCTTGACCTTGTAAGGGCCTTGGTAGTTCACTGCCTTCATTGTTGCGGACGACATGATGGCAGATATGTTTCAATGCTACGGGGAGGAAATCAACCTCTATGTTGGGGAACGGGAGGCACGGAGCAAATGCAGCATCATCCAGCAGAATGCTCCGTACTTATATCCCGAATACATCACGAGACAGACGACCAAGCAATTACTAAGAGTAGCATCGCCTCCTCTGACAGGGCGCGGGATGACCGGCTCCCACCGCGAGGCCGTCATCGCCGCGGGGTAGCTGTCTCGAACGAGATGGTCATTACGCCGCTGCGGGGTAACAGTGAACGGGAAACCTTTGCCAAACCGTGTGGATGACAGCGTAGCTGGCTGATAAGAGGCGGGGGGGATGGCCAGATGAGAGAGTTGATACATGTAACAACTCTCGACTAAATGGGGATGAACCCCGAACACCCGAGGATTGTGATCAAAGTGTGCCTCGTCGGCGAATCGCTGTTCCTTACAGATTGCGGGGAAATCAGTGCGGAAACTCCGGGTCGCGGATTACGAAAATATGCACGCGAGGTTTCCGGACTGATCGATGAAACGGTGACAACTGCTATACCATATTCGTAGTCCGCACAAGCCGAGCCTTGGCTAACGACGCCTCCGGTGTTGACAGCCAGTTGCAGGCTTGATCTCGTCGAAGACAGTGATGGTACTCGATCGGCATTTTCTTCGCCACCTGGCTGCTGCTTGGCTGCATGATCCTAGCGCCAAATCCAACAAGACTAGCGCTCTAATGGACTCGTCTTAGTGCACTGTCAAGCGGCACCTTTGAATGCCAGGATATTCCGGTAGTCGGTGATAGCAATTCTAGGGAGTTCAGAGTTTATGAGGTTATGGACTGCCTATATAGAGCCATCTAAATGGGAGGAGCCATAGACTATGTCCAATAGCTCGAAGACATTAGGGTTGATTCCAGGAAGAGGGACAGATAGTAGAATATTCCAGCTCGAAGGAATATTAAGTCGCATCCATAACTAGCCTGGTGCGCCGGGGTTATGTGTGATACGTTCGTTGACCCAGCAGTGTTTAAGATCCCTTGCCGGTAGACGGAGAACTCAGGAGATACGAGACAAAAACTACCTTGATATTCTTGAGCATAAGTCGGGGTTTACGGTGATCTCTATATGTATCTTTATAGTGAAAGCACAGGTGCCCGGGTCCAGAAACTGAGAGATGAAAGCCTCTATCTGTCTTTAATATGTGCTTCTCATCGAAAGTCAGTGTATTCGTTATAAATAATTGTACAATATATGGTTCAAAAACCCCTTAACTAACGAAGTTCCAGCATTGGGATTGGTAGATCGGTAGATCAACTGCATACAAACTCTTTTTGTAGAATTGTGTGACAAATGCGTCCACACCAAAATGGAATGTGCTAGCAAACCATGCGCCATTAATGCACCGATCCCCCGTGGGCTTGGCAAACGTAACGCCACTCTCACGGTTGTATGAAAAGTCAACGTCGACGGAAAAAGCGTTGATGACCGTAGGCTTGGACCTGAGGCCCGCAGACATGTCCAACAGGCCTTTGAACAATTTGACACCCAGACCCACGGTCAAGTCAGCGAAGGGGTTGAGCTGAAGCTGAAGCTGGGCGTCGACGTCGGTGGTGACGTTGGTCTGTGGGTTCCAGCCTGTGCTGGATGTTCTGTTGGGGTCAAGGAAGTCCAGGTGTACGTTGGCTTCGGAGATGGTGGTGGTAACATCGACAGATGCGTTGACTGAACCGGATGCGGCAAAGTCAATGCCGAGGCCGAAGTCGACCATGGGGCCCACGTCGATGACGCCGGGGATACTAAAGGCCGACACAGAAACAGACAGAGGGTTGTAGTTGTAGAGCCTGCTGGTGAAATTTCCTTTGACTGCAGCGGAAACGTTCAGGGCCAGGGCCGAAGAGTAGTCCAGATCGATGTAGAACTCGTTGACCTCCAGCTTTGCGAGGTTGTAGTGAACGTGACCCGACAGACTGACAGTGTTCTCCAATCTTGCTTCGTTGGCAACAATGGTCAGGGGAGCAGTCGCAATCAAGGTGGACCCCGAAAGATCCGCGGTGATGGTGCCAGACAGGTCACGTTTCGTGGTGGCGGTGCCGGTGTGCTGGAAGTCGATGACAGCCTCGTCGATCTGGTCACGCATCTCGGCTCTGGTGGTTGTGGCTTTGATGGTGAGTGTGGCATCGTCAGAGGTGTAGCCCTGGACAACGTAGATACCACGCTCGTCCTGGTTGTCGCAGCCATCGTCATGGTTCGTGACGAGGATGAAGTCCTTCGACGGCCAGGTACCCAGACAGGTGTTGTAATCTTCAGCATCCTCGAATCTGAGAACTACACCGGTGTCTGAGCATTGTACGCTGGTGATTGTCTCGATATCCTCGAGCAGGATGGCCGGTTGCTTCATCATGGCTCGGACCATGGCATTGGTCTCGTTGAGTCCCTCGTAGGGGAGTGTGACGTTGACATTGGGGATGAGCTTGGCTGGCCCAAGTGGCACAGCGAAAACACAGTCTTGTCGTCTTTGGACAGGGCGGAGTATAGTCTTGCTGGGGATAGTAAGCTGCTTCTTGCTAGGCAGCGCGGCTGACCAGGCGGAGCCGACCACGGCTTGGAGGGCCAAAAGAGTGGAAAGAGTGAGCTTCATGACTGACGATACAATTTGCGTGAAATAAACGAGAGTGACTGGATTAGGCCCTAAGCGAAGTAGTCGATCCGTGTGCCAGGGCTCAAGCTGCAGTTGGATATAAAAAAGAACGTGTTTCAGCTGTGTTACTGGTAAAGAGAGGATGATCAACATGGAGGATCACAAGGTGTCTTTATATCCATAGTACGGGATATGGAATATTCACAAAGTTGACGATAATAAATCACCAGAGACTGACAATATATTGATCCCATGCTAGATGCCAAGATCGGCTTGCAAGGCAATAACCCACTGCATACGTTGCGACTCCGCCAGGGTTAAGAAGAACGCTGCAACGTAACAGACGAACGCAGCCTGTTTGCTGTGGGACCTTGATTTGCGAGCCCAGCCGGGAATCGGGACCAGATCCACGTTGTAGGCGAACTAAGGTCATACGGCGACCTTGGTCAATATTTCGCCCCGTCGTTGCCCCGTTTCTAGCATCAGCGGTCATTATCCGGCCTCGATGAAGATGGAGGAAACTTGATCCATGTAGCGATGCGAACAGGGCATATTCTCCGTCCGCTCGTGCAACTTGCTCTTAGGAAGAAAAGCGACGGTACATCCCTGATACATGTAAGTTTCCTATTGGCAGATCTTGTCCCTTCCACAGGTACTGCGTATGAGCTTTTGCCAGTCATCTTTTGCGCGATCTCAAAGTACAGGCAGAGCTCGTTCTCCTGGATCTCACTGTTATTTGAGCACCAACAGCAATAAAGTCTCCGAGACAGGGGGAAATATGTGGTCCTTGCGGAAAAGCCCCCAAATCCGGCCTGGGCCGGACGCGTACGAGTCAGGCCGCTGACAACGGTTGTGGTTGCTCGATGAAAGAAATCCAAATAAAAGAAACCTGGACAGCCAGGCCATTGTCCCTTCTGAGTTAGCACTTACATCGATCAACTACGTAGTGGAATACCACAGCGCCTTTTTGTTTGTTTGTGGCTTATGAAGCAGCACGAATTATCAGTGATTGGTTGATCGATGCGGTTGATCTACTATGTAAATAATAAGCTTAATGCTCAACGGGCGCTGGACATGCTTGGACATGAGTCATGGGTCCATACAGAGTCCAGACTGGGTTGACCCCTATATGCACATCCCAACCCAACGGTACCCCCTATCACTTGCTCGACCTCAACGCTGTCTGAGGACTTCAGATGCGTGGCCTGGAAACATGGATAAAATAGTCAGTGTACGATTTCCAGGGGTGGTGGCTCAGTGCGGCGGCGGATATTGTTACTACGTATGACTTGATGGGGACATTAGTTTGCGGCGGATATTGTAAACAACACTCACCGGAAACCTATAAGAGCCATATATTAAGATCATCAAGTATCGGACCGCGTTTAAGCCCACAAAAATACGCATCCATGCGTGTCCCCTCTAGGGTATCACGCCTTGAACCCACAGTGTGATCAAGCATGTAGGATTCAATAACGGAACAAGCCGAATATCAGTGCTCAGCAGTTACTGAGGTACAAATACAAGGCGATACCCCTTGGGGTCACCAGGTACACTGTAATGGTTGAAAACTGTAAAAAAAAACACTGTAAAAGTACTATGCCCAGTACTCAACACAATATACTTTAGATATACAGCATAGTGATATCCAGGTATCTATCCAGACCATAGAGGTCACAGATACCTCTGTAGATAGAGGTACTAGAAACCCCTGCACGTTAGCTGACTGGTTCTACCTCTGACTGCTCCATCAACCATCAATCATTATAACCATCCCAATAATTCTTATTATCTGCCTCCTATCGTCAATATAAAATCCACTACAGCCTCCCTTCTCTTAGAAAACTATAGCTCAGACGGCACCCATCACAACCCTTATACACTCGTTCAGTAACAGCCCAAGCTGTATATTCGCCTTCTTCGCCTATTACAGCTCAACCGGCTGTTAGGCTTTCTGTCAGTAATAATAACACCAGGTCTTAAAGACCTAGCTGCTGTGATGTGCCTGTTAGCAGGCCTGCAGTACCAGGATACCCCTAGTAGAGTCAATAACAAGGAGGAAGTATAGAAGGCTTATAAGTTATACGTAAGGATATATATAAAGGCTAAGCGAGGCCAGAGGCTGGAGGGTGGGGAAATATGGGAAATACAGCAACTCAACAGCCCAGAATTTGAGCTTTACAAGCAGGATATTCTGGCAGCGATATCGATAATCCAGATGGTTTGATGGAATGGGCAGAGGCAGGGATAGGATAACCCGGCAGTAATGAACACTGTTGATGAAAACTATGCAACCCCGAAGGGGCTCAGCAGTTACGTGGTTTTATAGTGTTAAGCATCCTGCCCGTGGATCTGAATCGCACTATCGACTACCGCCGGGTTGGTTCCGGCCCCGCCCACTGCTCCTATGCAGCTTCAGCCCCTGGCTTCGATGCAACTGGCCATAGCTGGCGGTGGAACCACCGCTTTGATTCAATTGGCGATATCAACGAGTGGTGGCAATCGATAGTCAGTGAAGTTGATTGCGTAGTTGCACCGGACTAGGTATGTGGTAGGTAGCTTGTCGGGCCGGTAAGAAGTGCCGAGCCCAACCACGACATTTGGCTCCCGGAACTGAGCCGCGAAGTGTGAAATCCATAATGACGAGCTAAACCAGACGGGCACGCAAACGATTCATGCAGTCAATACATCCTTGACCAGCTTGCCCTGCACGTAGACTCTGGCAATGTTGCGGTCGTCCCCCGTCATGAGGAACTTTTCAAAGATGGTCCTCAAGCCGTCTGTTTCCTCTCGCACCGTCATGACGCCGAATGACTCGTCCAATGGGCAGGTCACCAATATGGCGTCGAACTCCTTGCCCACGGCAAAGTTCCCAACCTTATCCTCGAGACAGCACACAGCAGCACCGCCCAAGGTGGAGAGGTAGAAGACTTCATCCAGAGACAGCGCCTTGTCTTTGCCGCTCGACATGGCTTCCCGGGCGTTGGAGGCTATGATTGCCTGGCGAATGGTATCGAGCATGCTCGAAGAGAAGCCGCCCCCGCTGTCTGTGCCCAAGCCGACCTTGATGCCTCTGTTCAAGAACTGGCGTATTGAGGCAGCCATGAAGCCACCGCCAACCGTCATGTTTGAGATTGGGCAGTGCGCAATGCCGCATCCGTATTCCAGAATCTTATCCATTTCGTAATCGGTCATGAATGTGCAATGCGCCAGAATCGATCGCTGGTTGAGGAGACCGTAGTGGTGATAGAGGTCGGCTTCACTCGAGAACTCGGAGAACAGCTCCCTCGTTGCCTTGATCTCCTGCTCGGCTTCGTTGAAATGCGTCTGAATTGCCAACGATGGGTCTTCAGTTGCCATTTTGCCCAGTCCCGCCAGCAAGTCTGGCGTGCAACAGATGGCAAAGCGTGGAGTCAGAACAGGTCGAACCAGCTGTCCTGTCGGGTCAATCTGCCGGATGTGCTCCACACACTCGGCCGTCTCCCTCAAGGATGATTCGGCAGACTCGTCATGAAGATAGCTCGGTGCGTTGCGGTCCATGTTGCATTTCCCTACAAAAGCCCGCTGGTGCATATCTTTGCAGATGTCCGCCAGGATCTGCGTCGCCTTGGCGTGCTTCGACCCGTAGTAGGAGGCGGTCGTGATGCCCTGCTTGAGGAACCCCTTGACACAGCTTTCATAAACCTTCCGAGCATAAACCGGGTCTGAGAACCGTGCCTCGTGAGGGAACGTGACTTGTTCGAGCCAGTCGAGGATGTGGAGGCCCTGGCCAAGGGAGCGCATGGCCCATTGAGGGGCATGGTTATGAGTGTCGATGAATCCCGGCGATAAGAATTGGCCTTTTTCAAGCTTCTGGAAGTGGACGTTGTTCGGAAGCGTCTTGGACAGCTCCTCGGCGGATATTTCGCGATAGAAGTTAGAGATCAGTCCATCTTCGCCGATGACGAGACCTGCGTTTTCGAGGATCTCTACCTGATTGGGGCCAAGAGAATGGATGAGAGCGCCATGAAAAGCTAGGGCTTGGGCCATACTGACAACGATGCGTGCTCAAAAGGCAGACGGCGACTAATTTGGCGAGCTAAGAATGCTCTTGCTGTGAGTTTGCATCTATTCACAGATTGCCTGGTTGAGATATCATCTGAGAGCTATCCGGTGGGTGAGAAGGGAAGAGTAATCAAAGGCCCACTGATGATGCTACGTGAGTGGTGTAACAAGGGGAGAAGGGAGAGGGGGAATATTTTGGTTATCTTATCGAGGCTTATCCATTGAATATTCCCCAACGCTGTTTCTGGTGCTTTGACAGGCCAGATTTCTGGTCATCTCATGACAGACGCTGCAAATGCAACCGGGTTAGAATTGCCGATGTCTCGTTCTGGCACTCAGCCACGATGTAATTCTTGCAACTAAGGCATAAGCGATACCGGGCCTAGCGAGTGCATTGTCCCGTACCTAGTGGCAGTTGGTTGGACAGCCCGGACGAAGGAAGAAAAATATGGGCAAGGATTGGAGTGATGCTGCTGTCCTTGCAGTGCGTATCCTTAATCATTGTTGCAAAATTATAATAATCATTGGGGGAAGGGGTTTCCCTGCGGACTTGACCGTGTAAACCTTTTCATCTCTAAGGCACGGCAGCACAAACGGATGTCGGCCAAAAAACATCAAGTCATGGCCTAAAAACCCCATTCAATCCCAATTCGAGCTTGACACATTGGTTTGTTCATCAGATAGAGTACTTCAGCTACGATGCGCCAGTGTTAGAGGCCAAAAACACCTTAGCATGAAAGACAATCGTTACTCAGCGGAAGATTGTAAGACAGGGGATACGGAATACGGAACAAGGCCGATCCTTGTAAGACGGCACGGTTACATAGTTGTACGCAAGACTGTTGCGACACTCAAGACAATTAATCTCGGAAACAAAAGGGTAAAGATTGCCGATATGATGAGAGGCCTTGAACTCGAGTTACATGTCGATAATACACATCATGTACCGTTGAAGACAAGATGGAAAAGACCAAGATGCACATAGACATGCGCTCCGCTCAGTGACATCGACTGCCCCAGCGTTCGGAACCCTGAACGATGTAAGCTAGCCAGGGTACTCCGTAAGCAGTGCTATTACTGTTCACAATGGCTGTATGTATCCCACATTCGCGTCATATGTGCGTCCCTTACCACCTCCACGGAGCTGAGCTGAGCTCGATGCTGTGGATGCGGTTCTTGGCCCGCTAACTTCTCTGGGTAAGACACTTCACGGGCCGACAGAGACAATGTTGGTGTGAGATTTGTCTTTGTAGATCCATGAGGTGCTCTGGACGCGTCAGCCGGTGCCAACGATTGGGTTGGGTCCCCTCCCCTCCCTCCCCCCCTGCGTCAAGACGAGTCGTGCACAACTGGAATATTGCGCGCGACAACGCCACATACCGAGAGCCACAGTGGCACAAGTTGCCAGGCACATCGATCGAACCTGTATTTGCCGGGGTGAACGTAACATATCTACCTAACCGTGTGGCGGGTGTTCTCGTGGCGCCCCTCCTAAATGACGACTGCCAATGGACGGCACCATTCTGCCGGTGGAGAGGCCGATTTCCCTGTTTTCCATGGCCTCCCTCCGTCATCGGATCCGTGTGCCGGCGCTCGAAAGACCGGAGCCAAGCTTTTGCTGCTACGGGAGCGGATGTTACTCCATCACACACATCCCCGCAACCCACGTCATGAATCCCTCCCTCGCCGTCATGAGGGTGCTTTTTGACCCGAAGCTGAGTCTTGGGAATTGGTTGCCCGCCTTCCGGCACCCCACATGAGCTCATGCCAGCACAACCTCGGACTCTTCAGACATGGGCCGCTGGTGTTGTCTGAATGGCGCTGCCGAAACAACTCTCGATCTGGACCAGCTATGGAACTCTGACATCACGTTGGAAGTCGGATCACAATGAACGTACCACTCACTCTCTGGACAGAGAGTATTTGATGCTCGGAATTCCTCGTCTCAGTAGTGTGTATTCCAAGTCAGCAAGACAATCTACAATCAACACCGAACACCAAGCATTCCTTTTTGATACCCCAACATACGAACACCACCAACATCCTTTAATACCAAATTCTTCTCTTTACTCGACATCAACAGCACATCACGAATCAGTCATCATGGGTTTGGGCGCAAAGATCAAGAACGCGCTCCACAGCGACGACCACACCCAAGACTCGCACGGAAGCAAGCAGCCCCCAGGAGCATTTCCTTCGGATTCCGCTACCACGGCAAACACTATGCACAACACCCCGGGAACCGCAAGCACTACGGGCGCTCACTCAGGCAGCCACACGACCGGTGGCTACTCGGGTGGTACGACCGGCACGCACACTGGTCCCCATACCGGTTCACACACCGCCGGTAACACCACGACAGGGTATGACGATCCCGATGGCGTCCACGGCCCTCATGGCAACAGAACGTTGAACAAGGCGGACCCTCGTGTGGATTCAGACCGCGACCACCGCGGAGCTCCCGGCTCTGGCCTGACTGGCAGCAACGCCACCCATGGCCACACTTCTGGTTCCGGTCTGACCGGCAACAACACCACTCACGGCTCTCATGGCACAACCACCGGTTCCGGTGTAACCGGCAGCAACGGCCCCTATTCGAGCAACACCGCCACGGGTTACGACGACCCTGATGGTCTTCATGGTCCCCACGGCGGACGTGCGGCCAACAAGCTCGACCCCCGTGTCGATTCTGACCGCGACCACCGCGGTGCTCCCAGCTCCGGTCTGACCGGAAACAACACCTACGGCACTGGCAGCGGCCCTGGCCACACCGGAGGCTTGAGCAGTCACCCCCACGGCGGGGCGACGGGCGGTCTCACCGGAAACCACACCACGGGCTACGACGACCCCGACGGTGTCCACGGCCCCCACGGCGGACGTGCGGCCAACAAAATCGACCCTCGCGTCGACTCTGACCGAGACCACCGCGGTGCTCCTGGCGCTGGCATTACCGGCAAGCACCACCCCACCGATTCCGGTGTTGAAGTCGGCCACGGTCCCGGCCACAACAGGCCGTACCCCGGCGAGAACCTCCGCAACGCCCAGGACCCATACTGGGGTGATGTAGGCCGCGATGGCCGCAGTGTCGCCGGCACCCACGGCACCCACGGCACTCATGGCGCTCCCGGTACACTTGACAAGGACCTGCCTCTGCGTCCCAACGAGTCCAGCATTGGCCGTGGAGGTCCACAGGCCGTTGGCGGAGGTACCTACAACGCCGCCGACACCCACCACCACGACCCTGCTTCCAGCATCGACCGCTCCATGGAGGGACGTGACTTCACCCACACCCACCAGGGCGGCAGCGCCGGTGTCGGCGGTGCCGGCAGCGACCCGTACAGCGGCGTCCACGCAGCCGCCCACAACCCGCAGGCAGCCCTCGCCGGCGGCAACTCCAGCGACCCCTACGACACCCGCATCAGAGACAGGGACATGGGCCGCGAGCGGACTGGTCACGGTGCCGCCGGCGCTGGCGTCGGCGCCGGTGTCGGAGCTGGTGCCGCCATGGCTGCTGGCCAGGCTGCCCACAAGCACCACCGGGACGACATGCACGAGTCGGGCCACGCCGCGGGCAACACCGGCGCCGGAGGTCTGAGCTCTGGCCTCGGCCACAACACCGCTTCCCATGGTGTTTCCAACACCCACGGCGGCGTCGGTAGCGGTATCGGCGGCGTCAACGACCACTCTCGCTCCAGCCTCACCGGCAACGAGCCCGGCGTGCCCAGAACCAGCATGCTTGACCCCTACAACGAGTCTCCCACCTCGACGGGCGTCCAGGGCAACGTCTCCGGCGGCAAGGGCGGACACTATGGCGGGCGCAGCGGATCTCCCCCGTTCAACCAAGGTATGCACAATTCCAATGTCCCGGGCACCACCGGCCTGGGATCCAGCAGTATGGGCCCTGACCACTACGGCCCAGGACACGAAGGAGCCAAGGTTGTCCACACCTGCACCCGCTGCGGCGAGGACAACGACATCAGCAGATACTTGAAGAAGGACGCGGTCTACCGCATGGGTTGAAGGGTGTTCTGATTAACAAGCATGAACTTTGTATACCACGATATGTTTTCATAGTTAGTCATAGTGATCATGAAATGTAATGATATCATTTGGACCTTTTGTATTGCTCGCAATGGAATGAGAGGTAAAAAGCGTGCGGTAGGTATCCGAGTTCAACTAAAACGTGTCCCCTGGTTATAAGAACAAAAAGCACTTCCGGCTCGGTCGTATCCAGATGAATCACATCGGCCCGGCGGGCATGAGGTTCTTGCTCTCGGCAATCTCTTCCTCCCGCGCCAGTATATCCAGCTGCTCCCGAGTCTCCGGCAGGCCGCGGATGATGATACGTCCCTGCAATCTGGGGAGCAGCCGTTTGACCACCCATCTCACCCGCATCCCCTCCGACAGATGGTCGAAATCGGCCTCGACCTTGTGCCATTCCTTGAAGAATTGACTGTAGGTCTGGTTGGGCTGCTGTTCCATCCGGACCATTTTTTCCAGCGCCCCAAAAGCCCGCGTACCATCATCACCCAAGACGTTCGCCTTCAGCCACGCCTCCGTCATCTTCCAGGTAACCACATCCAAACCACCAAGATCATCTACATGGCGAACCCATTGGTCGTGAAGGTGTCCACGCAGGCAGCGGGCTGTATAGAAGGCCCTCTCGCCGTCGTCCGTCATATCCAAACGTGGAAGCGGGCCCTCAACTGGGAGAGGAACCTCCGAAGCTCCATCCAGTCGCCCCCCTCGAAGACGACGGGGGGCACTAGTCTGCTAAGGGAAAGAGAAGAAGCAGCAGGTTGGGGCCGGCTGACCGGCTGCTGGGCCTACTCGTCTTGAAGCCTCGAAATCTCATTTCTCTTCCTCTTCTTCCGTAGGGCCGTCAGCTGGCGGTCTAGCTCAACCTCCTCGTCGTCGACATCGTCAGTATGTTGGGAAGACTGGCCGACCGTTCTTTCGGTTGGGTCCGAGCCGGGGACCGGATCTGCAGGAGCGGACTGCGCGCGATCCATATCGTTGCTTTAGCGATCCAAACCCCTGTAGATAGGTTGTGGTCTGGACGTGACAGATTGAAGAAGTCGACGATAGGGTCACTTCATCGGTAGACGGCGGGTATTATGGTGATGTAAATAATGAAGGGTCCTGAGGGGGGAGAGACCAGCTCCGGCCGCCTTTTGTACGCCTGGCTGCGGCTAGCAAGGTTGCTGGCGAGTGACCATAACTGCCACTCGGTGCAGCTTTCCGCAAGCTTGGCCAACCTTATCCAAGTCAAGTCACAAGTTTTCAATGTTCTGGCACCCAGATGTCGTTCGTGCCATGGTTGAAGTGAAGTCTGATATCGCCGTTCGCAGCTTGTCCAGCTTGGTCAGAAATAAACAAGACGCTGAAACAATTCATGATAAAACTTGGTGGTATTGTTTCACTGTATGATCTGTTTCTTCTTGGTATGTTGCTAGCAATGAAGTAAATGAGAAGCGTGTGTCTCAACTCGGTCTTGTTGGCCATAAAACAGGCCTCATGTTTCCAGTCCTGTTCGATTTCACCAGAGCCTTTTCCATCTGATTTTCATGTCCCGGTCCGGTGGTACAGACCCAGCACCCACGTATGCCTTGTCATTGTTGGCTGGTCTGTCTGACCTTGATCCGTCGAACTTGACCCAATCCTCAAACTCGACATCAAACCGAGTTACGATCATCGAAACAGCCAGCATAATCTCCTGTTTGGCGAAAAAGCGTCCCGGGCACATGGAAATGCCGCCACCTAAGGAACGTCTTGGTTAGTCTGGATAATACCCACTCGGTTCATCAACTTACCAAACGGGAAAAAATCGCTCGGCCTTCCCGCCATGGAGAATTCTTTTACTTTCTTCACGTTCCCGGCTTCGTCCACTTTCTCGGCATACTTGACGTGACGCTCCGCCCAGAATTCAGAAGCAGGATGGCCCTCGGCGCCCCAGACCTCTTCATTGAAATGTCCAATCTGAGTCGGGGCTTGCACTAGGGAACCCCTTTCCAGCAAGTATCCGTCTATTTCCATAGGCTCCAGCACTTCCCGGGTGATGTTGATGGATACATGCATTCGCATAGTCTCGACGTAAATCGATTGGAGCAGCGGCAGAGCTACAAGCTTTGGCACGTCGAAAGTGGCCTGGCTGGTAACGGGATCCGTGATTTGTGCTTCCTGTATTTCTTCCCTAACGGCTTTGAACAGGGATGAGTCCTTGGCGACCTCCATGACTGCCCAAGTGGCCTGTGGAATTGAATTTGAGTTGATCCTGAGCATTGTTAGCCAAGACCATATTACAACGGATCCTCGTGGACTGACGCGGTAATATTTCCAATGTGCATACCGGCTCGAGTTTCCATCGAGAATCCCTTTTCCTTCCAGTGCCTTGAGTGTTCGCGATGAAGCCTCGAACCGAAGATTGGTTCCCAGTCAGCGTCGGCGTCTGGACCGTTCCAGTCAAATGTCGACCAAGCGTTCGTTACAACGTCTTTCATCATCGAAAAGGTCTTCTGCTGGATTCTCTTTGGTTCTGGGTTGTACCATGAGGGTAAGCCATACATGAGCTGCATCGCAATGGTGTCGAATTCCCAGAACGTATCCACAAACTCCGGATGGTCCTCTATGAGTTTACGTCCTGCGAGCGAGATTGTGGCAGCCTCGGTCATGTCTTTCTTCAAGTGCTTGAACAGCAGCACTGTCTCCCACTCCATCAATGGTCGCTGCTCGAGCTTCTCTCCGAAAAAGGTGATGAATGACTGCGCCAGAAGAGCTGTCGCTTCGGGACGAAACAGATGCTCGTGAAAGATGTGATGCAACCCGGCCCAATAGCGCTGATGCTGAGACACACCCTCCATCCCCGGCGCTGGAGTCTTCAGCCGCCCCGACCTGTCATTTCTCAGCTTCGCCACGTCATCTCTAGTCATGCCTTGCACTCGCTCGTTTACCATGATGATGAACTTGTCGGAGCTGAGGGCGTTGCTCGAACTGTTGCGAAAGAGCTTTTGGACATTGTGAGATCCGGCGACTAGGTATACGGTGTCGGTACCCAGCTTGAACTTGACTATGCTCTTCTTCTTTAGCGCTTCAGTCGCTCTCTCGAGAAATCTGCCGTTGTCGGTAATATATTGGTACGTGTTCGAAAATGGAATGAGCTCGGGCAAGGCTGGGGGCTCATTTCCATTCTGTTGGAGGCGATAGCAAAAGAAGGCGATGCTCAAGACGCTCAAAAGAAGCCACGCGGTAGTAGATGTCGTCATATGCCGTTGAAGGGACTGGAGAAGTCCCCGTGAGGGGTCGCTTGCAAACGAAGCATGGGTTGAATCCATTGGTTTCGAATACGTCGTTGTGGTAATATTGTGTCTAAATTACCGACGGACCATACCTAATAACCTATTTTGGTGATATAATACATGTTTGGGGCGAGGTTCAGCAAGGTACCAAGTTTTACGCCGTGGCGGCTGAGGGGTAGAGTGCTTGATATTGTCTCGGTTCGACCAATTTCCTCATCCGACGGCTGATTTGCTTCTCAGATCGCTGATTTGCCGTCTTCCTGACTTCCGCATTGGGTTACGACACTAACCTAAATAGTATCCTGGCCAATGTTGATAGGGTCTGATTTAGTGGTTCTCGGCCAATATAGCATCATGCATCTGAGAAAGCCTTTATGTCTTATCGCCTGCGGAAGTCCTATACCCTCCGCCATTATTGCGAAGTTCTCGTCCGCCCTTGCGCAAGCTGGAAGGTTGTTATAAGAAGATACCCAAAACATGTCCATATTCAACCTGCCCGTTAGGTATCCGATTTTCCGCTTCGAAATTGCTGTTTGCCTGAGTTAGTACGCAGCTATTAGGGCCACCCTTGACTGTGAAGCTGGTGTAATGAATTAATATGTTGCAATGCCAATCCGGGATCATGTCTTGCTGCAATCCTGTTCGTCTACATATCGTCACTAGACTTATCAAGGACTAGTGCTGCGAGTCTTAAGCCCACGATGTCAGCTGCATCATCCTGCATCAACCCCTTGCTTGCCGGGGTCGGTTGCCCAACGAGAGATAACTCCGACGAGCTGAAATCGGAGCGTTGTCAACTTCTGCCTACAGATTGGACCCCAACCCCCTCACCTGTTCTCAAGCATTGCCGAACATGGCGAGAACGACGAAAAACTGACAGGCCTCCATAATGACAAGTCAGACGGCTGAGCAGATCTAGCGGCGCTGCAGACAAATGGCTCAGATTGGCAGAGCCAGTCATTCCATCTCGTGCATCCAGCATAACAGAACAGGCAGCTTGTGGGTACGTGTAGAACGCTCAGTATGCCAAGGCAACGCAAACGAATCCGCTTCGAAGACAACGGCGACGAGGATTGGTCCGGTGCATCGTCGACCTCGTCGAGATCTAGCATCGCCTCCTTTCATCGCGAGTCTTACCCTAAAAATGGAAAGACGCGCATTCCCACGAAGTTGGTTTCGAAGCGAGCCCTGATCGACCTGGGTTACCCGTTCATCGAAGAAGGCGCTACGATTGTCCTGCTCGTGGCACTTGACGAGCGCCTCATCGGCCAAGTTCTGAAGTTGAGCGAAGAGTATCGCAGGCTGGACGCCGAAACCGACGAGAACAGGATCGGGAGGGAGCCGATAAACCAGCCCGGCGACCGAGGCTTCGATTGGGTCAACGTGGAAACGCCCGCCGAGGGAGGCGTCTTGCAATATTCAGACGAAGACGGGGCATCGGATAACGACCTGGACTCGACGTTTGGTGATGCGGGCCGCGATGAGCGCGAAGGACCGATCGCGCACTCCGGAGTTCTTAGTCTCAACACCACAAAAGTGTTTGGGCAAAACACTGTCGACTTTACGGCGGGTAGGTTCCCATCTTGGAACCAGGAGAAGTCAGAACTCATCAACGGCATCACGCATCTTTACTCGGTTCATGCGGCAGAGTTCTACATGGACCGAGCAGGAAACCAGAGGGTCACGCTTGTATGCCCCAACGATCCCGGGAACGGGTTGAGCGCTCCTTCGTTGGTACGCATGAGATGGCTGTAGGTGCATAACCGAATTACGGAAATGGGTGGACCGATGTTAAAGACAAACGCAGTCACGTACAAGTTCAGTCGCTGAACCTTGCAACTCTAGAGGTATTGAAGCCATCCGTTTTCTCTCCCATTTGCGCTTACTTATGCTTTTGGCTAATCCAATACCGACAAAGAACCTTGTGGCAGACTGCCCCTATATAACACATCCTCTGAAGTTAGTTGCCCTGACAGTTCTCAAGGAAGTCGCAGTTCGGTGTACAAGACCTTCGGAGACTGGATCGTATATTGAGCCCGGATCAACCATTCAATACATCGGGAGGTACAACAGGTCTCTTGGGAGTTACCCAGGCGATGCAGTATATGACACAGAGCCAGTGGTGTTTCTGTCCGCGCCACACCTTGTTCTTGCCGAAAAGTCATACCGAAAAAGACATAACGGAGCCCATTACACGAGGAGTCTTTTGGAGGTTCTTTACGGCTACGACAACGGAAGCCATGAAAGTTCGCGTGCAACTCAATGTGAAAACGAAGACTCGATGACTTTGCAAGTGCCGCAACTTTGGTCGTTAGTAATTGGTGCGGGTAAGTGGCGGTGCAGGACTTCCCAGTTCCGATTCTTTTGGTGACAGCTATCTGAATGAAATGGTAGATTTGATCATTACCTGCTCCGAGATGTCCTCGGAACAAGTGCGGAGCGACCTGATTACAATCGATGGAATAGATTCAGAGACGGGAGTCTACACCATTAGGCTCATTGATGAGAAGGATACCTTCCGGTACAACATTGTCATCAAGCCAGACTGCAAATACGTCGTAAGCGATGGCTGGGTCCTCCCATCCTGTCACGCTGCCCAGGATCACACACTCTGACATTGTCATTCAGGACTTTTTGATACATGCAGTATCCCTCGTGAGCAAGGGGCGGTCAAATGCAGCAGCTTATGATTTGGTGGACGATGTGGGTATCTTGATAACAGCAGATACTTGGTTAAGGCTACTTGCCGAAGGCTCCATAGAAGAATACGTTTTCTCCCTTCGACCGAGGGATACGGGCCACAGGGCACTCGACAAGGATTTTCGAGCCTTGTCCGCAAGGCTTACGGCAGGTAGCCGCAGCAGTCTTGGGCGATTTTCTCGTCGAAGGTAAGGGTTGGCTGCACCTCGAGCCATCAGTTTGCCTAACGGTTCCGTAGTTCGCTTCTCTCCAATATGCAAATGGTTGCACATCCTGGTATGTGGGATTATGGCGCCGGCTCGCAATCGCCATATTCAAATACGGAGGACGTAGGGTCTGATATAGATATTGAGACATCGACCATGTCTTTCGAGTCACACCTCAATGAAGCCGACTCGGAAGGCTCGTCTATTGACGGAATCGTGGACTTAACCTCGTCTGCTTCAGAGACAAGCTTCCGAGGGAGAGAGGCGCACGTAGTTCGCTCTCCTCGACCGCTCGACCATGAATATGTACCAGAACTATTCGACATGGAGCGGCATACCGAGTTGAGACATGGGCAGAATAGCAAGGTATCCAGAAACTCAGCTTCCATGTTGTGATTTTTACTAATCAATCATGTCACAGAATGAAATGCCCGAGTTGAAGGCAGAAAATGGGTATACAGGTTCCGTATCTGACATGAGATTCGTCCTTCGGCGTCGAGAAACGGCTCGATCAGCCGACAGCGGAGAGACTGGCGCCACTACGCTACCTTCATTATCAAGACAGCGATCCACTGATCGAAGTTGGAATCCTTCGCGCACGTCAACATTCACGTATTCTCGCGGTTCGCCTCTCGACCCAGAACTGCTCTCAAGCTCGCCTGATTTCCACCAGACTGGCAGGTCAACGTTGCCCAGGACATCATCGCACCGTAACTCGGGCCCTGGGCCAACGCATTTAAGCAGCGATTTTGGAAGAGACTTCCCGGCTCTCGACACGCCAGATACGGATTTCGTCCCATTTCTGGCCTGGCGAATGACGTGGACGGACGGCAACAGATCAAGAGCCGAGATTGACAGGACGCTGTTCCAGCTCTTGAGCAGCCTCGACGCCGGCCTCGAGTCGGACAGGGCTGGCAAATGGTACAGAACAGCTTTCGAATGCACCCAAGCTCAACTTTTGGAGAGGTTCCAGTGTCTTTTGAAAACAATGCCCTCCCTTTTTGGGCAATCTGAGGCGGCACACGCGGTCAGGGGGTCAACGGCCGACTCCATAGCCGATGACCCCCTTGCTACCAGTGTAACAGCAACAGCGGATTCCGAGTCTCTTCGGCTGGCTCAACGCTCCGCAGAGAACCATGATGCCAAGGAGACTTGTGGTAGTTTTCCGCCTCGCGAATCCACTTTGTTCGGTTCCACGGATGTCGACACTGCAGACGGCCTGCTTAACGGTGATGACGGGTCGTTCCATTGTGTTAAACCCGACCCGGCTACGGGAGCTGAGCCGTATGACGCTAGCAGCATTACTCGCAACAGTTATTCGAAAACCCTCGACGAGTTTCTTTTGCGAAGGGTTCTCGACGTTTCCCGGGACGTCTTTGGGGCGTTCGTTCCGCGAGATGGGAGCTTCGTTACTCACACGATGTGCAAGCGCTTCTGGGGCTCGGTCGATACGATACTAAGAGTAAGATTGTTTTTTGCCATGGTCATGACCCTCCGCCACAGAGTGAGTTGCTGAATCGATCATCTCCCTAGCAAATAAGGTGGTCGTTTGCCGTCCGAGATGCGACAGAAAAGGAATCTTGGATTGTGATCCGGCCGCCGCCAGGGAATGACGTTACCCCGGATTGTCGTGACTGTCAGCAGGGCGAGAGGTATAGGTGCGCGGAAGACGCGCTGGATCATTGGCACAATCACGCGTATACGCTGTGCTCAAAGCCGGCAAAGCGAGGCAGGCCATTCGACGATCCCTGTGTCGTCTTGTTGTGTCGAGAGAACGGGACGGAAACGCCAACCACCCGGCCAGATCGCATACAGCACGAGATCGTTTCCAGCGCCGAGGCGTTCTGCGGAGAAGTCGAGGCCATCCTCGACCAGACAGAGGAGCTGCATAAGCTTGTTTCCAGCGTCACCGCCTCGGACGACCCGATCAGCGCCTATAACTGCAGGCCCCATTTGCCGACTAGCCTGGTCGCCGCGTTTGAGGGGATACTCGGCTGGTTTGTCCTCAAGGCCAAAGAGCTTTCGTGGATGAACAGGTTTGCGGCCGAGTCTGGCTCCTTGTACAGCGGCAACGCCGAGCGCAGGCTGCACCGTCTAAAAGAAGCCGGCGGGTTGACCTCAAGACGCGTTCGCGAACATCTCGTCCGGGCCAAGGAAGACATAATCATGTTGGGCACCACGAGAGGAGACTCTGAGAGAATCATCATCGCCCCCATCGGCCCCGAGTTCCTGGCAGCTTGCCTGATGAGCAGCCTACAGAACAGCGTCCCCGCGCCGGGTGCCGAGAGGAAACTGGACCTGGTCGCCCACTATCGCAGCCGTACTTCCCGGCTATGGTTCGACACCAACAGGAAACCCGAGCGGAGGGCCTTTGTCGCGATCCACGCACTGGAAGAGGAGCTGGAGGCCTTGCGAGTCGTCGTCGCTTCCCAGCAGCACCTGCTGAGGTCGTACCAGAGGCTCCTCTCGCCCCTGTCCTTCGGCTCGCGGACGACAGACCGGCTCTACTACAAGGAGCGCAAGGCGTCGTTCAACCTCGAGAACAAGTGCATACGCAGACAGCAACGAAGGCTCGCCGAGCGGGACAAGGCGCTGGCGATCTTGCAGCGGAAGGCCAGGACGCTGCGGGACGAGACGAAGCAGAGGATCGAAATACTCGACGAAGGGCACGGCAAGGCGATTCGCGTGTTCACCATTGTGACCCTTTTCTTTCTGCCACTGTAAGATGCTCCCCGCCGATTTCTTGATTTCTTTTTATTTTTATTTTTCTTTTGCGGCTGAGGACTAACACCTGGGGGATCCGTTGCCGCCCGCCCAGCTCATTTGTCACGAGTTTCTTCGGGATGAACACGACCGACATCAGGGATACAAGCCGCGACCAGAAGGTGTTTTGGATCTCGGCGCTGCCAGTGACCTTTGGCGTGCTGGGGCTCGCATTCCTCTATGGGTACAAATGGGATATGGTTCTGACATGGGTATCCAGGGCTTTCGGGCCGGCCAACAGAAGCACGACGGTCCACGGGCCTCGAGACAAGGAACAGCTGACATGGATGACGGCGACGGCACATAAGGACTCGGGGCTGCCGGCGCACTATGAGAGGTCGAGCCCTGCTGGTTGGAGGGAAAAGGTATTGTTTCTTTCTAGACGGAAGACCAGGGCCAAGACCGACGACAGTCTGTTTCGTCCGTAGCTACTAAATATGACTCTACTTTCGGATGGGGTCGTCTGCCACGATACACTACGCTGGGGGTCTCCCCGTAGTGTTTCCTTCTTCCGGCTGGTCCCGCTCCAGGCCGTCTGAATCGAACAAGGTCTCCTGGGCTGGATTGAGTGTTAGTAAAAATTGCATAAAACAAAAAGGAAAAAAAGTCCAGGCGAACGAGGACGACTTACCGCTCCAGAGCTCCGCATACAGGCCGCCGCGGTCAATGAGTTCTCTGTGGGTGCCCATCTCGGCCACGTTGCCCTCCTTGAGCACGATGATGAGGTCGGCGTCGAAGATGGTGCGCAGCCTGTGGGCCACGAAGACGCTGGTGCGCGACTTCTCGCGCAGGATGCTGTTGATGTTGAGCATGAGGGCCTGCTCGGTGTGGGTGTCTAAGGCGCTGGTGGCCTCGTCGAAGAAGAGCAGGGGGGGGTCCTTGAGGAGCAGCCGGCTCACGGCCAGGCGCTGCTTCTCGCCGCCGGAGATCATCATGCCGCGCTCCCCGACCTTGGTCTGGTACCCGTCGGGGAAGCGCTCGATGATTTCGTGGATGCGGGCGCGCTGGGCGGCGGCGACGACGCGCTCCCGGGGCGCCGACATGTCGCCGTAGCGGATGTTGTGCTCGATGGTGTCGTTGAAGAGGGGGGTGTCCTGAGGGACGACGCCGATGGCGCGGCGCAGGGAGTCGAGCTGGACCTGGCGGATGTCCTGGTCGTCGATGAAGATGCGGCCGGCCTGGGCGTCATAGGAGCGGAAGAGGAGGCGGAGGAGGGTGGACTTGCCGCAGCCGCTGGGGCCGACGACGGCGACCTTCTTGCCGGCGGGGATGGTGAGGGAGAGGTTGCGCAGGATGGGGCGGTCGGGGTGGTAGCCAAAGGTGACGTCGTCGAACCTGATCTCGCCGCCCTTGGGCAGGGCCAGGGGCTTGGCGCCGGGGGCGTCCTTGATGGAGACGTTGACCTTTTGCAGGCTGAAGAGGGTCTCCATGTCGAGCAGGGACTGGCGCAGCTCGCGGTAGACGGAGCCGAGGAAGTTGAGGGGCACCGACAGCTGGAAGACGAGCTGGTTGACCATGACCAGGTCGCCGACGGTTAGGGTGCCGTGGGCGACGCCGTCGGCGGCCAGGTACATCATGGCGGTCAGGGCGGAGGAGAAGATGATGTTCTGGCCGCTGTTGAGCAAGGACAAGGAGGTGGCGACCTTGATGGAGCTCTTCTCGTAGGCCTGCAGGGCCTTGTCGTACCTGGAGACCTCGAACTTTTCGTTGTTGAAGTACTTGACGGCCTCGTAGTTGATGAGGGAGTCGACGGCGACGGTCGAGGCCTTGTTGTCGGCGGCGTTGGCCTGTCTCCTGAACTTTGTCCTCCAGGCCGTCGTCCAGATGGTGAAGGCCGTGTAGCCGACCATGGTGAGGACGGTGATGGCGGCGAAGTTTGCGCCGTACTGCCAGGTGAGGATGCCGCAGACCATTGATATTTCGAGGGCGGTCGGGAGGATGTGGAAGACCATGCTCGTCAGCAGGAAGCTGATGCCCTTGGTCCCGCGGTCGATGGCCCTCGTCAGGCCGCCCGTCTGCTTGGTCAGGTGGAAGCTGAGGTCCAGCCGCAGCAGGTGGTCAAAGACGTTGCAGGCGACCCTGCGGATGGCCTTTTGGGCGACGGAGGCGAAGACGGCGTTGCGCAGCTCCTGGAAGACGGTGGCGCCTATCCTGGTGGCGCCGTAGGCCAGGATCATGCTGCCGGCTATGGTGGCGGCGGTGCCGCCGGTGGCACCGAAGTCGATGTTCATGGTATCGACGATGCTCTTGAAGTAGAAGGGGACCTGGACGTTGAGGACCTTTGCGCCGATGAGCAGAGAGACGGCCAGGGCGACGCGGACTTTTGTGCTGACGCTGTCCTTGGGCCACAGGTACCGCGACATCTCCTTCATGATTGCCCAGTCGGCCTTGCGCTGTTCCTGCGCGCTCTTCTCGGGCAGTGCCAAAGGGTCGGCGGCGGCGGCGGCGGCGGCAGGCTTCTTGGCCTTTGGCGAGGTCTTGTTTTCTCCATCGCTGGGCTTCGGCGTTGCCGGGTTCGTCGGTTGTTCGCGTCTCAGGGGTGCGCTCGTCTGGAATATGCGGATCGGTGCCCGCGGGCTCTGGGGGAGCCACGGCGGACGGCAGAACTGGGTGTGTGCAATGCCGCGGGGGCAGGCCAAGGGAGCCTTGGTTACGGCTCGGATTATCATCGTTGTCGTGCGCGGCGCCGCAACTCGATCATTTTCCTTTTGCTTGTGCGATCTGCGCGCGAGGGTCAGTCAGCGGGCGACAGATTGAGGCCGAGATATCTCTCTTGCCTGTCTAAGAGGAATCTAAGAAGAAGGGTCCTAGGAATGTTTGGAGGGGTTGTAAGAGGGACCAACTTACTACAGTTAAGAGAGAGAGAGGGGGAGACTATGAGAAGGCAGACAATGGACCGAGTACGGTCTCGGGATGGAGAGAGGAGGAAAGTCGTGAATTGTCGGGGAGAAGCAAGACTCGCTCGGGGTATTCGGTCGCGCTGCGATGGTACACTTGGAGGCGGAAATGTCGCAACCCGTCGGGCTCGGCTTAGTCGCTCGGGATGATGCAATCGCCGCCGACGCCTTAGGCACCACACCTCGCTCACCGAGGCTCACCGAAGGTGTAATAGGGGCGGGTGCAGTTTCACCGAGCTCACCGAAAGACACCGAGAGACATCGAGACAGGCATACCAGGACAACACAGCACTCTGCTCTTGTTGACAGACTTGACTGAGGCTATATAAGCATAGAGATAAGTATTTTCTTGGGTCTTGCATACCAGATATAGTGAGCGCGGGGGCGAGGGATGAAGTGAGTGACAAAATTGAAGACGAAGATAAAGGTAAAGATGAATTTGAAGATGAGTTTGAAGATGGGTTCATTTAAAGATGAAGTTGATGAGTTGAAGATGAATTGAGAGATGAATTGAAGGTGAATTGAGAGATGAATTGAAGGTGAATTGAGAGATGAGATGATAGATGTGGTGAGACATGGAGTGATTATTATCCAGAAGCTACCAGAGTTCGGACCTGCCTGCCTGATTAGCTCTTTCCTTTTTCGAATCCATGGTTGAGAAGAAGGCTATAAAACGGACAACCTCAACTGTCTCTAGACTTTTTCATCCCGCAACCTTCGACCAACCAACCTCACTCCCACTCCATTGCGGCTGGGATAATAAAATATATATACTCAAGAGTCATTCAATCGAAATCACGAGCTATTCCATCCAATGGAAACTCCTACCTCTATCGTGAGCCGTTTCGGCGGCAACGACCACGCGTAAGTTCACACATATTCATCATAAGTTCTTCCACTGCCATTACTAAAATAAAATAAAAACCTTTCAGCCTTATCGAAAGCGGCCTTCTGGCCGACTATGAGGTCGAGTGTGATGGCAAGACCTGGAGGCTTCACAAAGTCATCTTATGCTCTCGTTCCAGCTTTTTCAAGAAACTTATCCTTGACTACCCGTCAGTATGTATACTTTTCTGCCCTGCTCAGCGTGGATAGTTACGTGAGCTTACAGATATAATAACAGCAGGTGAAAACGGGCAATCATGTTGCCATCCTTGACTTCAATGCTCAGCAGATGGGATTGGTCATATCCTACATCTATGCCGGCAGTAAGTTCTCATGATTCCCAAGTGTGATTTCTTTGTTAGCTAAGTACCTATATGAAACTCCCAGATATCCAGTTCAACTGTATGGTGCAGAAAGGCGAGCGCCTGCAGACTGCAATACAGCTGTTGATCCTGGACGCTTACTTCGACGTCGATAACCTTTACGAGGACGTTAATAACCACCTTTACGACTACATGATTCCTCAAATCCTCATATCTGCCCGCCTCGGAGACTTGTCTGTTGACCTCAAAGACTGGGTTGCTGCTGGCCGCCTTGTCTACAGCGGGTTCTCAAAGGCCAGAGACAAGATCAAGGAAGACTTTCTGAAGATCACTTTCGATTTCCCGGATCTCCGCAAGCAGATCCTGAAGTCACCAGAGTTCAAGGAGCTCTGCTTGAAGTACAGAGACTTCAGCAGCGACAGCATGCTCAAGCTACTCAAGGACGGTATCATTGTCCCGCAGTAATCGGTAATACGATGAAACGAGCCGATAACGGACGATGGCACTATGGGCTGGACAGCAGGATTGCACTTGGGATTGCACTTCAGACTGCAGTTTGGACGACACTCGGGATTATACTTGGGACTGCATTTGGGACTGCAATTGGGATGTGGTAACGAGCCGGGGATTGGGGATACACGCAGCTTTTGAACTTTTACCAGAAGCATAGAACTTTGCCCTTCAGAGGATGAGCTAGTAATCAATCGGTGATTCGTTCTTAATCCACAATGACAGCGGTAATATTGATGGGATCGTACAACTCATTCATTCCCATCTCCTCTTGACAGTATCATGCACAGGCTTGAGAGAAAGATAAAGTTGAAGATGAGACTGAAGATGCATTGTGAGAATTGAGTGAATAATCGCTCAGTTGATGCTCGTTCACTGGGGTAGTCAGCGTCAAAGTGAGTAGGGCGATTGGGATTCTCCAGCATGAGCTCCACGAGCCGCCGCACTGCAGACGAGTCGTCGGCCGTGGCGTGTCGGGATTCGACTTGTCGATGGAACAGAACAGCTCAGTGGTCTGTCGACGGAGATCGTCTAGTAACATGCCTCCGCAAGGTCGACTGGGGTGGCGGGTGTGAGGGGGGTGAATGAATGCGGCTAAATGTAGGCAGAGCTGGTAGGGTGATGGCAGAAAGCCATTTGACTATCCCGTTGAATGGGCATCGACTATCAAGCGGTCATTCACTCACTTCTCACAGCCCTGGCGAAGAGTAGCAGACACATGCCTGCGTAACCATCCTACATAGCATAGATCACGCCTACGCCCCCAGCGGCACCGTCTAAACCTACACCAGCGCCACTATCGCCAACGCAGATCGCTACAGTAGTTGGAGAAGTCAAGAATGAAGTTGAAGACGAAACTGAAGGTAAAGTTGAAGGTCGAGTGGAAAGTGAAATGAGAGGTCCGAGACACAGTCTCCTGCTACTTGTTAATCACAACTTCAACCAGTTGGCTTCTTATTCACTGAACTCGCCCACTTGACATGGAAACAAATACCCTTTCCCTTGCTTTATCCTTCTTCTCCTCAAAAAGAAAAACCCTCGACTTCCAGGATCCAGTCTACCTCTCTCACCCACACGGTAGAAAACAAGACGTTGCGCCAAAGTATCCTTTCAGTGTCGATACACTCTTCACTCAACCATGTCTCACCTGGAGGACACTGACTATCTCGAGGGCCGCTTCAGCGACAGCGACCACCAGTGAGTTCACTCATCCACGACCTATCTCCCGCTTTGCCAAGCACAGCAGCCTGCGCAGGCTTCTTCCACCGGCATTACTGTGTACGACATTCTGACGCAAAAACGCAGGCTCCTCATCGGCGGTCTCCTCAGCGACTGCGAGGTCGTCTGCGACGGCAGGACCTGGGCGCTGCACAAGGCCATACTCGGCTCGCGGTCGGCATTCTTCAAGAAATGCTTCCTCGACGACTGGGCGGTACGCATATTACCTCTCTCCCAGTCGCTGCTTCAATCTCGCGGGACTGACACTCACACGGTACCGAACAGGAGTCGGAAACCCACAAGGTCTCGGTTGACGAATTCAACGCTCAGCAGATGGAGTTGCTAATAACCTACATCTATCTCGGCAGTACGTTCTCATCCCTCATTTCACCCCTGAATTTCCCATCCGACTTGTCGTCGAGTTGTTTGGAAGACATAGCCCCGTTGCAACCGGGATGGCTGGGTATTGTTCACTAATAACGCCGCAAAAAAACCATCAGAAATCAATTTCCTGGACCTCCAATGCAGAAGTGAGCTTTTGCGCACCTTGGTGCAGTTGTGGATTCTCGGGGATTATTTCCTCGTCCCTACCCTTTGCCAGCACGCCCTCGATTATATCTGGGACGTCGTCCCTTGCATCACCAGCTCCCGCGTCGACGGGGAATATCATCTCGTCCCAGAAGACTGGTATGTCGCTGGCCAAATGGTTTACGGCTCGTTTCCAAAGCACACCATCGACCATGACCTCAAGGCCGCCTTCCTGCAAGTCACCATCGTCCAAGACCACCACCGCGAGGCGATTTTAAAGATGCCCGAGTTCAGGAAGCTCTGTTTGGAGTACCGGGAGTTCAGCAGCGACTGCATGATCAAGATTGCCGAGCAAGAAATTGCTATCCTAGATTGGTAATGCCAGCAGCTGCATAGAGGATGCTGCAATCGGAAGAACACCGGGGTTACACTTGGGAATTGGATGGCACGAGTAACCTGAGGATGTCGTATGGAACGAATAACTGAATAGCACTCTAGGAGAAGAGTATTTATATTAACTGCTAGTTTATTACTTCTAAGAAATATAGAAATTTATATACTTTATAATAGGCAGGCTGCTAGATCCCTGCTTTATCTTTATAACAGCTGTATAGAGGATGCTACAATTAGAAGAACACTGGGGTTACACTTGGGAATGGGATGGCACGAGTGACCCGAGGATATCGTATAGAACGAACAACGGAATAACACTCGAGGAGAAGAGCATTTGTGTCAACTGCCGGTTCATCACTTCTAAGAAACATGGAAATTTATATACTTTGCAATAGGCGGGCTGCTAGATCCCCGCTTTGTCTTCATAGCTTCATCTCACCCACAGCATTAGCTGTTGTTTGAAACCCTTTGATTCATTCCCACCTTCTCGAGACAGTCCCGTTTCCGGGCTTCGGCAAGACGGTAAACTTTGTAGTCAGCCCCTTCCAGCTGTTCCCGTCCTGAGCGTCGGCGAACGGAATCAACACTGCAAACCTCATCCTGTTGATGCCCCGAGTTAGCCCAGACCGACCTTGACCGCAACACCGTCTTACAAAGACGCACAGCCCGGCGTCTCCGGGGACCAACTTACGTGTAATTCCCCGGGGCGATGACGCTCCCGTCAGCGAGCCGCCCGAACCACCAGTAGCTCGTCGTGAAGCCGCCCGTCGTCAGGGCGTTCCTCGCGACGTCCCTCTCGGGCATCGCGAACACGTCGCTCGCGTTGTGGCGCGCCGGGTTGAAGCTCGAGGAGCTGCTGGCGCCCGTCCAGGACGTCGCCGAGCCGACGTAGCCCCGCCGGCCGGGGACCGGCGGGTACTCCCAGTCGCGCGCCTCCTCAAAGGTGGACTCGTAGATCTGCCGTCAGTCGTCAGCGGTTGATTCGACCTGTGATGCGTCCCCCGCTCCTGAGGGAGAGACGAATGATACGCACATCCCAGCGGACCTCTCTGGTCCCCCACTTGATCTTCATAAACATCTTGGGAAAGTCCTGCGCCGCGCTGCTGAGGTCGAAGGTGAATCTGCAACCACGGTCAACCATTCCGCGTCCAGGCCCCGGACCTTATGTGGCGAGGAGCGAGACATACGTCGTCTTGTTGCTGTAAGCGGTCGTCGACCTCAGCCACGGATACGTCCCGTGGAACGGGCTCTGCATCTGCTCCTTGAGATCGAACGCCAGCCCCTGAAACGGTACGCCGAGGACCTCCCCGTTGCTGCCTTTGACGAGCACCCGGCCGCCGTAGGCTGGGAGCGCAGTCTGGTTGACGCCCCGGGGAACTTCGAACACGAATCTATCAAAAAAAAAAAAAAAAAAGTCAGCATCGCTTTCCCTTCATACACTTCAATGCTTAGAGGAGGGGGAGGGGGCACGTGTTCAACTCACTTCGCCATTCTCTCCTCCCCCGGCGCGAGCTCGAACTCGTCCGGCAGACCGACGTCGACCGTGATGTTTGACGGCACCATCTCGGGGCGGTAGCGGATCCTCGGCGTCTCCGCCGGGTCCCGTCCGTCGAACGCTTTCAGCATCTCGACCCCGGCCCAGCTCTCCACCCCGAAGCTGTACCTCACCCTCTCCGCCCCCGTGTTCCGCACCGCGACCTCCTGACCCCCCCGGAAGTTCGCCGTGTCGTTCAGCGCGAACCGGCGGGGCCCCAACGCCGTGTCGTAGCCGACGACCTTCCTCGCGTCGATGAGCCCTCCGCCGACCTGCTGCGACGGCGCCCTGAAGGTCGGGTCCGCGCCGCCGCCGCCCTCCTCATACGGCAGCCACGGCAGCGCCGCGCCGGAGGCGACGATGCGCATGGCGAGGTCCCGCGCGAACCCCTTGCCGTGCGCCGCCCTCCCGCCGTGCTTGGAGATGTACAGCGCCGCCACGCCCGCGACGTACGGCGTCGCCATGCTCGTGCCGCTCAGCACGGCGAACTGGTTGTCGTCGCCCCCGAACCACGTGCTGAGCACGTCCGTGCCGGGCGCCGCGACGTCCGGCTTCGCCGACAGGTCGTACAGCCCGCCCCAGCTCGAGAAGTACGACGGCCGGCGGACCGCGCCGCCGCCGCCGCCGCCGCCGCCGTCGTCGTCCCCTGTCGCGTTGCCCCTCTTCACCTCGGCGCTCGCGACGGCGAGCACGTTCTCGCCGGCGCCGCCCGAGTTGGCGTAGTACGCCCCGCCGCCGCCCGAGTTCCCCGCGGCGACGGCGACGACGACGCCCTCGGCGGCGACGCGGCTGGCCACCACCGCCCAGGCGTTCTCGGCGAACCCGCCGCGGCCGCCGACGCTGGCCGTGATGACGTCCACGCCGTCGTCGTACGCCCGGAGGAAGGCGTCGATGATGGTCGCCTCGTCGGTGCCGTCGCCCGGCCCGAACACCTTGTACGCGTACAGGCTCGCGCGGGGCGCGACGCCCCTCCACCCCGCCGCCGCCGCCGGCCCGGTCTTCCCGTCAGCTTCCCCTGCGAGGATGCCCGCGCAGTGGGTGCCGTGGCCCTGCTCGTCGGCGGGGTCCGCGTCGGGCCGCTTCTCGGCGCCGAGCTTCCACGCGTCGCCGACGAGGTCCCAGCCGCCGGCGACCTTGAACCCCGGGCCGAAGCCGCCGCCGAGGGCGGCGTGCCGGTACCACACGCCCGTGTCGACGATGCCGACCTTGACGCCCTGGCCTAGGACGCCCTCGGCGTGGAGCTCGTCGACGCCCGTGGCCCAGTGCACGGCGTGCGCGGCGGCGGCGGCGGCGTCGGTCGGGATGGTCGGGTCATCGGCGCCGAGGACCTGGCGCCGGACGGGGGCGAGCAGCCTCACCCTGCCGTTGGGCCAGACGCCCACCACGTCGGGGAGCCCGCGTAGCGTGTCGAGGTTGTGGGTGTCCGTCTCGAGGCTGGCGCCGGAGAAGACGGCGGACTCGAATGTCGCGAGCACCGTGATTCCCTCGGAGGAGGAGAGCTCGTCGCGCTTGGTCTTGGCGTGAACGCCCTGTGGCAGAAGAAGCGGTTCAACGTGTTAGCGGCGGCGGCAGGTCAGGATCGGGAGGGGGGGCGGTTCAGCGACGTACGCTGGCGAACTCGATGATGAAGCGCTTGGCTTCGACCTCGACATCGGCCGGCTCATGGGCGTCGTCGTCGTCGTCTTGCGCGGCGGCGCCTCTGGCAACGAGAGCCAGGGCGGCCAATACCTGAGCGAAACGCATGGTTGACTCTCCGGCTTAGGAAACAGGCTGGACGGAGGCTTGATCCGGCAGGCGGTGGTATCGACCCGGAGGAGAGCAGCGAGGCCAGGACGACGCTCCTTATCTGCAAGTCAGAAGTCGGGACGCATCCACGCCTCTTCCTCATTGCGCGAGTCGCCGTCCCCGCCGTGACAATCCCGTTGCCCCTCTCCTTCCTTCACCAGCGTGTTGGGCAAGGGGGCCGCCGTACCTGAATACGACCCAAGCCCGGAGAGGTAGGTCGAAAGCGTTCCTGGGTTCCGGGCCGCCCATTTTGGGGGGCCAAGGGCCGAGCGTTGATGACGGCGGGAAAAGCGTCCGAGTTTGGGCGATAAGCCAACGCTGGTATGCCAACGCGTCCCATCGGGGATTCCTTCTTTGTTTTCTTTCTGGCTTCAGATTACACGAGCAGTGGACGACGACTCGGAGGAACCCAACGTCGAAGCCACTCTCTTGGACATCGTGAGGGAGCCGAGCAACACGGCCGCCAACGCCAAGAGGTCGATCCACCGCGACTGGGATACTGAACTTGCGCAAATGTGCTCTTGGATCTTTGAGGCGTCTTGAAAGGAAGACGGCCGGCGCACTACATATCAATCGAAGGTCCTCCCAGGATCGCGGCCCTCGGCGAGCGTGTCTGTCTCGCCTTTACATTCATCGTGCAATGGGGTGGTTTTTTCTTATCTTTTTCCAAAGTTCGGTCCAAGATGTTTACGGATACGTTGAAACGCGACGTCTTTTTTCTTTCTTTTCTATTTATCCAATTGAGTTTCGGTCCCCCTCGCGCCCCGGCCGACTGTCAAGGCCAACCCCCCCCCCCTCCGCTAGCCCGAGTCAGATTCCGAGTCAGGGACCGATGTGTAGATCCGATGATCAGCAGCAGCACAGCCGCAGCGGATGTGACCTTCTTTTCTGGGGTATCTGTGCGTGCGTGCGTCTGTCTGTGAGCTGTCGAGCTGTCAAACCGTCGGCCGCTGGCTGGCTGACATGTGAATCGATTGCTGCATCTGCCAGATTTGCCAGGGTATAAGGAGGTGTGGCAGTATCTGATACAAACAACGATACAGCTAGGTCGGCTCAGAATACACACATCTTTGTGTGCACAGCATCAGTCACACACAACCCACGGGGGCCTGATTGTTACGATTTCAGTGTGTATCTTTGATTGTCAACAAGAAATAGTCTATATGCATCTAGGCCCGTCTCTTGGGGCCGATCCCGCTTCCATGCTGCTGGGCTCATGCATCATATCATGCCTCGTGTCAACTACCCTGTTACTCGATGACCTTCTCGCTCAATGTTCCATCGGCGGGCCTTGTTGTCAGAGTAACAAAAAAGGAGGGAGAGAGACAAATTACAAAAAAACGGCTTCATGAAAAAAGCGAAGAAAAAAAGAACAAACCATCGCAACAAAGCAACGCCCTTTCTACCCATACTCCCGACTGTATGATATCCTGCTCCGTTCTGCTCTTCCCTCCCCCCCTCTACTCTCCTTCACAGCTTGCACCGCGTCGTGTTTCGTCGCCTCTTCATTGCCGCGTCACTTCTCCGACTCGGGGATGTGGCCCTCGACGGTGCTCAGCGCGGCGAGGTTGACCTGGCCAAAGTGCTCGTGGGACTCGCCGCCGAGGCCGACGCCGACGAGCAGGGCGACGCACTCGACGACGTCCTCGGGCTCGAGCAGGTGCCACCGGGCCAGGGTGACCTTTGTGCTGGCGCCGACGGTGACGGTGAAGACGTGGTCGTTGTGGAGCTCGGTGCCCGACAGGCCGTTGAGGGCGCGGAACATGTCCTCGTCGGTGAAGTCGTCGCCGAGGCAGAGGACGAACTCGACGCGGCCCGAGTGCTGCTGCTGCTGCTGCTGCTCCTTGCCGTCGGCCGAGGCGGGCGCTGCCGCAGAGTTGTTGTACGTGTGGACGAGGCGCTTGGCGATCTCGCCCTTGTTGATGAAGGTCGGGCGAACCTCGAGGTTGGCCTTGCCCTCCATGACCTCGACGTCCCACTTCTGGGCGACGGTGGCCTGGAGCTCCTTGTGGCACTCGCGCGCCATGTGCAGGCCCTGCTCGGGGTCGGCCAGCCGGTAGTGCCACGTGAGGGCGCACCGCTTGCGCTCGACGAAAGAGCCTGAGTGTGTTAGTCATTGCATAGGTGTTAGGGAGAGAGAGTGTGTGCGCATGCACGTTAAAAGAGCGAGAGGGAAGTAGGGAAAAAACTCACCGGGAACTCGGTCGGTAAAAGACTGAAAGACGTCCATGACCTCGGCCTGCCAGCCCATGTCGAACTTGTCGGCGAGGTTGACCCACTCGTTGGAGCCGGGGTTCTTCATGAAGCTGCCGTGTTCGGCGCTGAAGCCGAGGCCGGGGATGTGGCCGAGGTGCTGCTGGAGGAACTCCTGGTCGCGGCCCGAGATGATCCAGACGGCGTTGCGCTCGTCGCTGGCGAGGGCGCGGAGGGTGGCCAGGACGCGCTCCGAGGGGACGGCGGCGCTGGGCTCGCGGACGATGGGGGTCAGGGTGCCGTCGTAGTCGAACATGAAGAGGCGCTTGCCGGCGTCGCGGTACGTCTTGAGCATGAGGGCGCGGTCGAGCAGCGGGGTGGCGTGGGCGCTCTTCTGGGTGCCGAGGACGTGGACGTGCTTGCGGATGAAGTGGTCGATCCAGCTCTGGACGTTGCGGGTGGTGACGTGGTTGTAGAGGCTCGTCTGCATGGCCATGCGCTTCTCGGGGGACATTGTGAGGGCGTTGTTGATCTCGACGGCGACGCCCGAGAGGTCCCAGGGGTTGATGTGGATGGCGTCCTTGAGGCTGCCGGCGGTGCCCGAGAACTCTGAGAGGATGAGGGGCCCGTGGCCCTCGCGCTGGCAGATGACGTACTCCATGCTGGTGGTGTTCATGCCGTCGCGGACCGAGGTGATGAGGCCAATGTCGGCGGCGCGCAGCAGGGCAAAGTACTCGTCCTGGCTGAGGTACTGGGGGTAGTGCTGGACGGGGGAGAAGCCGAGGCTGCCGTACATGCCGTTGATGCGCATGACGAGCTCGTTGACGCGGGTGGCGATGCGGCTCTCGGGGTCGTCGTCCCTCTCCTCCTCGATGCTGGTGGGGGAGGTGACCTGGATGAGGACGACCTTTTCGCGCCAGTCGGGGTACATTTCGAGGAAGCGCTCAAAGGCCTGGAGCTTCTGGGCGACGCCGCGGACCGAGTCGAGGCGGTCGCGGCCGACGATGATCTTCTTGCCGTCGTAGAGCTTCTTGAGGGCGTCGTGCTTGCGGGTGACGGCGTCGGTCCAGGCGTACATCTCGCACTTGTCGGCGTTGATGCCGATGGGGAAGACGCCGACCTGGACGCGGGCGCCGTAGGCGTCGACGCCGCCGCTGTCCGAGGGGAAGCCGAGGACGCGGGTGCAGCACGAGGAGAAGTGGCGGGAGTAGCTGTAGGACTGGAAGCCGACGAGGTTGGAGCCGAGGACGCCCTCGAGGACCTCCTTGCGGCGGGGCAGGCAGCGGAGGAACTCGGAGGAGGGGAAGGGGGAGTGGAGGAAGAAGGAGATGTTCATGTTGGGGACGCGCTGGCGCAGCATGCTGGGCAGCAGCATGAGGTAGTAGTCGTGGACGACGACGATGTCGCCGGGCTTGTAGAGGTCGATGATGCGGTTGGCGAACTTTTGGTTCATGCGGTAGTAGTCGGCCCACTGGAGGCGCTCCTTGCGGCCGTCGGTGGGCTCGTGCTGCTTGTAGTGGAAGAGGGTGTAGAGGTCGTGCTCGGCGTAGCGGCGCCAGCGGCTCTGGTCCTTGAGGAGGATGCCGTCGTCCTGCTGCTCGTTGTCGTCGCAGAGCCAGACGGGGACGGTGCGGATGGTCTTGCTGTGGGCGAGCTGGGTCTCGAGGCGGGCCTGGTCTTCGCGGGGCAGCCAGAGGCCGTCGGCGGCCGGGGGCGGGGTGGGCAGGCGAGCGTCGGCATCGATGGGGATGGGGGCGGAGAGGGTGTTGAGGGAGGAGAAGTGGACGGTGGTGGCGGGCGGGGTGCCGGGAGGGGAGAGGACGTCGGTCGGGGTGTCGATCTCACCGGTCCAGGCGACGACGGTGTGGTGCCAAGGGGTCTCGTCGGAGGAGAGGTAGGCTAAGGAGTCGAAGAGGGCGGACTGGCCGCGGCGGGGTTTTAGTTCCTGGGGGGGCAGTCAGTCAGTGATGGGTAGGGAGATTGGCAGAAGGGATTGACAGAGGCAGATTGATAGAGGCAGGGGAAGGGGGAGAGACATACCCAGTCAGATCCCTTGCGGTACCTCAGGGAATGGGGAATGTTAAAGGTGGCCGAGATGATGTTGCCGCTCAGCTGGAGGTCGGGGTTGGAGGCGCGGATTTGCGAGAGAGACTCGCGGCGACCCATGGCTGCGAGGGTCATGCGCTTGAGGATATCGCGGCCGGAGAGGGGAGCGGGCGACTGGGGGGTTTGGGAGGTGGTCGAAATGGAGGGCGGGTGGTGGTGGTGTTGTTGTTGTTGTTGTTGTTGTGAGGATTGAGTGTTGGAGGAAGAGGTCTGAGGAGGAGGAGAATCGCGGGGGCGGTCGGAGAGGGAAAAGTAGCTCTGGGCGTCAGCGGCGGGTCGCGGGAAGTAGGCGGCTTCGCTGGGCGACTGGGAACGGGAGCTGCGGGTGTCGACGTATGTGTGCTGGTGGATGCCGGGGGTGACGGCGTCGGACAAGGCGACGCTTCTGAGGACGGGGTTGGCCGGGTTGACGGGAGCAGGATTGACGGACGAAGCTTGCTGTTGTTGGTGGTGGGTTGGTATGTCTGGAGAGGAAGCGTCGCCGGCTGGTCGATGATGATGTTGCTGCTGCTGCTGTTCCATGATGACTCGTGTTATTCCTCTCGTTCTCGCCGCGGGGGATGCGCCGTAGAGTTTGGGCTTAGCGGCGGTCGTAATGACAGGGGTGGGGGAGGGCAGACACTCCAGCAATGGATGGATGCCACGAGAGGGAGTAGGAGAGAAAGAAGGGTTGTGGTATTCCGAGTGAGAAGAAGAGAAGAAGAGAGTATGTGAAGGAGAGAGAAGAGGTGAGGGAGAGAGAAGAGAGAGTGGTGATATGTTTTGGGAACAATTAATCAATGGAATAGGTACGTCCGTCCAGGAGCCAACAGGCAGGCGCGGCACCGCACCGCTTGGAAGGGCAGGCAAGGCAAGGAAGGCAAGGGTACGATGGATGGATGGATCCTGTACTGTACTTTACTGTACGGAGTATTTGCTCTGCTCCGGAAATCGTGAGAGAACCCAATGGCATGCAGACTGAAGAGAGAGAGAAGTGAGTGAATGAGTGAAGGAAAAAGAGAAGCCGTCGCGATGACATTTGACGGTGAGGTGAGTTCACAGTGACGGCGCCAGCCGGGGGGGGGGGGGGGAGGTCGGGGGTCCCACTAGTGTCGAAAGTATCCGGTACATGGGCATCAGTACGAGCTGACACTGCCTTCCCGGCGGAGACATATGTACCTGGTACAGGATAGACCCGGTCAGGTCAGGTCAGGTAAGGAAGGTACTTGGGATAGGTATCCGTACTTCGTGCCTACCTCCTACAGATTCCTTAGTGAAGTAGGTAGGTACGGTGAGGTACGAATACTGTCGATACAGTGGGTAGGGAGGCAGGAGGTAGGTAGGGAAAGTACGTACCCCGGCTCCAGACTCGTATACGGATACTCTGTAGTGCACCTAGGCGCAAGCCCAGATCGTTTGCAATCGGTATCCGTATACTGACACAAAACGTCAAATATAATAAACCGAGGTGGTCGGTACATGCACCAGATGTTGGTATGCCAACACAAGCGAGTGCTGGAACCAACTCTGTGGTGTTGCGTTGTGTTATCTTGTGCTGTGTTGTGTTTGCTGCTGTACGGATACTGTAGCTCCAGTGCTGCTGCTGGCGGTGGGTGGTGGTGGTGGTGGTGCTGATATGGTCCAGATGAGGTACGTACCGAGCCATACCATGCACGCATGCATGGGTGGGCTGCTGGAGGCAGTACGTACCGATCGATACGTACCGGACAGGCACGTACCAGGAGGGGCTCGCTGCGTGCACGGATACCGCGCATGTAGCCCTTCGCACCTGCCCCAGCCGAAAGGTACTTGGACCGCCAGGACGGTTTGCTCCTTCCTGCCATGCGTACCACGCACGCAGCTAGGTACCTACTGAAAGCGGTACAGGCAGGTACGTACATGTAGACACGTACCGTACCTGCCCGTAAGTGTAGGTACCTATGTACCTATGTACAGCGTACCTAGGCACGGTACGTACTGCCCGCCGGCTTGGGTCCCCCGGTCCGGCCAGAGTCTCCAGAGTCTCCAGAGTCTCCGGAATGCTGCCGTCGATGTCTGTCTGTCCGTCTCCCACGCAAGCAAAGCTTGTTGCCAGCTGCTGCTGTTGGACTGCAGGCTTGGATTGCTTAGCGCTGTGTCGCTGTGTCGCTGTGTGTGCTGCCACACCGTTGCCGCCTGTTGTTGTGCTCGCTCCCCTCCACGTGCTTGCTTGCTTGATGCTCAATAACAGCAAGCAGCAAACATCTGCGGGAGAGAGGCTTCATCTCTCGACGGGGTTGTGCGCCTGCTCTGCTCCGGTGCCGAATATGACTGACTGACTGACTGACTGACGGTGGAGGGGTAAAAAGGGGGAGGGGAACATGCTGGAACCTCGGAGCTCTGTCCTGCCCCCCTACATACCATACATCCTTCTCCATACAACTCCATACGCATGTGTTCCTTGAACTTCTCTCCGCCGTGCATGTCTGTGTGTGGCCCAAGAGTACCCGCTCAGTCCCGGCGTCGTATTCTCGGTGTATCCCGTCATTCCCCTCAGCCTATCCGTCCAGCTGTAGTGTATGACGCAGCCATGTCCACTCGTCGTACAGTAGTTCCATTTGCATCGTACATCGTATGTATGTAGGTGGTCTTTGTGTGTGTATCCGTACGCACTCCGAATACACACGTGCCATGTACGAATACTCGGTGCTGTACGGAGCTTGTCTTCTGGTGGTGTGTGCCCCCCCCCTCCCCCCGGGCGTCGTTCGGACGGGACCAATTCTTCGACACGACATTGGCCAATACGAGGATAGTCCCCCCCCCCTTGTCGGTTGGCAGTTGGCAGTTGGCAGCAAAGGGTGGACAAAGGGGGGCAGCTAGCTCCTGGAGCTTTGCTTTTCTCAGCCTTTTTGACTCGGCTCGCCTCGACTCGACTGTTCCTGGTCTGGTCTGGTCTGGCCGGGCCGGAGCCGGACCGCCGAGCGAGCCCTGCTGTTCTTCTCTTGTCTGTGTCTGTTCCTCACGTCTGCCCGTCTGTGCTGGTCTTGTACATTACATGCTGTATGTACATTGTGTCATGTCCGTGTCGCTGCCGCCCTATGATGTCTGTGTGATGCAGCAGCAGCAGCCCGAGAAACACGGCAAAGCTGCAAACCCCATCTCTGGGAATCCCGAGAAACAGGACGAGGGGTTTGGTTTGCATGCCTTTTTTTCTTCTTTTCTTTTCGGGGGTTTTTTTTCCGGAATAGGAAGAAAAGGGAACAAGAAGAAATTACCCCCCCTTTGTCATTTCTTCCTGCCCTTTGAATTGTCCAATTTCAATGTTCTCTCTCTCTCTCTCTCTCTCTCTCTCTCTCTCTCTCTCTCTCTCTCTCTCTCTTTGTTGCAGGCCAGGAGGAGGGGCATATGGGGAACAGAGGCTGGCAGAGTACTCTCGTACTTATACCTAACTTGCTTGGTCCGTAAAAACAGCCGATTCGAGGTGAACTAACGGCCACACCCCCTCCGCCACCCTCGCCGACATGCCGCAACGTCTTGCCGCCTCTTGATGCGTGGTTGATCAGGGCCTTGCTCCAAAAATCCCACTTGGCACTTGGCGAGGGAGACCTGAGGCCGTGGCGTCGTGAGCTGGCTGACCCGGACACTATCCGTCTTCGGCTCTTACACGAAAGATGAGGAAGGGGGCAATGAATGAATGATAATGGGCAAGCAGCCAACTAGGTAAAGCCACCGTCCGATGGGATGGTGTTCCGCCCTGCTGGGTGCCCATCCTGAGTCCGCGCCGCCCGTCGTCGTCGTCCCCGGGTTGAAGGACAATGAACATCCCGGGTCGGCAGCTGAAATACGATTGTGTGATAAAAGGGACATGACATGATAATCAAAAAAAAACTGCGGGAAAAGGTTTCGACCCACCTGACGTAATTTCGAGGCAATTCTCTGCCTCTCTCCCCCTTTTTCCCCCGCTTCACAATCTTCTGTTTCCCTCTGGATCGTCGTCGTCTGTGCTGCCCTCTTCTCCAAGGCACTCCCCGGTCTCTTCTCCCCCAGTGACCCCCTTTTTGAGGCTCTCTCTCTCTCTCTCTCTCTCTCTCTCCCTCTGTAAGCCAACGGACCTCTACCGTATGGCGTCTGCCTCACTCTCGCCTGTCTTTCCGGCCCCGGCAGGGGAAGGAGGGATGGGCAGAGAAAGGGGATACGAATAGGGCCCCCCCCCCGACTGCGTTCGCGCTGCTGAAAAGACGGTGAGCGGGCGTGAGTGAGGCCCGGACTAGGACGCCTCAAGTGGCTGGGTGCGCCCGTCGCGGGGGGTGCTGCTCACTCACCACCTTGCTGCTGCTACTGCTGCTACTGCTGCAATGCGACTTTGGCTTGCCGCGAGTGACTGCTGCGCGATTGATGCTTTGCTGCTGCTGCCTTGACTTGCGTTGGTGCCGTGCTGTTAAGCTTCAATGAAAAATGGCCGGTTCTGTCGTCGTCAGTTCCAACGTTACCGACGCACAAAGTGCACTCACTCTACATACGCACAGAGAGGCTTACAGGCGGACGGGGCAGAACATGCAATCAGGGGAGACGGGCGTCTATAGATATCTCCTTCTTCGCGGTCGACCGGAGCGAGGATGGGGAGGAGGTTCCACCGCTTCTTTAAACCAAACCACGGCCAGCCAGCCCATCCATCTCAAGTCACTCCAGCCCCGACCTCACTCGGAGGGTGATGACATAGCGCCGGATGGCCGGCGAGACGTGCCCGTGCCTGATTTGACTCTTCATCTCTACGGTGCATGAGCCCGAGCATGAGATGAAGACACCACACCACGGCTGCTGCTGCTGCTGCTGCTGCAATCCCTAGACCGACTCTGGTCTCGAGCAGGAAACCAAAGGGGCCTCGTCTGCCGCCAAGACGCGATCCTGAACTCCCTGTCATCATCACCCATATCTCTGGCCATACATACACCGCGAGGCCGCGTCTTTGTTTCCATCGGGATACGCGTCGGCGATCGCCAGCGGCTCTTGTCGACGTCTGGACACTGCTGCGTACGGGCACGGCACGGATGGACTCGGGCGTTTTCCCCATTGTACGGAAGACAAAAATGTTTGATGCCGTCGTTGACGACGACGACGACGACGACGACGACGACGACGAGATCGCTCCTCATTCGCAGTCGACTCCCTTCAACGGCCCTTCAAACCTGATAATCCACCCGCAAGCACCTCCGCTTCCGTATCCCACAGAGCCTACAAATAGGCTCGTCTCTCTGTGCCCGGCGTATCCACCAAACCCCATGGGCAACGAGCATCGTGGTCTTGGGCCGGTCTGTCACCCCCCCGGTCAGTATCAGTTCCAATCGAGTCCATCCATCCCATCTCCCCCCAATCCCACCATCACTTCCCGCGGGCCTAGACCAGGCAGACCGGTTCCAGGCCGACGCCGAACGCCATGCTAAGATTCCACGTCCCCCTTCGCCGAAGCGAGCCTGCACCCTCGACGTTCGACTTGGACACTGGGCCGCCCGACATACATCCCTACTACCACACATCAGCCTGAACGGGCCGGGCCAGCCAACTGAGCCATTTTTTCCCACCTTTTCACTGCTGTGCCTAACCCATCCATCCCGCTCGACATCGTGCCCCCCCTCTTCCGAGGAATTGTCACCGATTTTGCCCGAAATCTGATGCAGGCTCTTCGCTCTCGTTCCATCTCGTCCCTCCCCAGATAAAGAGCCGCCCATCGTCTGCAGACGAGATGGGGGGGGGGGCCGACCAGTCCCCCGCCATCAGACCAGGCACATGGCGCCAATCCCGCCTCGTCAATGGCTGTATGCTTTGCATGCGGTTTATTTCCGTCCGCGCTCTGAACGTCGTTTTTTTTTTCCTTGGGGACGATTCCAGCTGTTTCGTCGTCCCTTCGGCGAAACGCTCGTTTACGCCGGGCGGCATGCAACCCCCCCCCCCTCCGCACGTGTGCCAGGCTTCGTTGCACTCTATGGTTATGGCTATGGATTGGCTCGTCGGCCATGCACCCGTGGTGCGCTTTTTCGGATCCCCGCGCCGAACAGTAGTTGTGCGAGGGGGGGTGTTATCGTGGCAGGTAAGCCACGGCTTCCCGACCCTCCCATCGAGATCGGAGAGTGTTCGCCGTTTCCGCATCGCTGATGACCAAGTCGGGCTTGCGATAAGTCTCGACGGTCCCGATGCAGCTTGCTGCGGCATGGCAGGCGTATTCGTACCCTCCGGTAAACTACGACGGTGTGGTTCGAGGCCCGGACCCCGTAAAGGAAGCTCTTGGGTAAGAAGCTCCCCTCGAAAACCTGCTTGTCCTTGGACGTTCAACCCAACCTACTTGGCCTCTAGTCTGTAACTCGTGACGACGCATCAAGCGTCAGCGCGTGGCCTGTGTATTGATTCCACTTGCTGCTGGGGTGTACCGGTGCCATCGCCGTCCAGACTGTAGGCTCTTGCAGACAATGGTTTATTACAATTGCTGGGTCTAGCAGACGTAACATGAAAGCGGTGAAACAGCATCTGACAACGTTTAGCAAGTTACCCCGTTGCTCACAGTGTTGGCGCTATCTGCTTGGCCCCTCCGATTGCCAAACCAAGCCACTCAACAACTCTGAATCTATTGCTTCTCTCTCAGCCGTCTGATAATGACCAAGATACCCTTTTTTTTTGGACTTCACTGGCCAATACGACAACCCGTGAAATGTTTGAAACCTCACGCCGTCTTAGGTATGAACAGCGACTGAACCGTGAGCTGTCTGGATGGTCTCTGGTAAACGAGACAATGGAATAAGGTCATTCTAGGCCTACTATAAGACGACGGTGAAGATGATGTCTGGTCGATGACCCTCGAGCAAGTAGTCAACCTTGTATCTTTCATGTGACGTGAGTACAACCATGTCGGTGCGGGTAACACCCAAGGCCACCAACATCGAAATGGGTAACTTCCCACCATTTGATGGACTGAGATTTCAACCTCTGGCTGGGTTGGATCTCTCGAGTAATCTTCCTTCCTTTGATGATCGTTGTCTCCTGCTTATGGAGTTAGCCTATTTTCTCACTTGGGGGTTAACGCGCTCTCTTAATCAGTGGATGGCTTCGCTCAATGTCCGATCGAATGATACCTCCAGATGAGATTTGATGTTACCATGAACCTAGTCTAAACCCCCATAAGAACATGCCAACTGTACCGCAGCTTTCCGCCAACAAATGGTCTCGGTGTGGCATATGGTATCGCGAGACCCCCTCGCACTCACCCCACGCTTCAGAGTATGCCGGTATGAGGGCACAAAAGAACGACAACGAGCAGTCCCGGTACTCCCATGTGCACCAAACTCAACACAGTCATCAGGTTGATTTGTCGTCGCCCTTGGCGGCGCTGTTGACCTTGATCTGCTCCACGTCCATGGATTTCATCTCTTAGTTATGCAAAGCCATGCTTCAAAGCACCAAGGCGCACTGCGAGATGTTGTCGGCCATGACCCAGTGCCAGCCGGGCTTGAATCGATGCGCTTTGTAACTGCCAGGTAGGGACTCGCAGCCGTGCAAGGGCTTCCTTCTTACTTTGAGGTACAGGGCACGCCGCTAGCTTGTCAACTCTTAGTTTAAGGTTCTAGAAACCAAGGGTAATAAACGTTGTGTTGCACTCTTGGCGGCCTGTCCGAGGCCAAACTTGGCCAAGAAACCTGACAGCGTCTAAAATGTTGTATCGAGCATATTGATATGCCGCTCCGAAAACCCAGGCCAGCGTCGTCGACAAACGTATACAGGTCGCCGATAAATCTTCCATTGGTCAATCTCAATGTTGATCAGAACACAGCTGGCTCTTCCCAGGCACACGCGGTGCGCCCGCGAAATACTATTCTACGTCAATCTCGAGAACATGGATCTTGTATAATTCGACAGTCACAACATTCATCTTCAACTAGCCCTGAACCTCTTCAACGTTCTGGTGGTCATTGCTTCTTCAAGAATTCAACTATGGCATCCCGGGGACCCCGAGGACCTATACATGCCACATATCACCTTCACCCGCACCCTCCGGACGATTCCGCTGGAGAAAAAGTGACATACGAAACAGCGGCGGAAGATAGTGCAACGAGTAAACACTTTGAATTTAGATACGTTGGAACCTAACACTACAAGGAGAGATCCTGCACGACTCTGGTCTCAGATCACTACAACATCCTATCAAACAACCATGCCACCTACAAACATCCAGATATTCCACACACACACACACACACACACAGGTCAGAAATGCCAGTTCATCAGCCATTTTCAGTTCGGTAGGCACCGATGCTCTTAATTCTTGTATTTATGATAGTACGAAAAAAGGAGATGTTTTCGATGCCCGCCTCAGGTGCAGAAGACATACCAGTGCTCGCTTGCGTTCCAATTTCCACGGCTCGTTATAAAACTACAAATACGATTAGCATCAGCAGCGTGGGAACGGATCAAGTGCCTCTGAAGCCATCACCGTCAATATCGCTTAAGCACTCAAGCCATTTACTAGAGAGTTCTCTAGAGAAATATTACGTAGAGTCGTTAAGCTACCTTTCGGGCAGACAGCAGACAAGAAGAGGATCCAACAGGGGGGCATTATTTTGTCATGCCGGTAAAGGTGTAGCTAAAAAGCAGGAGCTTAATAGTCTTCTCTTAGTAGGCAATCAGGCCTCGAACCGTTCATAATGCCGCAATACCTACAGAGATAAAATCATTAATGCAGAAAGGCGGACGGTCACAACGTCCTGAACAAGCGAACCGCAACCATTTGCTAAACTAAATCCAGTCCACTATACGCAAGACAAGGTGACTCAGACTATGTATACAAGGAGTAGAAGCCATTTTTGAGACTAGGTACTCGTTTCGGCTGACCTCGTGTTTACACAGCATACGGATCAAAGTCCCTCGCACGACAGTAAACCTCTCGTATCATACCCAAATCTTCATCGGCACCCACGTTTCACAGAAACATGATCCACATCAACGACCCTTGTGTGTACCAAGCATCCAGCATCGCGCCGATGGTTTAGTGGTAAAATTCTCCGTTGCCATCGAGCAGCGTCGGGGAGCCGGGGGTTCGATTCCCCCTCGGCGCACGCAAACCTTTTGCTTGCCAATTTTAACTAGTATCATTCAAAACTTTGTCCTTTTTGCGTGATGCTCCGCGGGTCGTCCACGATAACCACCCATTTCCTGTGTCCTTAATGCTAAAAACGGGCGCGGAGCCTTTAGCGACAGCCTTGGTGGGAGATGTAAGGAGTCTCCGCTGTGTGTAAGGGGGAAGAGAAGCTGCCGCTTTAAAGATTATTAACTAGATAAAGGAGCTCCTCCGCCTTACAGTTATATTATAAGAGGTGGAAGACTTCCCTCACGTCGAGCCAGTTTACAGTCTTTGAGGGTCCGGGACAGGAGGTCCACATGGGGATCAAAAAGTACTGGAGGCGACGCAGCGTCACACGACGGGGTTTTCCGAACTACACATACTGCACGTTGTTCGCCGTCTCATTTGTTGGGGTTCGACTGCCGTATAGAAGTGGGAAAATGCGATGATAATGGCATCCAGGTTGTGTATTGTTGTTGCAAACATAACAAAGTCCTCTCCATTCAAATGCTGAGGTCTGCTTTGCTGTAAGCGTAATGGCCAGTGTGCTGGCAAACCCAGTCGACGATAACCATCAAGTCTCTATGCCCTTTTCTTAGAGTACTCCCTAGACGACTTTACTGAAACACCATGCACACACATCGGTGCAAGCAGAATCCAAATGATACGTGAGACGATTTCGCCCGCTCGTGCTGACGAGCTGTGTCTCTGCATTATTTCATTCAAAACATTATTCATTACACCATGACATGCTCGTAACATATCTAACCGATGATGACCCTGTCATTTTTGATATTCTTGGCGACCTCGAAGTGCCTGGGCTTCTGACCCAGCTGTGTTAGACTCCGATATAGCCTGCTCGCGTGAGTTGTTGGTTCGCTGCGAGCCGCCTCTGGCCTGCCTTCCCAGTCCTCCGGCGCAGGCGGTATTCCTCCCTTCACCGCGCACACGGCGGCGAAGTCCAGCGTCGGGTAGCCGCATCTGTCTGGCCTCTTCCCGCAAACCCTCGACGTCGCCACGATTATTGCTGCCGACAACAGGAGGATCAACCCGCTCACGAGCACAAAGAGCCACCTGCTCACTGGCCCCGCAACGACTTGGTGGCTGAGGACCGATATGGACATGGTGGTGTACATGTCCTCCGTCAAGCCCTCACGGGGCCCTCGAAGCTCCCAGACCGAGGGCCCCGCAGAGAAGTAGTTCGCCTGGAAGTAGTGGAACGGCACCGACATGGCCTTGCGTATAGCCTTCAACGACTGTTTCTTCGCCACCTCGCTGTCGTTGATCGGTAGTGCTGTGACGGCGTAGATGGCAAGGGCTGAGTTGTCGCCCTTTGTCGAGTCAGCGCTCACGTTGAAGCCTGGGACCACTGCGGATAGCGAGAGCATGTACTCGTCAAGAGCAACAATGTCTTGTTTTGGAGTCGTCATATCGGTCACGGCGAGTATGGAGAAGTTGCCGCGGTCATAGGTGATGGTGGCCAGACGAGAATACACGAATAGCGAGGAGGCGAGCTCTAGAGGGTCGGTCCAACTCGTGTTGTTGATACAGGAGTTGGTCGTCTGCAGCGAGATTGGGCAGTACGCGGAGCCTGGCAGAAGGATAGCTGTTAGCATTACAGCAACAAGGATGTCGGATGCATTTCCTTCTCTCACCAAACAGAAATTCCTTGTCTTCACCAACAGCGGTACACCAATACGAGGCAGCGCTGGCAGCGCCGAGTAGGAAGCATTTGCCCGTCGCGCGAAGCTTTTTGAGATCGTGCACTTGGCCGTACTCGAGCTGCACGACTCGTGTCCGAGGAACAACATATGCCGTAGAGTCCGGGTGTTGCTTTAAATCGTCTGACTGCGGTGCTATCGCTACGACACCGCCGGTGAGTATGTGCGATTCGTCACAAGCGGTCCATTTGCCATTCGCGTCGGTGCATTTCCCTGAAAGATGATCCAAAGGATCCAGAGAGAACGAGTCTCTGTCTGACCAGGTGGGACTGCCCATCTGCACCAACAGTGCCGTTGCCGTGGATGTCCCAATGTAGTTGACGTAGGAGGCGTTGAATGGAGCAATGCCAGCGGATACGTTGTATGTCTTTTCGGGAAATGTGACCATGTCGATTGAGATAGCGCCTGGGTGCAATGTAAGTAAAGCGTTCGGATGGTGGCCCAGATAGAGAGGCCCGCTCACCCATCAGAATAACGCCAGGCAGGGGGATTGAGCAGATGACGAGAAGACTAGACGGAGTTAGAACATCATGGCATGCCTGTATCATGGGAACCTAGAGAACCAGACTCACCGAAACAGACTGGAGTACTTGTGCTTCCATTCAGCCGTCACAAAGAGACGCAGTAGCCCCCATACACCCGTGCCGGAGTCCAGCCCAACAAAGTGTAACAGGCTGACGCCGCCTGGACGAGATGCCAGTGCCCATTGCAGGTCTTCCACGACGACCACAACGAGAGCGGCCAAGGTGATGGCACAGAGCTCTGTCAATACGCGCAGAATCAAGATGGAGTTTTTTGACGACATAACAAAGAAGTTCATCCTCATCAAAGCTTTCGCTGAACCAGTCGAGTACACGGTCGTCAACACCATCATCAACACTCCCAATAACCATAGGCCAATCGTCCACCACACGAACCGGCTTGATTTGTTGATGCCACTCATGTGCGATCTTGCAGTGAGGGATATGGTGTCGTTGCAATCATCCCCCGTCCGACTGAATGTAGACCTCTGGCCGTCTGGTGTCGAAGGATGCAGGAAGTTCAAGCCAGGCTTCAGAGGCGCGGCGGAGTTCAAGGGAGATGAGTATGCGGAAGGCATTTCGTCGGGTTTGCTGTATCTCGGCCGCTCGCGGGGGCTGTCGTTGTTGATTTTCAAGTCGTGCCAGTCGTCTTGGGATTTCGATTCTCTCCGGCGTGGCCATGGCCGCAAGGAATCGCCCCTCGAGGCTGTGATGTGCTCGCCTAAATCGCTCAGATCTATCGTGTAGCGTTGCTGCCCCTTTAGCTCCATCATCGTCGGGACCTTGCGCCAAGCGTTTCGCTTGTTAGTCGAGCTGGTCGAGCAATAATATATTGGGGAAATGCTCCGGAGCAACACTCAATACGCTCCGGTCGTCAAGTGAACACAACACGGGTGACACGTGGGTGTTCGATATACCTTGAAGACGTGAAAGCTGGCCGGCATCTTGCACAATTGTGAATAATAGAACCAACAATCATTTACTTCCCAAAGGAAAAGCGTACTGCTTCCCCCCGAGGACTCCTGGTTACAAATCGCCGAACCGAGTCAGTCATCCCACCGCGAGTCGTGAATCCCTGCCAACCGCCTCAATACCGACGTATTAGAGCGGTGGAAGACGGACAGATCAGTGACCCGAGAAGACGTTTTAATATATTTGGCGTCCAGCCGTGCACCGCCGATGCCGTCGATCAAACATGGGGTACCCTTCCATGTTCCAGAACAACGTTCTCTTGACAAGGGGTCGAGGCCCAAACAACAGTGTTCTTCAAGCCCCCAACCGAACACTTTTCGGACTGGAAATAGATTGCTAGGACGACGGCCATGGTGCAAACTCGTTACTGTTGCCACGGATGGACGGGCCCTTTCTTGAGCGCACCTCAGTCACTGGGGCGAGACATCAACATGACTGCCTTTTGGAAAGGGCAGCGTGCCACTATGGGCATGTGTTCATCCGGTGTACCGATATGAGGCCGCAGCATTGGGGCCGTTGTAATGCCAGCCTGTGGTCCTTGCAAAGAAATCTGAGCATTAAATTCCATATGTACCTGACAGGATGAAATAAATGGCGTCTACTATCGGCATCGCCGACACCGGGCCGCGCGCGCAAGGAATCAGCATCGGATGTGTGCGTCCGACAAGGGCGAGTGCCGTAAATAGCAGCAGCAGATCCTTGAGAGCCGGAAGGGATACCAGGCCACACCATGTTACTAGACCCCTCAGCCTTACACCACCAACCACACACAACAAGCTATTGCCGTGTTATTTGATCAGATCCGTTTTGTTTGGCTAGTTTTGATTCATCAGTCGAATAGCCAGGCAGAATGACGGACATAAAGAACAGGCGTTAGTCAGAAGACAAGATGGTAATAATATTAATCGATAACACGCCTCCAATATCGTTTCACCTGGCTGAGTGGTGGTTTGTCAGCTCAATGTGAATGCACCTTTTGTACCTCATGCTAAGATACCCGCAAGACATGGCCGGGCTATTCTGGTTGATTTGTCACATGAGCTACCTCCGCTATTCCCTTCCATATGTGCCAACACCACATTATTCCTTCCATATTATTACTCGAGCGCAAAACATCTCTCGGAACTAGATGCCTCGTTGCCCCACCCTTGGTCAAAGTGTGAGAAAAATGCAAATACCAGACAGACAGGGGAAAGGAGTACTCACAATTTGGCATGGTCACGATCTTTCCCGCGCCGAAGAATAGGAACGTCAACAGCATGTTGAAGTTGAAGCCTGCGTCAAAAGCGGCGGCCAGAATGTAGTTCCATCTCGCCCACAGATCGTAGCGGTAACGGTAAGCCCAGAACATGACGACGAATCCGCCAAGGAAGCTGCTGAAGTATCCGGTGCTAATGTTGCCGTAGAAGCCCGACATGGCCGAGAAAAAGATGGTCGAGTTCCAGAGCTGGAATTTGGCGCGCGGGAAAAGCCGATGGAGTCCGTATATCAGAACCGGCACAAAGGCGCCGACCAGGAAGCCGTAAGGGAGCACCTTGTAGATGTGTTGCTCGAAAAGCCGACGCGGGCCGATGAGGACGTACTGGACGCCCATGGTCAGGTTCGACGTGAGAGACTGAGCCGTCCATTGATGGGCAGGATCCTCCTTTGCTCCTGTGAGGTAATCGAACTTGGTGTCTAGGACCCATCTGACGACCGCATAGTTGATGGGAACACCCAGGAAAGACCCAAAGACCTGGGAGAAAAATACGGCCTTGGGCGGAATGTGCATGTAGTGGCCGATTTTCATGTCTTGCAGGTTCAGCTGAGCACGGTACCATGCGTTGCCGGCGATAGCACCGTAAGCAGAAGCACCTGTAGGGTTCTTGAAGCCGCTGACCGAGTTGACCATCAGTCCGTAGAGAAGCTCATTGACTGTTCCGATGGCCAGTTGGAAGTTACTGAGAGCGTACAGCCAACCCAAGGGCACGACAAGAAAGGCGCCAGTCGCAATGGCGACGAAGTAGGTCCACACCGGAATGAACTATTAAAGGGCGTATCAGCACAAGTCCTTCTGAGCTTTTATACTGTTGAACATACCATATTGCCGGTAGCGGTGATGGTGACCAATGAAATAAAGGATGCCGCAAAGAGTGTCAGAAACCACCACAACGGGACCTCGTTATAAGCCCGCTGCAGGATGCTGAGTTGGTCGTTGTATTGCGAACTGATCTGCGCACCGCTCTTCATACGCTGCCTCATCTTCTTCAGACTGGTACTGATAGTTTTGTAACCAAAAAGGGCTGCCCAGACGATGGCAGACGTGTACGCGGCATAATCGAAGAACATGGTCCAAAGCACGTGAGTGCTAACGAAAGGAGGCCCAAACTCCTGGTATGCCGTTTCGTTGAAAGAGACATCGGGAGTCAGGAGCTTGGTGATGGGGTAAGACGTCCCGTTTTCGAGAAACAGTCGGTTCGACATCAAATGCCCGTGCCATTCTCCCAGGTTGCCGTATTTGGCAGCCGGGATCAAGATCCAGACACTGCACACGAAGCCAGCAAACATGACGACTTGAGTCCACCAAGGCGTCAAGAACAAGCTCCCGTTTGCCGATATCGTAGACCAATCCAACGAAAGGTTCAGAACGCCCATCCCGCCGAAGCCTGCGCCGACGAAGTTAGCCACCGGGTTGTTTGGCGCAACCCAGCAGAGGAAGGCCAGCGAGCCTAGCATGGGGAAAACGTATTCCGGAAGGAACTGCCATAACGTCATGCCGAGAAGAGCCCAGAAGAACACTCTGGTCTGCTTCTGGGATGCGGCCGTCGGGGTCTCGCGCTGCTTTTTCTGGGTTTCGAAAAGGGCGGTTTGGCAGAGTGCGGTGAACCACGGGAACTGGGGGTCGTAGATCAGAAACTGCCGCGCCAACGCTGCGAAGGAGTAGCCGGTCCACACGATCCCCCACATGAAAAATATCGCCGCGGCAGGATGAATCCGGGAGTTGAAATACAGCTCGGCCATCGCCACCGGGGTGTAGCCGAGATTGTACGTGGCCCCCGACGCCGCGGAAATGGTGACCAGGACGTGTTCCTTGACGCTGAAGGGACCCGGGTTGAGGTTGAAGCTGAACCTCGTGAAGGGAACCCCGACCTCCCAGGCAGGGAGGACTCTGGCGAGCCACGCGCCGACATAGCTGGAGGCAATCTGAACGAAAAACACCGAGTACGGCGCGTATGTCGTGCGGAAATGGCTCATCATGGACAGAAAGGCTCCGGGGACGACGAAGACGACCGTGAGTAGAAAGTATCGAAATGTGAGACACGGCAGTTCTGGATCGTCGTGCAAGGACACGATGCGACGCACGTATGGTGGAATGTCCTGCAGCCTCGGGTCGTTCTCATCGAAGGCCTCTTCTTCGCCGTTAGTTTGCGTTGTGAAGACAAACGGAGGCTTTTCCATATCCCCTTCGGTAAACGGAGCGACCGGTTCGCTTGACGTTTTTTCGGGCGTCCCGTTGCCGGGAGAGTCAACGGAAATGCCATCGCCATTGCGCAGCCCGTCGGTCTTTGGCTCGCCGGCTGGCTTTCGTGGTTGTTCAGTTGATGGAGGCATGGTGGGTATATCCCGAAGCGGCAGATCGCCAAGGTGCTATCAAGGACAATGCCACGCGGGAGCCAAGTCGGCCAAGCATGTGGGATCAAGGGCGCCGGCTTCCGAACGCAACCTTCACGTTGCCGGGCGATGCACTTTTATAATAGCTGCTCGTACCTCATAGACCATCAGAATTTGGACGACATCCGCGAATGGCGGATTGGAGGCGCTGTGGTCTTTGCAACGTATTGGCGGGGCCATGCGATGGTGTCATCGGCGTTTTTCCATCCTTATTCTCTTCTACCTGTGATGTGCGGCCGCCTTGCTCGGTTGTGCGGCATCTCGCGAGGGCAACCCTGTCGAGTCTATGAATGAGATCCGCAGGATTGGGTTCGCCTCCTCAAGAGCTTGACCTTCCTGTAAGCGACCAAGTCACCTCACGACATGGTACATGTAACAAACAAAGTACGAAGCAAAAGTCCCCAGGGCATTTTGAGTCAAGACCAAACGGCATGCCAGCTGGGACATTCTTGCCTGAATTCTCATGCATAAGAACAATTGCGCCATTGGCAAAAGTCCCTCATGTCAGGGTCAACTGCCACCATTAACAGCCTAGCGTGAATTGTCACTGTGGAACGTTGCCACCAAACGCCAGCTTGCCCCGGGCCAACCCTGCATTGAAGGTGTGATGGGATTGGAATACTCTAGGAAATAGTATGCGTATTCGTAAGGCTAAAATTCTTCCAACCGGGGGCAGTTCTACCATTGATAGAGCTTTGCTGCTTGAATGACCTCCTGTCAATGACAAATCCACAGTTGCAATCTCGAGAATGTTGATACTGGTGATGAGTTTGCCTTCATGTAAGAAAACTCCTCTTCCACCTCTAATCGAAGGACATGGGTCGGCTTTAGTTCCAAGGTCGTAGCTGCCCACCATTCTTCAAGGTGTAAGTCCGCCCTTGGAGCCATGCGCTATCTGGCGCCGACTTGTCATATACTACGGTAGTATTTCGGTCCACAATGCGGCCAAGATCGCCACCGATGATTGACAAGCCTCGGACGAACGAGTTCTTGGCAACAACCCAGGTGCTAGTCTCATCGATCCGCACCGTCAACCCCCCACGGTCGTTCACGAGAGACGCGTTTGCCCCACCCTCCCAGGTGCTGTTGGTCAGTAACTGAACAATCACAGTGCAGCCACCTCGCGTGACGATGTCGCCAGAAACGGCATTTGTTTGCATGATGGTGAGTGACGAGCTGGAAGCGATGGGGTTCCCGCTCCAGCGTTGGGTCTCAATCCTCTCGAGGTCTCTTGATACAGTGTTTGTATCTGCATAGAGCAGCATTCCTGAAGGATTATCGATCCTGGCATCCACCACTGTGATCTTGACGGAACAGGTTGCAAGATAAAAGGCCGGGCCCTCGAGGGCTGTAAGCCGGAGAGAAGTCGCCTCCAACGTGCCTGTACCGTGCTCTGCGGTGATGGCCCAATCGAAGAAGAGGAGGCCGCTGATCGCTCCTGAGGTGATTGTGCTATCGCTTAGGTGTACGTATTGGGGCCCTTCCATGATAACGGCGGGTGACTTCTCGGCCCATCCGGTCAGGTTGTATGACATTGTTCGGCCCAAAGAGTAGATCAACGGAGAGCCCGGACCGGTGGTGTGAGCAACGCCCCCACGGCTCTCTAGATTGAGACCGGCAAGAGTGGCTGACCTGAAACCTCCTGAGCAGTGGCGGAAGTCAGTGACAGTGAGAACGGCGCCCCGGACAGAGTAAAGTCCAATAGCACCAGGGCCACTGCTGTACAGTCGAGGGGCATCGAGAGTGACTGAGGTCCCGGCCCCTGTGGCGTACAGGTTTATCGACCCGTTGTGTGTTTCGATCCTGCCAGAGTACTGAAGCGTTGTTCCTTCGCCCTGTTTCAAGACCCATTAGTATTGTCACGCCGGGAAGCTTGATAGAGCTGGTAGAGCTACTCACGGCCAAAATGGCTGAATTGTAGCCGTTTCCGAGGGACCGTCCAAGGTCTTCGGGCGCTCCAAACTTCATGACCTCCGCCTCGGTAAGTTCGGCAGTTACTCCAGTCATGTAGAGCACGCTTGTCTGGTTAAAGGTGGTCGAATATGACCCCCTGGCCTCCGTCACATTTTGGTTAAAGATTCTTTGGGCGACAACTGAAAACCGAATGAGTATCAAACGCATTATATCAAAAAACAATATTGCCAACCCCGACGTACTTGGCCTGTTTTCGGTCGTGGTCGGGACGTAATTGGGAAGAATACTGTTGTCAGCAACCCACTGACTGTTGTTGAAGCCAATGTCTAGACAGGGGTCCATTCCTGTTGGAATCGAGATTTGCGCGTCAGTTAGTCGGCTAACAATTCCAAAAGTTAATGTTTTCAAAATCCGGATAGCCATGATGAAGCTTTAATAGAGGAGACGGTCGATAAACTTCTCTTAGAGTACATGTAGGTATGCCATAGCTAGTAATCGATATCTTCAAGGGCTTGACGGACATGCCATTAAATAAATGCATATTTCATGGCCTGATTATTAACAGGTGTGTCCGAACCTGTGACCTGGCTTGTGATACGAAACGCTTTCAAGGTGTACCAGAAAACAAGTCTGTGGTGTAGCCGCGTGCTAATATTGTGCCCCCTTAGACACGGGGAGATGTGTTGATCGAACTTTCTCATCCAAACCCTACAAATGGCGGTAAAGGACTGACATCTCAGAAAATTATTTCGGGGAAGTCGCTGACACAATCACTGAACGGATGAACCGCGAAGTCAACAGCGCTGAAATGCTACCTCTTGTGACCGGTTAGTCAATCCGATGTCTTTTAGTGCTCCATGTAGTCTATTGACTACCCGATACCTCATTCACCAAACAAGAAAGTGTCTGAAAAGCTTTGTATGAAACATTCAAGAATTGGTATAACGTAATTTGACATAGGGTTGAACCAAGGAGGGTGTATGTACCAGCTGTGCATCATTCATAAGCGAGGATTTGAGACATTCGACTCATGTGACAAGAACGTTGCATCGGGATAATGTGCAACTGTATTAAATGGAGTAATATTACCCTTTCAGGATTTTCTACATGTTAAACACTATTAACATGGGAGAAGATCACGATAGAAACCCACTCGTTCCATTGTGCATGTAGTTGTGTCGCATTTAAGACACGTACACCATCGCCAAACAGCGCACTCGCTTCTTATATTCGATGCCATGAGAACCTCAGATTGCTATTCGAGAGGAATCGGGGCATTATACTCCCCGAGGGATGTGAATGAGTCTATAGCACTTGGTGGCCACAAGGCTTACTCCAAAATCTCTCCGTCCAATCCCTCTGTCCCGTCGCGAGGGCCCATGTACATGATATCATGGAATATCTGAATCCAGCCGTCATTTTCCCTTCTCCACCAATACTGTACTTTCACCAAAAGGCTGTTCTCCCATCCCTCTTGTCCCTCTTTCAAGTCGTCCCACAAATCAACTCTCATGCCAGCCCAGCCTTCTCGTAAAGCCTTGTCCCGGACCTCTTCCACTGAGGCGAATCCAGCCGCGGCAACCTGTTCTTCTGTCCCAAATTCGAACTCGTCGTCTCGAAGGGGTCGGATTGTGTAGAAGCTTTTATGGTTGGGCTTCTTGCTGGCCCCTGTTGCGATTGTGGTTTTGGGGGCATAATCGTGCAGGTACCCGACGATGGTCTCTCTGTTTCTGGCGGCAAACGATGGGTTGGGGCGGCAGATCTGATAACATGACTGGCTAAAGAAAGCCCCTCTGGCATCAATGTCGGCAGTGTGTCGATACGAGTGATATATCGCTTTGAGATGAGCAGCGAGGTCTTCGGACTGTGAGGTACTCATGGTTTAAGAGAATAGTGACCACAGAGACGGTCCTTTTTCTTTTCTTTGTTGTGGATGACTGCAAGAACCAGAAAATATCAGGTAATGTTTCTCAGACACAAAGATCTTGCCAGTATGGTGATATTTGGCCCTTAAATGCAAAATAACTGCCACGTTGACAACAGTTGCTGTTTCTTAGCGGATAGTTGTCATTGGTCGCGACATTGGAGTCAGCATTTAGCGTCACTTGAGCCAATACCACTGTTTTTGTAATCGCATCGAACAACACGAGTCCCTTTCGAGGGAGTTGATTACTAGCTTGCTTTGTAATAATTGCACGGCAACGTTGTTGAAACGATCAACATAGAAATCCCCACAAGAATATGCTTGTAATAGTGGCACAGTAACGTTATTCAAACGATCAACATAGAATAAACTCCTGCAAGAATATGTTTGTAATCGTGGCATAGTAACGTTATTCAGGCAATAAATATAGAAGAAACTTCCCACAAGAATATGATTGTTGTCACAAGACAGAATACTGCTCGTAGATAGTCAAGGTCTCATATATGCTTGGATGTGAATGACTGACGACGCATTGAGAAATACCTCGACGGCCTTTTGATCCGACCAGTCGTGAACAACGACTCTGAGGATGCGGAAACTGGCATTTCGCATCGGCCGAACGGAAAAGAAGTCGGGCTTCTGGAACGTAACACGAGTCTTCAGGTCAGTGGATATTGTGTGCTCGAATGCATCGTGCTGCTCCAGTCGGTTCTGCACGATGAGCTTCAGGTTGGGGAAGTCCTGTGCCAGAACCATTGCATCATGGCCGCCCGAGCCGCCTATGTGGGCGACAACAGCTTCTTCGAGAGCAGACAAGTCAAAATTATACTTAATGAGCTATTCAACGGGCAGGTCGGGCATGTGACGCCCGGCATCCATTGCCTGGGAGATCATCATCTCGTGCCAGCCCTTGGGTTTGCCAGGAATGTCCCCTTTGAGGAAGTCAAAATGTGCCGTCTGCTTCTCCATCTTGTCGGGTTCTGGGAAGCAGAAGGCAGACTACGATTCCGACTCACTGATCTCTCACCTTGCGCGTATGGCTCATTCACAAGGTAAAGAAGAATACGCAGTGCGGGCTGGACAACGCTGATATACCAGAGCCATGCCCGCAACTCCGGGAAGCGTGCTGCGAGTGGTCTAGTGCGTGTTTTGGAACCAAAGACTGACTACATGTACTTCGTCACTGGATGGGAGATTTAGCTACTTGACATTTGGTCTACATATATTGCCACGTAACAAAACGACATCGTTAGTTACGAGGGCAGTAATTAACGCTTATATGGTATCTCGTAACATATATAATCTATGAAGTCAGATGTTATTCACCCGGGCCAAGGGCAAGTGTTGTCGAATCCGTAGCTTGCTTGATAATTCAAGTGGTGCTACCTGAAAGTCTCTTTGTTTTAGATAAAACGACGTGCATGTTGCTCTCTTGGAATGAAGGAGGTGAAATGAATGGATCGGAATACTGTGTGCTTAGAGACATTCTGCGAGCTTCAGCAACAGCTTGTGGACATCTTTACCTAGTATCCCGTGCTGATAGGCACAGCGAAGACATAAGCCTGAGTCGTTTCGGAATATATGTCCTGCGGAATCGGTAGTTTCTGGTAGAAGGCCAATGGCTTGTCTCGCGCGAAATAAAAGTATACATACCTAGGAAAAGAAAACGTATGGCTATACTCCTTGAAAGCCGAGGCTCTTCCCAGTCAACGGCTCCTGTTAGTCGAATCAAGTGCTGTTGACAGATTTGTATTAGGCGCGAAGCTAATCTCATTAATTAGTTTCAAGTTCCAACCAACAAACTTAAATCCTAGTCCAGGTATGGTGGAAGGAGCTGGGGATCGGCGAGGAGGACCACCTGCATTGGGTCAACATAGGTAGCGTCCAACATGCAAGGCTTGGCGGTGGACTATGAACCTTCCGGCACCGTGCAAAGACTGAAGGCTTTTGTAGCCGACCTTTATGACTCAACCTGTGGAGGAGAATAGGGAGAATGAATCAGTCGGAGACTGACATTGTGGAATCACTTTGCGAGGGATGGGGAGATGACATTCCACAATGTACAGGGTACGCATTACACAACGTTGAACACCAATTTCGTAAACGTGTCTGCTTTCGCGAAGACGCTAAAAGAGGCTTTGATAGAGCGGGGTATGTGAGCGTTTACAATGAGAAGACTGCAACTGATGAGGACCAATAATCAGTGTCTTGCTTAAGTTTTTCTTCAACATCAGCCCACAGGGTGTTTCACCGTCTGGGCTACCCTGGCACAGACATCTTTTGGGGCAGTAGTTATATTTGTATGGTGGTCAACATGGTGGTATTACTAATGTATCTAGAGGAAGGACTGCTAGCTGGCGAGGTGAAGAAAATGCTGGCTGTATACATAGGCAGCCAGGGGTATCTTGGCTAGACCTTACTACCAGCACATTTACAACGATATGTATTCATAATCATCTGATGATCATAAGCGTTAGGTATCAATATATCTATCCCCATACAGCACAGATACGCTCCCATCAGTCTTTCTTTTGAGATTCAAGTCATACACCATCTCTCCAAGGTTTTAGAATGAAGTAGTTATAGGCGAAAGGGAGTAAATACCAAATTTCCGCGTGCGGTGAAGTATAGAGCCAATTGAACAGCCTCATTTAAAGAATCCGCAAACGAACACACGTGTGCAGCACGGGCTGGGGCTTCCAGGTCTGCACAAGTACTGTAAGGTAGTTTAAGCAATGTCAGTTCGGATCTTCTTACCCGATGTATTCTGTTCAGAAAAGAAATCAATGAACTCACAGTGCCTGCTTAAATAGAGTGGGGTAATTATCCGCCTCTTTATTGAATACTAGCACTCTCAGAGCATCTGAAACGTTCTTTGAAATTCCAGCCTCGTCCTTCCCGTATATGGACTGCCAAATAGGAACATCAATCTTGATATCCGGTGCCAAACATCCGGAGGTCATTTCAAAACTAAACTCGTGTGAGGGCCCCGTGAGGTGACATTGCGTCTTTCAGAGGGTTGCTGTATTCCGTCGGGCCAGGCTCCTACTGAGTCACAAAGAAGATGGTGCCAAACAGACTTCCAGTCAGCTTCGCCAAGCCATCCGTGCTCTCGGAGTCTGTCACTTTGCCACCGAGTGTGTATATGTGCGAAAAACCATTCTAGAAGTTGGAAGTGTAAACGTTCCGGCAGATCTTGACTCGGGGCGGTGGCTCCGGGTTGATATTCGCACTTGTAGGGTCCACGCTGTCCGGTCCGATCATGACAAGCATCATCTTTTCGGGACAGCTCCTCGGTAGGTACGCCTGGAGCAGGTCTACGTGCGGCGGCGGCGAACTCCTCACCACGTGGACGAAGCCTGCGGATCGACTCAAAGGCTACGACGTCGCTTGGAAAGTCCGTAGTCCAGCTATGAAACCATTGTAGGTCCGAGGATGTGGCGAGGATTGAACTGAGGACCCGGATCTCGGACGGCACGCCAAAAGCATATTTATCAGCGCCAATCGCTTCCATGCCGGAGCGCACGCGAACCGGCTTATTGGTATGTGGTGAGGTTTGCCTGTCGTAGAAGAATGTGGTTCTCCCAATCAAGGGGTTTCCCAACAAGGACGGGTATAACATACAGTGAGAACCATTCCAATCGGCTTTCTTCCTGAGAGGGCAGGCTCACATGCTCTCCACCAGTCCTGTTGGCTCGCGTCGAGTCCCATGTTCGCTTGACAAACTGGGAATCTCTCGCCTGCCTCCTCTTGAAGCTTGTTAGGAAAATTGTATGTCGCCTAGCCGTTTCCAGACTCGGCGCCCTGCCATTGAAATGTCCCGAGGTTGGAGGTAAGCTCAACGACTCAATTACTTGGCTAACTCAATCCCCTAGATCTCGTCAATACGGACGTAGCCACCCACATAACAGAAGATTGGTTAAATTAAAGAGGGGAAGGATAAGAACCTGAATTATTTAAACTCTGCCCTAAACTAGTTCCGCAGCGAACAGGGCCTCGGGGTTTGACCCAAAGGTCAATCAATGCTGGACAACATCGAGTAATACTACTATAACTAGTACTGAATGATAACTGTCATTGGTCCACTGAAGCCAATGACTAGCTTCATTTAGGCTCAATACCTAGGTCCTAGTTTACCGTTTGAGAAAGCATATCTAAACCATGAGACCGTTTCTCAGGATCGGGCACGAGCTTCTGTCCTCACCTGGAGCGAGCAACGAAGTTACAGAGGATGATTTGGCCGATTTGACAGCCAGTACTTGCTGCAATTGGCCAATTCCCGAGCTTATCTCCTAGCATTCTTTTAGGATTGCTTTACTCAGAGTGTAGCGCTTTTTGATTGGCTGCATTATATCAGATGTAACATAAGGTATGTTTCCGAAGGACCTAAAGTTCAGTTGTGGAAACGGCATCCCGCGGACCCCGAAGGGCGTCGGGATCAGGGGAGGGCGGAGGTAATGGCCAAAAACCCCTACACGCATCTGTATATCGAAAGGAACTCAATAGTGGGTGACGGCAGCAGAAGGCAGAGTGTCGAAGGCTCTCGCTGAGGCGCCGCTCCGGGAGTTTTGCTGGAGGGCCCTTCGGCGTCCAACGTGAGGACCAGTATGCTCTTCAGAGAACGACTGGATGGCGGATAAATTGACGTGGGTTCTTCAAGTAGGTTCACGGTGTATACTACGTGTGATGGGCGAGGAAATCCCGGTGGTCAGGTATCTACACACCTACAGGAAGTAGGAGAGATACCTTACAAGGGGCTGACATAAGTTAAAAGCTAGTAACAAGTAAAACTCAGTGTAGCTGATAGGCTAGGGCTGATTGATCTTATAGAAAAATTGGGAAAACTCTCACTTGAAAGTCTGATGAATGTAGGCCCTTTGGTTGGTTGTGTGGTCAGACCTGTAGTACATATACTTGACCAGGGGGTTATATTTCGGCCTGGTACCTCTGTAGTCTAATCCGAAGGTATACATCACCGCATGTAGCCTCCAAGATGGGCATACCGTATGCACTGAGTGCCTAAATCCGTTATCCGTCTCGCTGTCCGCTTGCGATAATAGGCAAGGCGGTTGCATGAACGAGCCAGCACTCTGCAAAAACGGGGCCAAGATGTCAACAGACACACTTCATAGATCATCCTGAATCATAATGGACAGCATATTTGCTCAGTACACGGATATACGGTAAAATATTCCGTCAACCTAACTCCCCGAATCATAAACCTAGCTGTATATGAACCTAATTGCTAACCCTATTTTAAACTGGTATTGCTTAACTTAGTACATACGAACTTGGATGGACGTGGTGTAGGTAACGGGTTTGCAAGGTTCAGCTGCCTTTATGTAAGGACACTTACAGTATGTTGCACGTGCAAGTAAGTTTGCGGCTGTTAATCGGCTGATAATCGTCCCTTTATTGGGACGACTATTCTTTTCGGACTTACCAACCAGATTATCGGGTATACCCGTATTGCGGCTCGGGTCCCGTACGAGGCATCGACCAGCATCTGCTTGCGGCCTGTTTCAGGCTTTCAGCCGAGAGCTTGGCACGTAGGCTGAACTCTGACACCAAACCTACTGGGGACGAGATGAAATTCCAAATATCTGGAGCCTTCTGGCTATGGTCGCCAACGCCCGTTATCAAAGATGGATATGACTTGATCATAGATTCGCGAGTCGCAGGCCCATAGAGACAGTAGAAGGATATCTGCGGACGGCTTAGCAAAGTGATGGTTGTGATCGCTCTAAGTGCAGTTCACCCGGTACATTGAATGTAATTTCACGGTACATGTACATACAACTCGATACGCGGCACCTCTGACCTGTGTCGCCTGGCATCTCAAACTCTTATAGTACACCCGATAACGCAGAGCGATTTCCGAAGCCTAAATACATACTTGAAGCCCGTGACCAATAATATTGGCAATGCGGCTGGGCTTTAGTCACCGTAGAGAGAGAAGCAGGCTGATAGGCACACGTTAGATGTGTAACATTCTAAGTTGGGGCCAAATTTATGTTCATTTTTTTGTTCGTGCGGCTGGGCTGCACGTGTGTCATAATTCATCCGCTAACCATCTAATAACCCGAAGTGACTCCGTCACGCTCTGGTGTCGCTTGCTAACCTCCCACGAGGCATAATCCCCCATACTCGCCATCGGAGAGTTGCTGCCTGCAGGTGACAGCTCCGAGGCAACGTCCAAACTATGGTTGACACCGTCTTGGAAATCAAAGTTGAGAGATGCGTTGGCTAAAGAACACCCCTGGCCCTTGAGGTTCGCGTCGGAAGCAGACGCGGCCGGTCCGTGGGAAAACCGGTCTTGCATGGATTTCTGTAGCGTCTTCATCATTCGAGACAAGAGAAAGACGAGCGAGTTGATGTCCAGGTCGTAGGAACCTATGAGGCCGAATTTGTTGAAGGATCCGCCGGAGGCGTCGTTGAGACTCGGCGCCCGACTCTGCCGTGTACATTGCAGGCGAGTCCTCAGGGTGATGAGAAGGTCATCGCACGAGTCGAGGAGAAGGAGGTGATTTGTTGTGATGAGAGAAATCGTGAGTGCGAGATCGGGGTATTGCTGGCACTGACCCTGACGCTGGTGAGGATCGTGCATTTCTGGCGCGGTATGTGCGGGCGCGCTTGCGGCGAAGGTGCCAGCATCTACTGCCTGGCCCCAGCATGATACCGGCGAGGCCGGTTGTGCTGGTTCCGCGCTTGTTCTCAGCAGCGGTAAGCCCTCCACGACGTCTATGAGCGTCTCGGCCGCATGTACCGTCATGTTGACGAGTGTTGACAGGTCCTCTTTTTCTTGCGGACTTGCCATGCGCCTCCCGACCAATAGAGACTGAAGGTCGAGAAGGCGCTTGATTGCCGGCTCCGACGAGCCCATGTTGACCTCGGGCGAGGGCGAGAGCGTGTCGCCGGTGTATGATTCGGTACGGCATATGGCAGGCGCCTGATCGCAACCAGATTGCCAAGAGTCGTCCGTGTTGTTGGGCATGGAGCCGACTGTTGTCGGAGTGAGGGGGAGCTCGTGCGGCGCTGCGGAGAGGGAATTATCGTGGTGATGTTCTAGAAACCCCAACGCGCCAGTGTTCATCCACTCTGTCGGCATCATCTTTGTGTCGTGTTCCTGCAGAAGCCCGAGTAACGGGTCTTCGAAGTTGTCTGCCCAATCGTGTCCCCCGCCCCCGACTGAAGGGCTGGGCATAATGCCCAGCCCGTACTGGAAGTCCCCGCCTTCGCTGATGCTGGGTGGGAAACCGTCAGACTGGGTTGTTTGTACTGTGATATTGGACATTGTTGATGATCGGCGGAACTGGGCTGCGGGAGGCGTTGGCTGAGCGGTGATGTCTTGGCTCAAGCGTTTCTTGGCCGGTCTGCCCATCCTGCGCAGAGGGCTGTAGAAGCAGTCGATCTGAAGGCGCTGGCATCTCTCGCACTTCTTGGCGCCGTCTTCTCTCGAGCACCGGCTCTTCAGCGCGCGACAGCGGTCGCAGGCACTTCTTTGCGAGAACAGCATGTTGGCAAATGGTTCAGAGACTTGAGAGAAAAAGCAGATTCGACGACAGCTGTGAAATGTCAAGAGTCGAAGGTTATATGCTTTTAGCTCTGCATTTTCTCGGCTCTGACATGGTGGAATTGGGCAAGCGGTGGCCTTGGTCGACGTGTTGTAGCCGAGACGTCTTGTGCCGGCAGACCGACTCATGACAAAGTTTACCGCGGGTGGGGGGTAGACGTCAGATCTAGATGAGATGTCTCGGCTGAACTTACTCTATTGATGTTGTGGTTGCGCCTCATGCGCATGGATGAACTGCTTATTTTAAGCTTTCCGAGAAACTTTGCGCGTATGACGTGTCGATTCAGGATTCTCCACACGGCCTATGTCAAGACGGCTTTTGTACCAGCAGTATGGCCTTGGCATCCTCCAGAGCTGTGCCATATTGCCCCCTTGGTTTGTGTAGCCGACAGGCCAACGCGGTATGCGATGTAAGGACTCGTAAAGCGAAGCCCTGACGAGACTTTCCCTGCCTGGAACATCGACAATGTCCCCTCAAACTCTCTTTCGTCCATAATGCCCCCCTCAACCCCCCCCAACCCCCAGTCGTGTAAGCTGAAATAACTTGGTCGTTGGATCTAACGTCCAATCTACGTATGTAGGTACCTACTCGTTCAAGAAGGTTCAGTCTCAATCCTAAACTGACTGGGCCGGGACTTTTGTCGGCAGATTGCCTAGCAAACCATGACTGGCAGAACTAAAAGGGCATGCGAAATCCTTGATGGGCTGAATAGGTAAACGACTGTTGGCAAAAATTGCCTTTGCAACCTACCTCGGGTTAATGTGGGGGTTCTTGATATGCTTGTTCCAGACTGATGTTCGGACCAAGGGTATTGGCTCTTTCGGGACGGTTTCGTGCCTTCACGTGGGGTTTTCAAGTTGATGCGCTGGGCGATTCCGCTGGCAAAATGAGACGTTGCTGTCACGAGCAATTCTAAAAACACCACAATGCCAAGTGCGACTTCTTGGCCAACACCGCGGCGGCGGGAATCGGTTTGCCAAGAGATCGAGAGTCGATCAATTTCAGGTGGATGAAAATAGGGCCCGCTACCCCGGTTCCTGGAGCGAAGTGCCAAATACTGATGGATGCATAGGTATGCTAACAGCCTGGCATGTTTGAGCTGGTCTACCCGTTCTGGAACTCTGAAAACTCTCCGACGCAAGGACAAAGTCTAATTGCCGTTTGCTTCACTTGCCGACACGGCATATTAACGCCACGGCAGGCAGGGGATGGGTTCGTAGGCAGCTCACTTGCCGGCTATCTCGGGGCTGGTACTGAGGATTACTGCACAGGTAGTTCAGGTTAGCTTAATACGCCTCTCATCATGGGTCCAGCTGATTACACGCCGGACATGGAGGTCCGGCTGCTATTACTTGATCTGGACCGTTGCGATATCCATCCACCGTTCGTTCAGCAGACTGTGGTGTTTGCGATGTTGAGTTACACGTCACGTCGGCGCCTTACGATTCAGATATAGTGGTTTAAGCAAACGAACAGACCCATCGTGGCTGGAGAATTACGGTCTGTTACCATAGATCAGATACGTGTAGGGTGGTCTCAGTCATCGGCCGAGTGGGTCACGAGAAATAGACAAAAGAAGAAACGAAACGAGAACAGAAGAGCCGAATACGAAGAACGAGAATGAGAAGAGAATAAACGGAAATGGGGGGGAGGGGAGAGAGCAAAAATACCTTCCTGTTTCTACCTCCCGTTTGTTATCGAATTGTTATCGTGCAATCTCCTACTGCCCAAGACTCATCCCGTTTTAAATCATGACTGACTTGTTGATTCGCCCTTGTCTCTCCAAGCGTCGAGTGTCGCCAGATAGGGCAATGTTGGGCCTCATTGGGCGTACGCTGCAATGCTAGATAGAATTTGATTCCAATCGTATGCATAATGAGCACTATACTATCCCGGCCTTGAGTCTCGATATAATAAGGGTCTAGACTCCTCGTGAGTCGAGTGCCGGCCGCATATGCGTCCCGAGTCGCTACTTGGAGTGCAAGAGTCAAATGGTTGTCGGGAACGTCGACTAAGCTATTCAAGATGCAGGAAACGAAACAACAAAGCGGAGAAACGCGGTTAACCTCCGGCCTTTCAACCAATCGTGGTAGTCCACACAGCGGAGGTTCCTCCGCCGTCCGGAACCGATTCAAGGTTCGCACCCACTCCACGCCAACGACAGTCTAATTGAAACTCTAATCCGGATCCCTCTGCCGGTATTTACCTACGCAGCTCTGTTATCTTGTACTGCTCCACCGCCGTGTAGAGGGGGCTGGAAACCTTCAATAAATCGGACATCATACGAGCTATGAGCTATGAATTCGGCTTCGGGCTAGTGACGGGACGTCCCAAACGTTCACAATCTTATCTTATGAAGCAGTTCTAGAATAAGGTGGTCGCTGCTCCAGGTCTGGAGTTGTCCGGAGATGTGAGTTGACCTGCCTGTCTGTCTCTCATCGTTCGGGAGGGATCGGGGTGTGACGATCAACCATGGATGCTCTTGCGAATACGCTTCTGTTTGATTCTTGCTTCCATGCCAAGGGGCCCAGCCATCTCTGTTCCTTTTCTTGCATACTAGCCTGAATCGACGAGTGGACAGGAATCAGGACGGGATAGGCCGTTGAGTGTGGCGTTCGTGCTGCAGACCTGAGGTTAAAATCATGCGCCGAAGCGTGGGGGGGCGTCGCTTCCGCTTGCTTTTCCGGGCATGTAGTCCAAATTTAACCCGCTACTCCTGAGGCTGGTTTGCTTCGCGAGGGCAGATTTTCTCTGCGTAGAAGCGAGGGTGCGAGGAAGAACCTAAATTCAGCCGTCTTGGAAGGGGGGGCGATGGGAGGTATCGGCGTCATGAATCTGACTACATGTACTATGTATAATATGATTAACCGGCCCACATGGCCGGTTTGGGTTTCGGCAACCCATAAGACGTTGTGAGTTCATCAAGTCTCTTGGAGTTAACGTGAAGCGCGCCTCCAATGTCCAATCCGATGGAATTACTCCGGGGAAAACACCAAGTCTATGATCAATAGATCCTTTTAGGAAGTATCTCCGTCGCGGGTGATACCAAGAAAGCCCATCCCCAAACAAACACCCTGCTCACAAGTTTGGCGGTGTTACATAGTACACTCTACTCGGCCCAGGATCTCGGACTGATTCTTCACATGCTATTTCTATTCCCAGAAAGGCTTCTCATAGTGGAGGGCTAATACCGCCGTGTCTGGACTCAGGCTTTCCTGTTTTCTTGGGGCTGGACCTTGGGCCGGATATCTTTCCATCCCATGCCCCACGAGAGGCAAAGAGAGGCGATCGCGAAGGCTAAAGACAAGTAGAACTCATGGGTAATACTCGAAACATACGCCGCGACCACCCCCGGGATTTCATTCTTGGGGATGGTTTGGCGGAACCCTGTTGCTCCGGCGCTGAGCACGGCTGCCACATCGATATCTGGCGAATAATGGGAAAGGCGCCGCTTCAGCGTTCCGACGAATATGGCGTTTCCAGCCCCCAGAGCAATGGCACCCCCCATAAACTGTGAAAAGGTTACAAAGGAAATACCCACAGAGATCTGATCGGGTGGCAGATTGGCCTGGACGGCGATGTGCGGCTGGGTAGTGTTAGCGGAACGATTGACTTTGAGAACCAGCGGGGAATCGATAGGCATCTCACCAACTGTAAAGCAACACCTCGCCCAGCGCCTGCAATTATCTGATAGATGACCCATTGCGCAACGGACGTTGTCGGTGTGAGCATCGTGAAGAGCCCGCTAGCGATGATTGTCACTGCTGTCCCGCCCACCGCCCACGGCAGGTAGTATCCGAATTTCCCGACTGTGTGAATGAAACATATGCATGTTAGCGACGCATTGATCAGCCTTGGCACGCCTTGGCTCTAGAATAGATACCCCATACCTAGTAAACCTCCGCCGTATGCGAAAGCCAATTGTGACAGGATGCTTGGTAGAATGTTGACGCCGCTCTGGGCAGGCGACACCCCTGTCACCGTTTGGAAGTATATCGGGAGCAGGTAGATTTGAACCATAGCCGAGCCGATTAGAGCGAAGTTTGTGGCTGCGGCGCACCAAACAGGCGTCTTCCCGGCCACCGACGGCGGAATCAGCCCGCTTTCTCCCATGTGGTGGTTCCAGGCGAGAAACGCCACCAAAGCCCCGGCCGAGCCGATGAAGGTTCCGATCACGACAGGGCTTGTGTAAGCGTACGTGTTCCCGCCTAGCTCCAAGGCCGTGAGGAACAAGACGGCAGCAGCAGCACTCAACACGAATCCGACAAGGTCCAGGTACGCGTGGATTTTCCGAAGCACCTCCATCGGCTCGGGTTTGGCCACTTGGTCCGGGATTTTACACCAAGACAGGAAAAGAAGAGCAAGGCCTCCGATTGGCATGTTGATGTAGAAGGCTGTTCGATGCCCACCGGTGGTTAGCTTAGCCTTGGAGCCGGGGCGGCCATTGCGCAAAGGTATGTTGCTTACTCCATCGCCAAGTGCTGTACTGCGTGATCAGGCCGCCGAGCACGGGGCCGAATACGCTCCCACTGATCGGAAATATTAGACGATGGCCTGATGATCGGAAGTCTATCCGACTTACCTGTTGGCAACTTGGTTGGCCCGTTAGCTTACCATAACTTGTTAGCAGCATTCGCCGTTTGCACTAAGAAACTCACGCCCGATGACGAGTCCCACTAGAGCTGTGAATGGAGAATGGGATGTCAGATGATCTTCACAAAAGGGCCGATGGCACTGTGATATCCATACCGGGTCTTTTCTCGAGCGGCACCGATCCAGCAACTATCGTCAGTCCGCCGCTCATAATTCCGGCACTACCTACTCCGGCCACTACTCTGCCCAGGATCAACACCATGGACGAAGGGGCCGCTCCGCAGATAAGCGATCCGATCTCGAACAGCACCAAGAAGACAAAGTAAGACCACTGTTTATGTGCTACATGTTAGCCTCGTCGTTCGCAACCCACCCGGGCCACAGCTGCCAGCTTACCTTTAAGCTGAAGTAGCGGTATACCTTGCCCATCAGCGGCTGAAACGCAGCATTGGAAACCTGGTAGGCGCTACCGTACCATCCAATGTCTTGGATGGAGCGGAAATCGTCCGTAATCGCCGGAATGGCCTGTGAGAATGGTTGATTAACACGTGGAATCAGATCGTACATGCGCATGGCACCACTTACAGTGACTATAATGGAGTTGTCGAGGAACATCAGCCACGCGATGACGATGACGCATATAATAACCAGCGCTAGCTGGACGCCCGACAGGAACTCCGCGTCTTGTGAAACAACCCTCGGGCTCTGGGTTACATCGTTCTGCAGGTCGTCTCCAACGACCGGCCCGGCTTCCCTTGCAGTCGATGTCGTCATTGAGATGCGCAGTTCGTCTGTTAACGTGGAAGGGAACATGTCAGTCGATGTGAGCCTGGGGTTAATCGCCAGCATCGGTTTCTCCGCCATCTTCACTATACTTTCTCCTTCGCGCCGCCGTCGTTGCGAACTGGCCGTACGGACTTTGGACGATGGTGAAAACGGCAACGATCGACAGGTAATCGGTCTTCTGGTTCCGCCAGGACGACGCTACCGGAAGCAACAAGAGGCGCAATAAGAATAATAGATCAACTGCAATGCAAAAAGCGTATGAGGTTTAGTACGTCCCAACATAAAAGAGGCTCCCTTCTAGAACAGCCCAGGACCTCGTGAGCCGCGCGTGTGTGTGTGTGAAGCAATATTGTTCCGGACCGACAAAGTTTCATTCTACTTCTCAACTCTAAAAATCAGCGACACGTGAGAGCCTTGGACGCGAAAGCAAAGCGGTCCTGGCCAAGACAAGTCAAGCACACATGCCCACGACTCGTAAAGCGTACGAAGAATGGGGCCATGCCAAGAGATTGGCCATTTCCACCAGCGTCGAGGTCAAATCTTAACGACCGAGGGCATCAGATCAGTGGAAGAAAGGGGTGGTCCTTGGTGCTTGGATGAGCGCCTTGAAGTCGGCCACAGTTCTATCAGCATTGTGATCGGCCGAGTCATGGCGTTGTCGATGCCGACTCACGACCGGCCGTCGTCACCGGGATCCTGCCTATCGATGAATGCCCCGAGGTATCCCACCGATTCGTTCAATAGACGTCAGACAGCCGAGTCATGCAGCCGCGGTCCAACTGCTGACAGCGTCTGCTCGCGTCAAGCCTGCCAGGTTGACGACAATGGATGGAGAAGGGAAAGGAAACTGACGGAAGTGGTTGCAGCTGGCGGTTGGGCAGACTACAGCCAGCATTCTTGACATATCCGGGGGTTTGAAATCAACATGTGATGTGGAGTCAAGGTTGATGTAAGTGATATGCAGTGAAATGGCCAGCAGTGCTCGGGATCAGGTTGAAACGAAACGAGAAGGCCAGGATCCAAGTGTTGTGTATTAAGGTGTATGTTGGCACAATTTGCCACATCCTGGAAACAGCCTGGAAACAACTGTCCGTCAATCGGCGATACGGCCGCCTATATGCTAAACTCCAAAGAAAACACCATGCCCAATGCACCGTATAAGTCGCTTGTTGCGCCGTGCCGGAATGTCAATCGCTCTAAGCAGTACCGACGAGCCCATCGTACGCACGTTCAACAGTTCGACCGCCCATTCCAGGGATAGTCTTAAGCTGCGCCAACGATTCGATCTGGGCGTTCTTGTCCTCAGACATTGTGTCGAGGTAGTCAACAAGGTCTTGGGCCTTCTTGGACCCGAGTCCATGCAATCCCTTGATGCGGGCAAGGTCACGGGAGTTGACAATGTTCAACAAATTCAGGGTCTGCGGCGAGGGGGGTGCGGTGGGTTCCGGGAAGACTATCTTGTGGGTCTTGGTTGGCTTGGCTTTTCGGCTCTTCATCTTGACCGCGACGTCCACGAAGCTCATGTCTTCATCACCTTTGGCCTGCTGCTCATACTCATCGTCGCTCTCGTCTGCGATTCTCCTGCGCTTCTTCTCATGTTTGTCACGAGTCGATGCTGTGGCCCACACCGTTTCGGCGGGAAGCTTATTTCCAAGCTTTGACCGCAACTTGTCGATCTTGCCTAAGAGTTTCGCCTGGCCGGGGAAAAACGGCAGTGCTTGCTCGTACATCTGCAGCGCGACAACGTCATTGCCGGACTCCTTCGCCTGCCTGGCCGCCAACAAGAAACGAAGGCCTTCCGACCGGGTATCATCCCGTTCCCGCTCCTCACTCTCGATACGTCGCTCAAGCGCCTCTAACCGTCGGCGGACAGCGTCGTTGATATCAGGGTGGGCAGGTGCTGGAGCCGGCTCGGTCGTCTTGCTCTCTCTGGATGCGAGTATCTCGCTCACCTTTTTCTCGACGATGGCCTCCAGTTGCTCCGCGGATATCGAAAGCTTCTGTTGCGCAGGTGCAGGGGCCCGGGCGGCTTTGGTGGCCTTGGGTGCCGTTTCGCGGTCTGCGAGGGGCTTCCGCAGCTGTGTGGTGTTGGCAGCCGGGCGAACGGGAGCCACCGGCTTGCTACGATCAGTGTAGACGTTGAAGAGTTTGACCGGACGGGTGGCGTCGGCCTTTTCGGTGGCCTTGGCTGCGGCAATGGCACCGCTGTGAATGTTGTGGGCGTTGGCCAAGGGACGCAAGGGTTGCCGTTGCGTCATGGTAGAGCTGCCCGTGTTTGTACGCGGGGCCTGCTTGAATACAACCTCGTTCTCGATCTCCCGAACCTCGATACGTTTGGCTCTGGAGCTGACATTTAGGCTGCTCAGGGTGTCAAGGTGATAGCTGCGGATGGGGGCCAGGTTCAGGATCATGATTGTGATGCCGTTGTTCTGACCCAGGCTGAGGATACGCGTCATCTTGGACTCACGGTAGGGGATCCGCTTGTCTCCTCGAGAGATGGCGTCGATGCACTGGGATAACACGAAGAGACTCTTGTTGATGGCAGCTGACTCGACCAGTCTTTCCTTTCCGTTGTCTGTCCGACGGTTGTCTTCGGAGCCAGCCAAGTCAATGGCCGACGCTGTGCTTTCCAGCACCTGGTCGCCTGTCGTCTGGGTCACCTTCACCCGCATGATGGCATGGCTTCGGCTGCTGTGGGCGTTGAGCTTGGTGGCGGCCGTGACACGGTTGTTGTTGGCTTCGATGTAGAGACGCGAGAAATCCTGAAGGTCCTCGCAGGCGCGTTCTGAGAGACCCACCACCATGGTCTTGCCGTCCTTCTCGCGGAGGGGGAGACCTGAGGGTTGACGCTTCTCGGGCGGCTCGAACAGATCAAAGACCTTGTCGTTGTAAATCTCGTAGTATGACAAGGCCACATCGACAGTCGTCTGGCCACCCGTGTCCTTGGTAATCTTCTTACCGCGTCGATACACGCCGCTCAGAAGGCGGGGAATCACACCTCGGTCCGCCAGCTTCAAACCGCCCCGCATAGTGTGTGTCTTGCCGGTTCCCGTGACTCCGTACGCAAAGATGGTGACATCGAGGCCCTGGAAGAGCGCCTTGATATGAGGCGCGACTGGAACAGATAGTTAGTCATGTGCCTGTGCATCATCTCGCGTCTCGCGGAGCGTATTTTTTCCTTTTTATCGTACCCTCTGACGTGAAAAGCTCGTCCTGCGTCGTTGTCTGGTCATAGACGCTGTTGAAGGCGAAGGAGAACTCCTCGCTCTCGTTCTTGGGGTTCGGGATCTTGACCAGCGTGGCCGGCTTGCCCTCCTCGGTGCTGTCCGCGCGAACAATGGTGTCCTTATCCAGCTCCTTGTCGAGGAGAGGACGAATACGCGCAACCACACGAACCGACATGGTGTGTGGCAGCCAGCCTGTACAGAGAGGAAATCCGATCGGTAAAGGGTGAGAGCAGCCTGGGCAATCAGAGACGAACACGACAGAACTGAACAGGGCGAGTGAGGACTTTATCGAGATCGGACGGACGCGGTCGGACGCGATGGCCGTAAGATGAGATCGTCGAGATCCTTGAAGAGCAATTTGGCGGGGGGTTGCTCGAACCGGGTGCGGCCTTAGGTTGCGGTAGGCCTCGTTGTGCAATGAATTGTTGTGCAAGGGATAGATAGGTTGGATAACTGATGAATTAGCACAGGCCGTCGACGAACAGGGATCGCGTCCAAGGGTCCGTCGTCGGGGCAACGGACGCCGCAGGTTCTGCAAACAGGAGTGATGTGGTCAGAGCACATCACGTGCGTCGGCGCAGAGGGTACGTACTGTTGATTACACACTGCACGTGCCCGGAAGCGGATCGGAACTGCGTTTCCCCGCCACGCCGTAAAGGACCGGGGACCTATCCGAAGTTCCGCCGTGAGCTCCCATCCCAATTCCTGGTTGAGAAAGCTGCGCGAGCTTCTGAGAGCCTTGAAGGGCCACGATTCGACCCGAAACTCACGACGTCGTCAGCCTCTCTCGATGTCCGTCATGCGCGCCCAATTGCCCTTGCTGCGGCCGGCGCGAGGCGCACGATGGGGCCAGGCATCTTCGTACGTCTGCCGGCAATGCAGGGGCATCCAGATCAGCGCTGCGCCGACGACTGAAGCTCCGCGAGTCGGCGGGGATGTTTTCGGTGCTCGAGGCACATGGCGGGACGCTGCTGGTACGCGCCATTTGTCATGTTTCTCCGTTGGGATCACTGAAGACCCAGTGCTGACTTGAGACTCCCGGATCCAGATGCTCGATTCGAGGTCCTAGGCTCCCCTTACTCGCTGCTTTCCGTCACCTTATCGCCGTCGCAGCAGCTTTACACGAGACGGGGGACATTGGTCGGTGTCGCAGGCAAGGCTGAGAATGTGAGGCTCGATGCCCTCGGTGTACGTGAAAAGACTGAATTAACTTGAACAACGAAACAGGCCCAATCGACCCTCTCGATCCTCTCCCCCTTCACACGAGCCTTCCTCGGCGTACCTTTCCTATATCAACGTATCTCATCTTCGACGCCACTGACGGCCTTGATATCGACCAAGTCGCCCACCACCACCTTCTCCGTACTCCACCTCGATGGAACTACCGACTACATGGTGTCGCAGCGCAATGCGCTTCTGGCGTGGACGGGTCACACCCTGTCCGTGTCTCCCCGCATCAACCGCAGTCTCTCGCTGGCTCATTGGGGAAGCACCCACCTCACCGGCCGCGGATTGGCCGCGCTGTCGTCGCCAGGCCAAATCTACGAAGTTACACTCGCCGAGGGGGAGGAGTTTGTCGCACACCCGTCGCACGTGGTTGCGTACTCGGTCTCGCGCAACCCGCCTTTGCCGATGCGCCTCAAGTCCAACATCCTTCGTCTCCAGGTCCCCAGCATCACCGGCTTCTTCCCCGAGACCAACTTCGTCAAGGCGATGCGCGATACGAGCACCTACAAGAACCTTTCGAGATGGATGTACGCCTTGCGCACCACCTTCAGACGCACCATTTGGGGCGATCGCCTTTTTCTCCAGTTCCGAGGACCGGCTACCCTGCTCATGTCCAGCCGGGGCGTCAGAATCGCCGACTCTCTCACCAAAGACGAGGTCAACGAGATCGCGGATGCGCCGGCCGGTACGGTCCCTGAGGCGGTCGAGCTGACCACCAAGCCCAAGGAGGAAGCGACGCCAGCATTCAAGGAGCAGGCGCCCTCGGCCATTCACGTCGCGAGTGTCACGCGGGACGGCAAGGTCAACTTTGAGGATGCAAAGGACCTCAAGGAATTTGTGAGGTAGAGGAGGGGTCTGGATGAAGAAACAAGAGCCGGTGCATCCATCCGCGCCGGAAAGCAGGACCGTGACTATAGACGAACCCGACATTCACGCAACTGAGCAATGTAAATCTACTGTGTAATATACAACAAGGACAGGTCTTAGCACCGCGAATGACACGCACATGAAAGACATGGTCGTGTAGACCGCGAATGACGCGCACATGAAAGACATGGTCGTCTAGCAGGCCAGCCTCGAGACATACCAGCGCCATCCGCGCGGTGCTGCGTGGGAAACTAATGCTCCAACGGACCTCATGCACATTAGGCTCGGAGATGTCACGAAAATGTCGTCTACAGATCCGATCGGCCACAACTATCAGCGAGCCGTCCCGCGTCGTCGCAACAAGCTTCCACTGACAGCAAGCACATATTCCACCACGTGGCGACCATGGACTCTCGGCCCATGTTAGTGACAGCCACAGGCGTTGGCTGTCATTTTCCATGGCTGGGATGGCTGGCGACCTAGTCAAGTGCATTTCCGAACCGAGCGCCGAGCACACCCTCGCGCGAGAACGAAGCGGCTTGATTGGCCACTCAAAAACCGGCATCTCGGGCCTCGCCTTTTCGTTTGAAAGCCGAATGACAAGAGGACCCGCCGATCCCCCGCGCCGGAACACGGTGCCGGGGCACGAGAACAAGATTTGGAGATTCCATCCAACTTTGGAGCAGATGCGGATGCTCATCAGGGCTGATTGCAAATCCTCTCGGTGCCTCGGTGCAGACAAGACTTCGCGAAGCCCATTGACGGTTGCAGCCACCAGTGAGCGCGCGATATCCAGCCCGCAGCGTAGGTGTATAATATCCACAACTTGAATCTCTCTCTCCCGCTTTCGGAGGCAGAGTGCCACGCACTCTACAGGTTTGGGGCTGTAACTGGTTCCTCTACCCGCGCCAGGATTCATACCAACCTGCTAAGTGCTAGCTAGTCCGAGCCGAGCAACTCGGAGTTGTAATCACTTGTAAGTTGCTACTGCACGAACCGCCTTAGGTGGGAAGAAAAAGACAAGGTCTTACTTAAGCCGCGTCAGCTTCCGAGATCCGGCCCTGTGATCCGCTTCCGCACGTCCATCGTCGCGGAAGGGGATTGTGGCTGACAGCACACCCACCAGGATCCCCATCGCTGCTTGAACCCGAGACTAGCCATTAAACAAGCAACGCAAATCCCGTCCCTCGCGCCAGCTATATGCGCTTGAGTCGAGCCGCGCGGGAGGGGGCATGCGTCCAAATCTCCAAATCCCTCGTCAGCGGTTGTCCAGTTAAAGAAGAGAAAAAAAAGGTGGCCGGCTCGAGAGTAGATCGCCGCTTGTTAAGTCCGGCCGCGTTCGCGCGAACCCTGGCCACCGTTGCACCCCCTCCCCCGGTAGGATATTGGGATAAGGATCCTGAATGGCATGTTGCTAAAACTGAGCATGGGGTTGTTTGAAGTTGCTTTTCTCCGAAGCTGCTCTCTTTGTTCAGACTGCATTTCCCGAGACCAAGAGAGTCCATATTTGAAGTTGACTGTCACCTCGACCACCTTGGCTTCCATAAATATCCTGTTCCTGGTTTGAGCCACACCATGAATGTTGTTCTATGATCGCATCTTCAACCGAGGCTCCTGCATCAGCATCCATCCGCCCCCTAGGGAGTAAGAAGGAGAACTAAACTTGGCCACCACTCCGCAATCGAGTCTCCCATTCGCCAACGATAAAGACAACCGAGTGCAACCGATCAAAAACGCGACCTAAAAGCAAGGAGACGCAACCGTTTCGCCCCACTTGCGTTCCCCTGTACGGGGTCCTTCATCAATCATCATTCTGGGCCAGGGCGGTAAATATCAGCCAGCTACAAGAAGAGTTCAAGAGGGCATACAGCCTTCGCTGGAAGGTGTTCCGAATAGAGGACTGGAAATAGCCAGTTGGGAAGAGAAAAAAAGAAGAAGAGGAGGAAGAAACGGAAAGGGAGACGGCCTCTCAAACGCCACAAGACCGAGGTAAAGGGTAACGGAGAGACACAATCAGAGAATGCGACACTCCAACGACCGCCTATCGACGTCGTCTGCCTCGTCGACCGTCATGGACAGGTCGCACCCGGCGACGGTGGCAGATGCCGAGAAGGCGGACCGGTCGCCGTACGAGTCCTCCTCGTCGACCCGTCAATCCCTCGACCGCATCCCCTCTCAGCAGCGCGAGACCGACGCCAACATCTACCCGGAACCGGCCAACGTTGTCGAGGCCGACCTCGAGAAGGGCGGCCTCGCGCCCACGCATCATCGCGCCGGTCCCGATGTCGCGACGAAGCCCGGCGAAGGACCACCACCGCCTCCCGCCGCCCCGCCGGGCATGAGCCCGGCCGACTTCCCCGACGGCGGCGCCGAGGCATGGCTCGTCGTCATGGGCGGGTTTTTTGCGCTTTTCTGCACCTTCGGCCTGATCAACTGCGTCGGCGTGTTCCAGGCGTACTACATGGAGGGCCCGCTGCGCGAGTACCCCCCATCGACGGTCGCGTGGATCACCAGTATGCAGGTGTGGACGCAGACCTTTATGGGCGTCGTGGTGAGTTCCCATGTTTCCGTGCCGCCCCCGCCGGAAGCCGTGACCGCACCGCCGCGCACGCTAACATCAACTCCCACCGCAGTTTGGTCGCCTGTACGACTCTTACGGCCCCAAGTACCTCCTGTACGGCGGCACCGTCGTGTACGTCTTCGGCCTCATGATGACGAGCCTGTCGACGAAGTACTACCAGTTCATCCTGGCGCAGAGCATCGTCTCGTCCCTCGGCTCCAGCGCGTGCTTCAACGCCGCCATGGCGTCGGTGACGTCGTGGTTCTTCCGCCGGCGCGCCGGCGCCTTGGGCATCATGGTATCCGGCTCGTCCCTCGGTGGCGTCGTCCTGCCCATCATGATGAGCAAAATGATCGCCCAGGTCGGCTTCCCGTGGGCCATGCGCGCCGTCGCGTTCCTCTTCCTGTTCCTGCTGGGCATCTCGTGCCTGACGATCAAGTCGCGGCTGCCGCCGCGGCCCCGTCCGCTCGTGCTCAAGGAGTATGTCGACAGCCTGCGGGAGCCACCGATGGCCATCACCGTGTGCGCCATGTTCCTGTTCTTCTGGGGCATGTTCCTGCCTTTCAACTTTGTCATCTTGCAGGCGAGATCCAAGGGGATGGACGAGAACCTGGTCATCTACCTGCTCCCCATCATGAACGCCGTCAGGTGAGTGCAGTGCCCTCCAATACCAGCGAACCGCCCCCCACCCTCCCTCGGTTGGCCAGCCATGCTGACGAGTTTATCATAGCATCTTTGGTCGCATCATACCTGGCATCGTCGCCGACAAGGTCGGCCGGTACAACGTCATGGTCAGCATCACCTTGGTCAGCGCCGTCTTCTGCCTCGGCCTGTGGATTCCCGGCAAGAGCAACGCGGCCATCATCGTCTTTCTCGTCATCTTCGGCTTCTCCTCCGGCGGTTTCATCTCGCTGGTTCCGGCCTGCATCGCCCAGATCTCAGACATTAGGCAGATCGGCGTCCGCACGGGCACCGCGTTCGCCATCCAGTCCTTTGGCGCGCTGACGGGCAGCCCCATAGCCGGTGCCATCGTTGCGGCGCAGGGCGGCAGCTACCTCGGGTTGCAGCTGTTCTGCGGCTTCACAATGCTGGCGGCAGTTTTTGTCTTCTTCTGCGCGAGGACAGCGCAAGTTGGATTCCATTTGAAAAAGGTTGTGTGATGCAATCCAAATTCTAGTTCAGGAGCTGGGCGGTGAACCCAAAATTTGTTCATTGTTATTAGACGGGGTAGGTATACATACGCATAATAAGGTTTGGCTGCCGCCTCTGCTCCGCGCCGATGCCGGGATATTATACCTAGACACCCGGCGAAGAAGGCAGGGCGGACAATGTTTTTAATGCCGACCGGCACTCAGGCAGACCGGGCTGGGCTTAGTTATGGATGATGCGAAGAATGGTAATAAGATCGATCATATGTCCATCATCGCAGGGGAAAGCATTGCGGACCGTCAAGCTGATGGCGGATATCTGAAGCATATAGTTGTAGACAAAAGGCATAGCACATGAGCAACTGATACATATTCTGGCAAGCAGACGGTGAAGCTGTGGCATTTATTATTGTTTCTTCGTGATTGTGCTTCACTTTACGGAGTTCCCCTCACCATGTCCGGAACTCCGTCGGCCAGTTGTGCGAGGACCCAAAGATGGCCACCAGGGGTACTGCAATGCGGTGTTGGACTTTGCATTAACCGCTTGTTATAACTGGCTACTATTATTACTCGTTGTCTTGAATTAGAAAGCCTCTGCGTACATGGTGCCAACAGAACCAAGACCTTTAGCACGATACCTTTCCCATCAGCGTCAACACTATAACATGCATCCGAATAGTGCCGATGGTCCTTGGTAATCGCAAAACCTCAGCGATTCCTTGTCAGATGATCCCCCCCAAGAAAACGTCGGGCTCATGGGCGATCTTGTATAAATGAGTTAGGTCGATGACAAGGCGACGGCGGACGGTCTTCCAGAACATGTTGCAGATGTGGTCTACGCGGGACGGCGTACACCAAAGCCGCGTAATCGTTGGCTAACGGAAGAAACGCTATTCTGTATAATTCAAGAGTGTAAAATGATGAACAAGCTTTGACTCTCTCGGTGACATCCTTTGACTTGGATCGATAGCAATTTTCCGTTCGCCGCAACTTCATGTACTGACTCCTGCACCCTTGTCACAACACAAGGCCCGTCAACAACCTCCGCGCCTATCAACGCGGCGCAAAGCTTTTGCTAGCGCAGCGCCCAGCCGCAAAAGGACCGACCGCCTGCAGGTCCTCTTGGTATTGGACTGGGACTGGAAAACCTGCTGCTTGATTGACCCGGAGCGTAGCATTCGGGTTCCAGTGGGCACAAGGCGTGCTTATCTGGACAGAGCTTGGCTGTCTTGGCCCGCCGGACCAATCTCTTGCCTCCTTCCAGATCCATCCTGGACCCGGGCCCAAAGACCGGTCCGAACGCGGGGTAGCAATCTCGACGGAGGCGGAGTGGCTCGAGAAAGAGGTCGGGACTGGAGTAGACGGAACAGCCAAGGGCCTCAACGGCTCGACTCCCGGAACTTGGTAGATACCGCTGTCTGCCAAGAGTTTCGTTTCCTGCCTTTTTGGGACATCATGGAGATCTTGACCTCCCGAGAATGATGCTGGACAGAAATTGGAGAACGAGGGCATTTAAGAGGCGTTGGTCATGTCGCGCAGTCAATCTTGTTTGGCTTATTTGTCCAGTATTATGGACTCACCACAACCCTACGTGTCTGGGATTCTTTAAGCCGCAGAAGAGCCTCAATTTGTCTTGCGCAGATTAACGCCAGGGCTTTCGTTTCATTTCCGCTCAGCATGCGCTTCAACTCGGTAACCAGCGCCGTGGCCTTGGCCGCCGCAGCGGTTCAAGCTAGGGAGCTTCCAAAGGATGAAGCTCGTGCAACAGGTGTGGAACGTCTACGGATATGACACAGACCAAGTTGCTGATATGGAGAAGAGCTCTATGACTCGGGTGTGATCCACGACAAAATCATGTCTATGAAGATTGTAAGCGGGAGATCCTCGCCGACTCAAACATGGGAGCTAATCATTCTTCAAGGCACATTGGGAGGCCGAAGAAGCCGTAGGCCTTATGAACTCTTCCCAATGGCCCAGACTCGGTTACACAAAGTGCGTCAATGGATACGCAGAGGCAATCCAAGACAGTCCGCTGCATAAGTTCAGGTGCAAGAACGTACGTCTGCTCAGATTTGAGTGTGCTCGCCTCCCATGATGTTGACACAGTCGCCCGCCTACAGATGGATCTCTATGATTTCATCAACCACGCCACCCTGGGTTCGCCCAACACAGATTATAGAGGAAAGAGCGGAAGTTCCTCTTGGGGCTGGACTGACCCTGATTCCGGACGAGAGTTCATCGGTGAGATATTGACTAATCCACGCCACAATTATAACCATCCCTGCTGACCAGTTGGAACAGTCAGCGGCATGTTTGATGGATGCGCCTTCATCGAGATATTGCCTGAAGGAAAGATGCTGAATCTTGGATTCTTGTGAGAATAACCGCATGCTAAAGACTAAAATGACGATGCAGTCGATGGTAGCTAACCATCCACCAGGCCGACCTACTCACCTGTTGGCGACAGAGCCTACTGGCATGAAATCCGTCCCTATCAGCATTACATGTTAATCGGGTCTGAGCTTGAGGGTCACGGCGTACAGATTTTCGATATGAAGAAGGTGAGCTATTCTCCGTATCTAATATGGCACACCTCGCTAACAGGCCACGCCAAAAGCTTCTGGATATTGAACCCGCCGCTGCGCCAGTACTTTTCACGAACGAGGACGACCTTACCGGCCACTTCATTGAGTCGCTTCCGCTGGGCCGCAGCCATAATGTTGTTGTGAACGAGGAAGCTAAGTACGCCGTAGCAGTTGGTGTTCAGCCGCGCAACGAGGGCTGTATGGGTGGTCTTCATTTCTACGGCCTTGAGGACCCCAGCAACCCCGTCTTCCTGGGCTGTGACGGCCAGGACGGCTACGTCCACGATGTAAGACTTTGAATGAAAAGTTTGCTCCTGAAAGAATCGCTGCCTGGAGTTATGTACTGACCTCATTCTCCCAGGCGCAATGCGTCATCTACCGGGGGCCCGATGCCAAGTACAACGGTCGCGACATTTGCTACGGCTACAACGAGGACACGTTGACCATCTACGACGTTTCCGACAAGAAGAACTCCAAGATCATTTCCCGCACGAGCTACGAGGGCGCCACCTTCACTCACCAGGGCTGGGTCAACGACTTGAACTGGCAAGGTAATGCTGTCTAGAGTAAGATACGATGAGAGCCCAGCTGACATCTTGACAGAATGGCTCTTCATGGACGATGAGTACGACGAGGATGACCTGGCGGGCCCGGCTGCCGACGGATACCCAGTGACTTACATCTGGGACATCCGGTCACTGGAAGCCCCCCGCCAGACCGGCATCTTCAAGGGCACCGTCAAGGGCATCGACCACAACCAATACGTCGTCGGCGACCTGCTCTTCCAGTCCAACTACGGCGCCGGCGTCCGCGTATGGGACATCTCGTCAGTTCCCGAAGACCCCACTGGCAACTCGGTCTGCGAGATTGCGTACTTTGACATCTACCCCGAGGACGACTCCCTCCCCGGGGGTGGTGCTATCCAGTTCTCCGGCTCATGGTCCTCGTACGCCTACTTCAAGTCGGGTTTCATCTTCGTCAACACGATCGAACGCGGTGGCTACCTGGTCAAGATGACAAAGAGGGAGGAGTGCAAGCCCAAGAGCTGCAGCGCCGACAACTGCCTGCGCGCCCTGAGGGCCTCCAGCGTTCCCGGTCGGCTGGAAGAGAGCCAGGAATTCTGCGGGGAGTTCACGAAGACGTTCGTCGCGGATGTCGCGGTTGTCCCCCAGTATGCCGCAGAGGCGTGCCCGACCAACGTCATCTCCAGGGTGAGCTCCGCCTGCTCTTGCTTGCCGACTCCCACCGCATGAATCTTCGGGGGCAAGATGAGTTCTGTAGGTTAGGGCTGAGTAGATAGTATCATCTTTGGACTATTTTAGTAGCTCATGACTGGAGTCCAGACAGGGTTCAAGGTCATGAGAATTATTATCCCTAGTGGATCGTGCCACCAAGGTAGTGACTGACGGTTCAAGATATGCTCACTCAAGGAAAAATATTACACGGTTGGGCATGATATCTAAGTTGACGATAATTGCTCCATGTCCGTCACATGACAGGTCACGAGAATAAGCCTGCTGTGCCCAGTTCAGGGAAGGCTGTGTACCGGACGGCAAATTGATGATTTTATTTATGGGATAAGCAGTAGCTGAGTGATAACGCCCTTACCAATTCCATGCGCCATCCACCTCCAGAACAGTTACGTCCAATGAATATTTTACTGACGTCACTGCGACGCGACGCTTATGCAGCTTGATAATTCCGTCGGTATGACTTTTGCAGAAGAGCATCTATTCTCTCAACAAGAGGCGGGCGTAGTTGCGGCAGCACTAGTTTCGGCGGTGTCAGAAGAGGCGGCGTTGGGAGGAGCGCCGCCACTGGGAGCAGTGCCGTTGGGGGGAGCGCCGCCGGCACCGCCGGCGCCGGAGTTGGGGTTGGCAACACCGCCCTCGGCATAGTAGAAAGTGGCGGGAGTGATGCTGCTGGACTGCGTGGTGTTGATGCCGAACGCCATCCAGGCAAAGAGACCGTCGGTGACGCTGTCGCCGAGCAGGGTGTACTCCATCAGCGGGTCGACTCCGTCGGCGGCGGTCTCCTCGCCTAGGATGCCGTCCTCAGCGTTGGTGGTGAGCTCCTGGGTGTTGGTGTTGTAGGGGGCAGCAGCCTCCACGGCTGAGATGAGGTCCTGGTCGAAGAAGGCCTGGCCGACGTGACTGGCAGTGTTCACGCTGCCGAGTGTATTGTTGGCGAAGAGCGTGGTGTTGGTATGGACGAGCAAGTGAATGTGCGTGGCACGGGAAGTGTAGTGGCCGGGGAAGATGGACTCGAACTGGGCGACACCATCCTCGTTGGTGAGCTGGATGCCGCGGAGAAATGTGTTGTCTATGTTGCTCTGGTCGGAGGAGTCGCCGTTGCCCGAGGCGACGATGCCGCTGTAGACACCGGTGGCGTTGCAGTGCCACATCTCAAGGTAGACCTTGGGAACGGGCATGCAGGTCTCGACGTCAATGACCTGGTAGTCGAGGATGATATCGACGCCCTCCTGGCCGTCAATGAGGTTGCGGCGTACATACTCGCCAGAAACATCTATAATAGGAGTATCAGCGTACGAGATCATGAAGAGTTGTCAGTCAAGACGCTTCTCGGAGTTGACCTACAGTAAGGCCCCTGGGTGACCTCGGGAGTCAGAACGCAGGAGTTGTTGCCGGAGAACAGGGTGGCAGCGTCCGTGTTGAGGGTGTATCCGAGGTCGGTATCGTTGTGGCTCGTAGCAAAGACGCTGGCGGAGTCACGCTTCTTTATGTTGCGCTTCTGGCGGGCATACTGGACCTGGGCGGCGCGGCGAGCGATGTTGCGAGCCGTCAAGCCACGGGCCGCGAGCTTGTCGGCGCAGTGGCTGAGGTTGGCACGCTTGACGCTGCTCAAAAAAGCGCGGCGCTCGACAATCTCCTCGGTGATGTCGTGGCCGGGATGAGCAACAACGCTGGAGAGGAGGGCAAGGCCGGTGGCGACGGAGGAGAAACGCATTTTGGTGGTTGTCTGAAGACTTGTGAAAGAAGGTTATATAGCTGAAGCGAAGGGCGGTAGGAAGCAAAAAGTGCGTTGAAGAGTGAATCTGATACTGATAATGAGCTTCTATTCTATTGTTGCCGGCTTGAATCTGAAGTTTTACACTTGATAGGAACGGACTTGAGCTCACATCACATACGTAGTCCCTCACGAAACGCGTCATCTAGTCAACTCGAGTTTGTTGCTCAATTTACAGTGTGGATACCTCTTTCTAAGCCTCGTTCGTGGATGATGGCCCTGGGAGGTTTCTGATTGCGTGGACTCCCAAAGGGGCGAAAGATTAGCGCAAAGTACATTCCCAGCTCTAAAGACATTCATCACGGCGTCCCCTGTATGGAGTTGAACCGTTGAGCCTCGGTGCTCTCACCGATATGGACAGTACGTAGGAAGTTGCGATGAGAACGACAACAATGAGGACGAGGTCGAACCCGCCCCGATTGGTGCGCATCTCGGTCTCATTGGCATAAATATTATTGTAAAGCTATTCTAGATCCAAACCCCTTAGCAGAGTCTCAGCAGGTTCTTCTTAGTCTTCAACCAGCCACGGTCCAAGTATAACAAACGTGCACTCCCTCCCGGATGTTGCCTCGACGTATCTTACTCTAATCTTATCATTGTTCATTTCCCAGCAGCCCTAAAAGCAGGAGGCGTTGTGGGCGATCCAAGCCAAGCTTCCAGATGTGGTCCTACGCGCAAGCTCTTTTGTTCAAGGTGGAGTTCGTGCCGCCGTTTAAGCATTCTTTTCCTCCGGAAACACTCCCACATGCCGAAACAGAACCCACACGACGACTGGGGACATTTTTCAGCATTACAGTGCCCAATTGTATTCAGCTCATTTTTCAGTTGACAATTTAAAAATAGACTTTGAAAGGGGAATATGATGTGTACCCGAATCTGAGCCACATCTTCATGGGTAGTACCAACCACGACCAAGCCTAATATGACGGTTGACGCGTCACGCTACCAAAGGCTCTACTCTATTTATTACACTAGGCTGAGCAATTAGTAGCTCACCATATCAATGTACACGCCTGTCTGGCTCCGCGGTGGCGTCGAAGCAGCATTTTCATACCCCCCTACATCGACCACGCGGGCATGCCTTGGAAGATAGAGCTTCCAAAAGCCTCTAAGAACTTTTGTTCAGACAACCAATTTCGTTAAGCCTTTACATTGCCACCTCCGAGGCTCCAGAAACTAAACTTCACATGAGCCTCAACCTTCTAGTCCATTACATTGAGTCTAATTCTCCCTCAGACCTAATTTTGCGCAACAAAAAGTCGTCATGATCTCTTTCCATCTGCCATTCGTCGTACAACTCTGTCCGTCAAATGCTCTTGCGCGTCTTTGGCGAACAGACACCCTACTATGGCAATTGCCCCAAACCCTAGACTTGCCAAGTACACAGTCTCAAAAGCTTTTGTGTACGCATCGGGCAATACTTTCGTGACGGCAGCCTTCACAGCATCGGTCAAGCCGGGGAAAGCTGCCACCTTTCCTGCCATTGCTGCTTTGATGAGGCCCGGGAGTTGACTCTCGGGCAGCCCAGCGGCGACAGCCGGACCGCTTATTGCCGCGGGAATCTCGGTGGCGAGGCGGTTGGACAGGATGGTGGTGTAGACAGCAACGGCGATGGATCCGCCAGCGGAGCGGATAGACGCCAAGAGGCCCGACGCGAGCCCGATATCTGACGGCTGGCAGAATAACGGGGCCAGAGCGAGAGATGTCAGTTCAATGAAGCCAACAAAGAAAGGCCCTAGTATTGTGAAGGCGATTCCGGCGTTTAGCGTTTCGGGGGTCAAGGACGCGAGAGCGCCGACGAAGGCAACCATGGCAAACGTTGAGAACATTATCCAATACCGGGCATTCCCTCCCCATCTGATGATTGCTCCTGCGCAAATTTGGCCTAGTGCCGTCGCACTGCCCACGGTCGTCTGCCAAAGGGTCATTGAGTTGATGAATCGGTGCGTGTATCGTTGGAAAATCCACTTACCGAAAGCCAGCCAGCGTACGTGATGTCCGTTGTGTAGAGCGCCTGAACTTGTTGCGGCCAGAGAAGAACAGCGGAGTAGTAGAACATCTGTCGCATGTTTAGCCAAAGCATACAAGGACGGATAACGGATCTACATACGGTTGCAACTGTCGCGCAGCAGACCAACGACATGAAGCCCCGGTTGGCGAAGAACTTGACAGGAATAGCGGGATAGGTGAGGTCTGCGAAGGCCTCCCAGCAGAAAAGTGCCGCGAGGAGGGCAGCGCCGATAACCAGAGTAGAGATGGTGGCCGCCGAATCCCAGGGGAACATCACTCCTCCCCAAGAAACACCCATCAAGAGGAGCGTGAGACCTGCCGTCCACAAGAAGATCCCAACATCTTTCCCCCCAAATCAGCGTCTTGGCAGGTAATAATCCAGTGGGAAGTTGACTCACAGTCAAGTTCTTTTAGCAATTCACGTTTGGTCTTTCTGTCGTGAAGGAGGTCGAACGTGGGTGGATGATAAAACAGAAAGAGTAGAACAATGGCGAGACCGACAACAATGATATTGATGTAAAAGCACCATCTCCAGCTCAAGTTGGGCTTTTCAACAAACTTCCGTGCTGAACGATGTTAGCAATAAATGAGACTTCGGTCGTGTAGCAGATGCTTACCGATGAAAGGACCAATGGTTGGAATAGGGGCGTTGGTCAGAAATATGAGAGACAAGACAATGGGCCGGTGCTTATTGGGAACCAATTCCCCAACAGCCACATTGAAGCTGAGCTGAACCGTCTCACCGAGGCCATACACTGCAGCGCCAACGATGAGTGTCTCGACATTTGTCGCGACAGCACAAATGATGATGCCAAGGAGGGCGACGATGTTGCCACCAATGAAGAACCAGCGTCTGCCGAAAAGGTCTGACAAGCGGCCAAGGATCGTATACGTGAATGACAACGACAGTGTTCTCGCAATATTTACCCAGGATATGTACGGGCTAGGGCCTAGTAGCTGAAATTAGTCTCTAGACCTTCGGGTTAGGTATTACGAATTCCCATACCAATATCGGCATTGATAAACGTCAGTACATTGGTTGGTAATATGAGAAAGATGTAGGCTGATATCGCCGAGAGACAAAACCCCTTTCATAATGTCAGTCACTGTACGAGAACTATATACGAAACTCAACCAACCGCCATGGCACCTAGGAATTGAGGGGACCAGTAGTATCCAGGAGGCAGGTCGTCTCCCAGCGCATCCGAGCAGATCGAGGAAGCGTCATCTCGGACGAACGCCAGGTCGAGATCGAGATACCTTTCTGCTGATGTCACGTCAAACTCGCGGGAGGACTCCGACTTTGCGGTGTCCATGATGAACAGTCAGGGCACTGATGTGAGGGAGAGCCAGCTCGCACGATATCAGTTGTTCGATGAAGAAGATTGAGTTTGCCGAACCGCCATGAAGGAATCGCCGCCTGTGTACGAGGCGTGCTCGAATTTTCTAGACCCTCAGATTCGTGTGTTGATCTGCAAAAAAGAAAAAGAAAAAAGGACGAAGTTGAAGGAAAGAATGAGCCGCAATAGAGACAGATAGATGACAAGCAGAGCTGAGATGAACCGCAAGGCACAGAGTCCATGTTTGGCCTGCACCAGTTCCTCCGTAGCCGCTATTGATTATGAGTGGCGTGCGCAAGCAAGGTGTTCCCCGGAGAGCTCGAACCTCTCCGAAACGCGTTCATGGAGTAAGTTTTGGCGGCGAGGATCTCTCCGTGCTGTCCTGGGCGGCCCGGCAGGGAAGAACACCGGACGAGCTGAGCACCTCCACTAGTTGAGACGACCGCCCACTGCTCGTCTTTGTTTTCAAGCGGTGGCAAAGCTGGGAGTTCAATGTGAAAGCATGGGATTAAGCAGGGCCCCGGAGACGATGGTGTGGTGAAGTGTTCTTCGGCCTCTGAAACCATATCCGAAGCTGGTCCGGCAAGCCGACTCTTCTGGTAACGGTCACTGCTCAATATCCGCCACCTATTGAACCTACCCCAAGCAAGAATCAACAGAAGCCTTAACTTGTCATACAAGCCCATGAGATCTTCGTCAGTTAAATCGCCAAGGTCAGCAGGCTGCAGCCAGCCAGGTCTACTAGTTTGCTCACCATTGAAGACTCGGTGTGGCTTAGACAGAGCATGAGGATTCCCATGAAAACGTGTGGCATGGGTCACGGATGTAAGATCTGCCAGCTGATAGGTAACCTTCGTGCCGGGGAGCCTGTTTCTTGGAATCATACTGTCACAGTCGACTGCCCTTCCACTTGGGTTCTCGCTTCTCGGAAAACGCCTTGAGGCCCTCGATGATGTTTTCGCCCTTCTGCAGCTCCGCAAACTCCTTTTCCAAAGTCCACTCGACCGCCTTCTCCACTGATGTCGTCTCCCAGCCCTGTCTCAGACCTGCTCTGGTGCAGATGATGGCGTCTGGGGAGTTGGCCGCGATCATCTTCGCATAACGCACCGCCTCATCCACAACATTCTCCTTGGGGACCACCTTGTTGACGAGCCCCCATTCTGCCATCTCTTGTGCCGAAACATCCCGCCCCGTGAGCGCAAACTCACTCGCTCTTTGGAGACCAATTATCCGAATGAGACACGGCAGAGCGCCGCCGATAGCCGCGATGCCTCTCTTGACCTCCGGAAGTCCGAAATACGCATCATGTGCAGCTACGACGATGTCGCAGTTGACGACGAACTCGCACCCGCCACCCACTGCCAGGCCGTTGACGGCCGCGATGACGGGCTTCTTGCCCAGTCGCCGACTCAGGGGCTTGAAAGCGGGAGCGTTGCCCATGCGTTTACTCGGGTCGGCGTTGACCGCCATACTGGCACTCCACTCCTTCAAATCTGCCCCGGCCGAGAACGCCCGTCCGGTCCCGGTGATGACTGCAACGCTGAGATTTGGTTCTTTGTCAAACCACCTCCATACCGAGTCCATCTCCCATTGTGCTGCTGTTGACATGGCGTTGAGGTCTTTTGGCCGGTCCATTCTCACAAGAAGAACACGCGGTGCCGGATAGGAGAGTTTGAGGAATCCCGGTGTGGCCGGTGGCGGCGTCTGCGTCAGCGGGGATGCCATCACGAATAACGGGGTTGCTGAGATGTCTGACAACGTAGTCCAAGAAGGGTTGGTGCAAAGACCTTGCAGACTGGAGAAGAATACCACGGTTTACTCTGCTGGCAGCACGTAAAGAGAGCGTGTATTTCAACTTCCAATCACCATTCTTGTAGAAATGGCAGAGGGCGCTCCGCAGTCATGGATCACCCAAAAGGTTTCATACTTTGAGGGCTCTTTTCAAGTGTAAGGCTCTTATCTACATGGCACGCATACTGGTCCTGCGCTTGACGGTGACTGTTGTAGGTTTTTCAACCCAATGACTCGCACTTTTATGCATGCGCCTGTCCATTCGTGTTTCCCGCTCGACACGTTTCCAGAGTTCCAAAGGTGGAGAAACGTGAAGCACAGGAAACTTGGGTTCCCCTGCAACCACGGGCCACTGAAAATACCATTCCGTATTGCGTCTTGAAAAGGTGTGGAAATGGACAAGCGGAGGTGCTCTTGGTTGTTCAAAGCGTATCACTTTGCATTGGCCAGGATACCCAATGACAACAGGCATGAGACATCGGTTGCTGATACCCGAAGCCGTATGGAATCCATGAGGTTTAATAGACAATCCAAGCAACGAACAACAGTGAATTCATCTTTAACAATGGCTACTGTCAGAAGGCACTATGTTCCTCGATGGATAGAAAACCCGCAATCCGCTCTCGCTAGCTCGTTGCCTCGACGCATAATGCCTTTCGACAACCACCACAGAGGACTTGGGCCTGATCGGACGCGTGATATCCGTGGAAGAGGAGTGCAGCTGGGGTTCGGCTCAAGTTTGAGCTTTAGACTAGCTTGGACAGGTTGTTGCCTTGGGTTTCGACAACGTTGTCATCTCGAAACTAACGGCGCAGGAAGCGCGAGAGACGGGCAACAATGCAGCCAGGAGGATGTTAGGCGGCGGCGGCGATGCTGAGAGACAAAAAGATATAGTATGGAGAAAGATTTGGCAATAGCTCCCATTACATCTGGTACACGATCGTTGACAGATCTCTTACAGCAATCATCAAGGAGCTACGGATACACCGTAGCAGATTTCTCAGACTATAAAGTTATGACTCACGAGTGAGAATAACATTAATACAGCGCCGATGGTTTAGTGGTAAAATTCTCCGTTGCCATCAAGCAGCGTCGGGGAGCCGGGGGTTCGATTCCCCCTCGGCGCATCTATTGTTTTGCCGATATAATTACTACATCATGATGTGTTTCGTGCCCGTGGAAACGTTTTGGATGCTGACCGTGATGATTCCAGGGCCGTGGAAACAGGCCTTTTGCGCCTGGGCACTGACACTGACACTAACACTGCAGGAGCCCAATTTATCTTACCTTTTAACCAGTCTCTAAGATTGAACATTGAGAAAGTCCTTTGGCTAACATGCCACATCGAGTTTAACCGACTCGCGAAAGAAGGCTCGTGTGGAGATTGCAGATTCGGAACCGAAGACAAGAAGATCATGTTGTCCCCCTTGATGCTTGCCCTTGGCAGGGAAGATGGCTTGGTTTACTCGCAACTGATTCTGGATTTGAACGAGAATGATATATGGCGCAAGCTCTGTCTCGAATGTAGACTTCACATTTAATTTTTTGCTGGAGGTAGCATCATTTCGGCGCACAGTCTTGAAATCCCTGCTTTGCGTGCAGTATCTTAGCGTAGCCATTCGATCTAGAATGGTGCATGTTAACGATCAATGACCGAGCCACAGCCTCCCAATGCTGTGTCCTCCATCCAACATGCAAACACTTACAAAGCAACCCTTCCATCCTTCTTGACAACTGTTTCGAAGACGACGCCATCAACCCCTTCCTCGCTTTGGCCAACCCACATGCGCGTCTCGAGGGTGTCGCCGGGGTAGACGACGTTCTTGAATCTGGCGCCGAACGCCTTGAAGCGGCGGGGATCGCTGCCGCCCAGCTTCCGCAGCAGACCGTGTGCGGCCATGTTCCAGGTACCGAGACCCTGAAGGATGGATCCCGTGAACCCGGCGCGCAGGCCGAAGCCATCATCCGCGTGGAGAGGGTTGTAATCGCCGCAGAGCCGGTACAGGAGAGCCGTCTCCGGGGTCGTTTCGGTGGTGTGCACGGCGTCAGGGCGGCGGTCCGGCGGCTCCACGACCGGCTTCGACCGGCCGCGTGGGCCGTTGTAGCCGCCCTGCCCGATGCCAAACGCGGTCGATGTCATCTTGGTGTACGCCGTGTTGGTCTTGGTGTCAACCAAAAGCTGTTCTGCTTCCAGGATCATGGCGCCCCCTGGGTTTTGATGAATTCAGCCCCCGTTCTGGAACGCTTATCGTTTATTCTTCGCTTTCTTTCTCTTCGCAGCGCGCTCACCCTTGTCGTACACCCCAATGACCTTGTTCTGCACCTCCAGATCCATGCCGTCAGAATAAACGGGAATAGGGCGCAGGATCTCGATGCCCCGCTCGCCGTCCACGGAACGCTGCGCGTCGAAGGGCGGGCAGCCCGGAACATGACCTATCACTGTGCGCGCGATGAAGTCGAAGACGTCCTGGTCTGTCTGCTTGAAGGCGAGATTGACGGGGAACGTGGGGAAGGCTGCAAAGCCGGGGTGCAGTTCATATAAGAAGTGCAGCTCATCTTCTTGACATCCAATTGCATTGGCCTGAAGCAGTAAGTAGGCAATCATGCTCGAGGGCCATTTTCGTAGCATTAGAGGTAAGCCCCCCCCTTCTCTCTCTGCTCAGGTTGACGCTTGAGATGGCGGGCAAGATTTACTTACAAAAAGGAGAACATCTCGACGGTTGTAGCTGCACTTGATGGGCGGATGCTGGTATCCAGCAGCTTTGCGGAAGTCCACATTGTCGTAGCGACCCGACGCATTCTTCACTGGTATATCCATGGGGGTCATTGTTAGTTTGCTTCAAATGCTTGTGAAAGATGCGGTAAAATGTTAGTTTGAAGAAGAGTGGACGAGTCACGTAGTACTTACATGTATGTATAGCCAAACGTTCCAACAGCCCCAGATACCTTAGGACCATTGCCCGCTGGACATGACGGGCAGTATCGCACTGACAGCTGTGGGTGCTGACGGCCAAGCTAGGGGCAGCCTTGAACTTTTTGGCCCTGAAACACCGGCCGAGGTCCCCCGTGCGCGGCAGGGAAAGGCGTAAGTGGCTGGAAGTCGGCCTGTGAAAGGAGATGGCCAAGGGAGTGGTCTCTTCGTTTTGAAAGTTGGGACATCAGACGGACACCTGGACCAGAAGGTTGTAATCGTGTTTCCAAGGGCTTGTACCACTTATCTATTGGTGTTGGCTTGGTTCAACAACGGAATCCTGCTCGTCATCAATGAAACTCGCGGCCAGCGTGATCTTCGATTGCGGTAACAGCGCTGCGAAGTACCGTACATACATTGGGCCGTGGCACTGCCATCGTCCAGTCCATGCCTATGTGAAGGATGCGGTAACCTTATGGGTTGTTGTGGAATATGGATACATACTTGTTGCAATGCCTAAAAGACCCTGTCTTCTACAACCGGGGGAACATGTGGAACTGCGTGGCACCTGTGCTATTTGTGTGATAAGGACCCGTGGCAGGGGGCAGTATTTCTCGATGCTGAACATTGCAAGACAAGCCCATCTCGCTGACTTCACCCAAGACCTGGCTTTCCAGCACCTCGAACGGGAGATCCACGGCCAAGACGAGCTGCATAAGCTGAAGTCTCAACTTGATAAACACCAAAGGGATAGATGGCTTGCAAGGAGGCTCGCCTCGAGATCATTGTGTTCCGTGCCCGTCCACCCGTGCCACTAGGCTATGAGGCTCATGACAGGGCTCGCGTCAGTGCATTTCCAGCGCACGCACGATGCCCGCCATCCCCGTGTAGGCGTTGACGGCGAGGAGATCGCCGCCCTGAGGTTGAGCATCAAACACGGCGCCCGGCCGGTTGAGATTTGTGTGTGACTCGCCCGACGGCACCGCTTTTTACGTCTTCTCCAATGCTTTTAAAATGCGCGTCTGTGCCCTCGGCCAGGCCCCGAGGGCTAGATGCTCCGTCGGCGTGGTGAATCATGATACCTACGCTCCTTCGCTACGAGACGCGTTGTATCATTTTGCCACCAGAGCAGTTGCCGATTCGGATTGGCTCTTCGGGAAGATGGCCGGTTAGAGAGCCCCGTCCTACCCGCCCGCTTCGGCCACACCAAGCTCGAAGAAGTAATCTTTCGTAGGAACAGACACAAAAGTACTGTGAACTTCATCGGGTAGAGCCTAGCTGAGCAGCATCAGTATATGCGGCATTCCCTTTATGACCAGAGAAAGCAACACAAACGCGACCTGCAACTCCTTGCCGACGAATTCACGATTCTGGAGCCGAAGCCGAAGCGTACTGACACCACTGCGCCATCAAACACCCAATGCAAGGATGATCGTGGGAAAGGTGGTCCACGACGACGGCGACGAAACGACCCGGAGTATGACGAGAAAACAAACGTGTCGTCGTCGATCTCATGTGAAGTGTCCGCGCTCGCCCATTCTGCTGCCCCCGAGGACAATGCGAGGCTTCCGACGCTCGACCGCCATGCCACCACCATGCCATCCCGATTCCGTGCCGCTCTCTACGGATGACAGCTGCCTTGCGATAAATATGCTCAATGACCTGCCACACCTGTGTTACAAGAATGATTCGGCATGTGCAGTTCAGACGACAGCCGCAGCTCCAGTGGGTGCAGCCTACCCATCCCCGAGTCGATCTATATCAACTGCTGCGAGCAATGGCCCTACCGCAATCCGACTGCTGTGTTTACTCTTATTTCTAGCAACTCCTGATAACCAAGACGAACGCATTGGCTTCCGTTGGAGTCTAATATCCGAAACCGGGGATGCAATGGACCGGCTGCCGCAAACATGAAGATATACACGTCAAGGCCCATCGATATACCTCGGGATTTGAACCTCACCCAACTGCTTCACACTAGTGCGGCCCCATTGCCAGAGTCTCAAATCATTGCCGCGGATAGTCTTACGAACCGGAACATCAGCCTCGGCGAGCTCAGGGACCGCGCAGGGAGGATTGCAAAGGGGCTGAAGGACGCACTGGACCCCCCGGATCAGGCGCGTTGGGCTATCGCGCTGCCAAATAGCGTGGACTTCCTTGAGCTGTTCCACGCTATACTCTGGACAGGAGGGGTCGTGTGCCCCATCAATCATGCAATCAAAGTCTCGGAGATTGGCCATGGGCTCGCCGTCTCGAGACCGCACTTCGTGGTGTCGTACGGCTCGACGCTGGCATCTGTCCGAGACGCTGTGGACATGGCTACGGAGACGCTCAGGGCACAAGGTGTAATCTGGGAGCGACCAGTGATGATGTCGATCGTAAAGCCATGTCAAGGTGTGAAGCATATCCCGGATGACTTCATGGCTTTGACTAGGCTGCCCATCCCTCACTGGCCCGACACTTCCATGCGCCTCGCGTCAGTCCACCTTTCTTCGGGGACGACAGGACATCCAAAGGGGGCTGAGCTCACGCATTTCAACTTCGTTTCCAACGTCATGCAGCTCGTTTGTCTGGACCGCGGCCGCCAAATGTTCAACCCGTCATCGCGAACGGTCGCCTTCACGCCGTGGGCTCACATCGCCATGACGACGGCGCCCGCCTTCCTCGGACCGTACACTGGTATGTTTCACCATGCCATGCCGCGGTACAACATTGAAGACTTTGGGCGGCTCGTCGAGTCCACGCAAGCCACCACGTTCCAAGGCGTTTCGAGCGTGATACTGGCCCTCGCCAACTCTGATATCACGGAGCGCTATGATTTCTCCAAGGCGCAGACCATTGTCGTCGGCGGAGCGCCGCTGAAGCCGGAGCAGCTCTCAAGGTTGCTGGGCCGGGCTCCGTGGAGGCTTATACAGGCATACGGTATGACAGAGGCCGCGGGCTACGTGGCTTATCAAGAGAGCGACGAGGTCGTACCGGACGGCTGTACCGGTAAGCTGTTGCCCGGCATCGAAGCCGCTCTGAAGAGAGAGGGGGTTACTGATGATGCACCGCCCGGCGGTCCGGGGGAGCTTTGGCTGCGCGGCCCGAACATCACGCGCGGATACGCCTTCGACCACGACGCGACGCGAACTGCGTTTCCCGTGGACGGTTGGTACAATACCGGAGATGTGTGTCGCATAGACGAACATGGTCGCGTGTGGGTCGTCGGCCGGACAAAAGAATTGATAAAGTATCAAGGGTTCCAGGTCAGTCCCATCGAGCTGGAGCAGATCATCAACTCCCATCCCAACGTCAGGGAGGCGGGAGTTGGACCGCTGTGGGACGAGAGCCGACTGACAGAGGTGCCTACCGCATGGGTTGTGTTGAAGGGTGACGGGAGGGCCTCCAGGGAAGAAATCGTTGCCAAGCTAAGAGACATTGAAGAGGCCGTGAACGAGCAGGTTAGCGGTTACAAGAAGCTTAGAGGTGGTGTCTGGGCCGTCGACCAGATCCCGAGGAACGCAACTGGTAAGATTCTCAGGCGAGAGTTGGTCAAGAATACGGATGGTCTGTGTTCGTTGCAGCAGTCTGGAAAAGTATCCGCCAAGCTCTGAGTGTGTCAAGAAAGAATGTGAACAGATCGGTTAGAATTTGAACGCCAGTCCGCTGTCAAGGGCACAGGCCCTGCGGTATACCCTAGAAGCAACTCATCACATTATAGATAGCTCTTACAAGGTTACAAATAACGGTAATATATCCCGCCATTGCGAAGACGTCCATTGCAGCTTAGTGGCGAGTGGCCAGACGTAATGTTGTTGAGTGCACATGCTCGTAACGGCCTTGGTCGCACTGCGTCCACTTCCATGAGGCCTTTTTTTGGGCATACCCCATGGGTTGGGAGCAATCCTTCAATACTATCCTGGTCAATAATCTTTATAGCCACCCTAAGCTACCACACTTGAGCGGACTCCGAAGCCACCATGCCCGGAAACTCCGGCAAGAAAGCCGACGCCATAACGCGGAGGCTTACCCGTGAGACCGGGGAGCGCGATCTTGCCTCTTTGAACGGCTGCCGCTGGCTGGGTTGATCCGTCCACGGCATGAGCAAGGCAGCACGCGGAATGGTCCGTAGGGAGGTCGTCGACGCTTGCGGCGTCATCGATGTCTCAGTCAACGGAGCGGTCGACGCTGATAGATGGGAGATGGAGACCTGAGGGCCAAGACGTCCGAGACCCCAAGTCTCTCAAAGCCTGTTCATTATTGACTTCCCGAGTAAACCCCGGGGGATATTGACCGCTTCAGCGTCGTTTCATTAAGCGCACCGAGTGGCGATGCAGATGGATCTTTGGGAAGAGTTGGATGGTATTTCATCCGTATTGATTCATCATATGTAGTCGTATAGTCCGTTCCTTCATACGCGGGGGCTGATCATCGCCGGAATGTCGTCACCAAGCGGATCGCCCTCGTGCCCGGTCGCCGGGCACGCGTTTGCATTACCCAAAAGCCTTTTCTTCTTCTTCTTCTCCGTTTCCAATCACAATCATTTCCTCTCGCGTTCCTGTCTGCGAAGCTCGTCCTGGAAGACATTCCTCCCTTGGGACTTGTCCAGCGGCGGGCTCGTCGGCCCCAGCATGATATCTGCGCTGCCCTTTTGCCCATACATGCCGCGGGTATGGCCCGGAACGTAGGTGGCATTACGTTGCTCTGCGGCGGCCGCCGCCGCGGCGTGGCGCCTATGACGTCTAATGTAGAGCCACAGCATGACGGTTGCGATGGCGAGGGAGATAAGGATGACGGGTAGGAGGATGGGGAGGAGGTCGGGCCTCGTGCTTGTGGTGTCTGTACCGAGTGCAGCTTGCAGCGTGAAGACGGGACCGGTCCTGTTCATCTCCCGGCCTGTCAAGGGGTCACTGTAGATGAGGAAGATGGTCATGTTGTTGGATTTGCGACCCTCGAGATCTTTGACGCGCGGGGTCCAGGGAAGCCAGCCATCGCCGCCGCTGAGGTTCGTCACAGAGAAGGCGGGTGCGCTGTCGGTGACGCCGTTGTCGACGTCAAAGCCGATGATGACGATGGGCGTAGCGGGGTCTGCGAAAAAGGTTGTGTCCCAAGTAACTTTTTTTTTTTTGGAGTCAGAGTTTGTTCGGATATGACATATATGATAATATAGCCAAGGCCCAACACGGCCCCGCGGCTCAGATACTAGGTAGACGGGAGAGGTATAAGCTTACTGTAGTATGTCGACTCCACGTGCAGAGTGTTACCCCGTCGTGGGAAACAGAACGGCGAGTCATTGCCCACTTTGTTGTTGCAGACGGGGAAAACACCACCGTAGCCAAGCTCGTTGCTCGCCTTTGGCGGCGGAGGCGCGCCGGTGCTCGTCGTGAGTCCGCCGGTTGTCGCGGTGACGGTGAAGACAGAACCTGTCAACGAGTACGGCGGCGGGCTGATGGTTGTGAGTGCACCGTTGCTGGTAACCACGGAGGGCGTGATGGTTCGGGCGCGGCCGTTGGAGTCGACGGTGACCCAGTCGTTAACGGGGATGTCACCTTGCCGGGGCTGGACGGCGGCGGCGGCGGCGGCGGCGGCGGCGGATGTCGTTGATACGAGGAGGATGGTTGTCGCCGCGAAGGCCGACAACCATGTCCGCTGATTAGTTCCGAACATTGTTCTGAGCGTCTTGCGAGTGGTGATGCTTCATGTGTCGAGAGGGCACAGACGTTGCCGGTAAAAAGACATGGGAGTAGTCTTCTTTTTCTCTTGTCCAAAGTAACCCGTCGGCTTATTAGCGCTCCGTCTCGATGGCTGCCGTGGGGTGATGGTGTATCCAAGAAGAACTAGGCTCTAGAAGGCCGGGCCGCAGAACAAAAAGAATTGAATAAAAAGGATTAGGTCTCCAAGAGACGATCTGACAAGGGCTAGGGACAACGGCGAGAAAGATGACCTGATGGTGGACCACGCTTGCTCACGGCCTACAGCTCGGCGTGCCGTACCTTGCTGGACCTCAAATAATAGGCAGCACTGGCCAAGGGAGGACAAGGCAGGAAAAGGAAGAAAAGAGACCCAGAAGAATCGGGTGTGTGCCGGCTGGGGTAGTCTTGCGACGCGTCATACAAGCATAAGATGGAAGGGCATCGGTGGAAGCAAACGAGCCAGACGGACAGGGTTGAGAAAGTATCCGTCTTAAGTCCAGAAGTTCGTTTTGCAGCGTCGTTGCGAAGAGGGCGCAGAGCGGGATGGTGAATATAATGGTCCTTTGGTGATAATGGTTAACCTATGCGGCGTCGGCGTCGGCAGCAACAGCAGCGGCGGCGGCGGCTCGGCTGTTGTTGGGAGGCTGGCAGAGAAGCAGTCAAAGCTTCGGGGAGAGAGTCCAAGGGAAACGGAAGACGGACAGACAGACAGACAGACAGACCAGGACGAACTCGAGGCCAGGCCAGTGGGAAAAGGCAAAGGGACGAAAACAAGTGGAACGACCTGTCTTCTTGTGCTCCGCATGTCCCGCTCTCCAGCGCCTTTGGCGAGGCGCGGCGCTCTCGTCGGCACCAATGAGGAGGATGCTGGGCGTGAGGGACGCATGCTTGGCAAGAGACAGTCGCGGGCGTGGCACGGCAGCGTGGCAAGCGGTTGATGATGGGCGGAGAACGCCAAGGAAGTAAGTGATAGGTTGAGTGCATAAGCCAAGATGAGGACTCACACACGCGCGAACTCTACAGGGCGGATACGGAGTAGAGTGGTGGGAAAGCCGGGAGCGTGGGAGTTCGAGTCGGAGAGCCATTGGCAACAACGTCTGTGTCTCGGCAGGGCCCCAGACTTTTTTGCCAATTCACACCAAGGAAGCCCGGAGCGCCCCTGGTGATGATGCGGCATTGGCGTGCTGGGCGCGTGTCTCACGGCACACGTACACCGATTACCATGTATGTTTGTGTACCTAGGTAGTAGGTAATTAGCCCTTGGATAAGTACCTCAGTTTGTGTCTGTGTGCGCGCCGACCAAGATCTTGGCTCCCTCCCTTGTTTGACCCTGCTATCGTGCCCGTCTCTGTCTCTCTCTCTCTCTCTCGCTTAGTATGGGAACACGGTCGGTTCGTTCGGTCTTGGCGCAAAGCTCGTCCCATCCGGCCAGGAATGCTCTTCACGTGGAGTGAGTGTGTGTAACAGTAGGAGATGGACCCCGACTTTGACGTCTGACAGGTAGGCTGCCGACACATCCATACATAGTACATACAGCACAGCACCAGGGGAAAGGAAGGGGAGGGAGAAAGGGGAGGGGGGGAGGGAGGGAGGCGCTTGCTTACCCGTGTAGCTGGGCGATTTGGCTGAGGCATTGCAGCAGACAAACGCAGACGAGGATACAGGAACCTACTTTGCTGCTCTCGCACACACACACACACACACACACACACACACACAGCACTCTTGGCGTGCTATGTATGGTGGTGTGCCCTCCTGGCCCTGACACTGGACTGAGCCTTTCTGAAGCGGAGGCTGCACGAGCCAAGGAATGGGGACTTTCAGAGATGATGAGGGGGTACGAATACCTAATACGACTCGGGGCCGGCAGGGAACATGGCTGTGTTGTTGGGGCCAAGGCCTCGGGTTGATGCGGGGGTGACCAGCGAGCAAGCTGGCAGCACCATTTGCGAGCCCTGCCCTGCCCTGCTCTGCTCTGCTCTGCGTATCCGTCAATACCTGGTCACTCACTAATTATGTCTCGAGATGGCGGTTGCGGTGATTCGGATCGGGCGCCATCCTCGGCGTCGCTGGGAGCGCAAGAGATCGACTTTTATCGTGCCCATGTCGTTGCGCTCCTGCATCATGGGAGACGCGTCGAGGCGCTGTGAGCAACCATGGAATTGTTTACGTATGCTTGGTTATCAGTCCTTCGGAAGTGAGTTGGCTGGCATCTCGATCTGGTTCACTGCGCCGCGTGCGTACCTATGTACGAATACACTTTGCAGGTGTCTGGGATAGGTATTCCGCTGAACGGGCTTGCTGCAGTGTACCAGGTAGGTATAACACCACATTGGTTTGGCCATGCTCCCCCTACACAAGGCAAACATTGGCCCGAAGTGATGGGACGGTTGCGGCCGCGAAGCCAAAGGTCGGATGGTAAGGGGGATGTTCAATTGGGAGGGGCCGGACGAGGCAATCAATCTCCAGAGACGAAAAGGATCTCCGCCGAGACCTTGGCTCCCGATAACGAGCTCGCCCCCTCCCTCTATGAATAGTCTCCTGAGGCGAAGCCTATGGAAGTCTGTGTTCTTGGCGGAAACCATATCACGCAGTACGCCGTGCAACGAAGTGCCGGTCATCAGGACGAAAGTCTTCTCTGCTAGACTGATTCGGCCGGTTATGTCAATAAAAGAATGAGGCGAAGAAAAACAACAAAAGATGGTGCTCGATGCATGTGTCTTCTTCTGCCCCCATCCACAACCGTCTTCCATCGGCTGCTGCTGATGAGAATTGCAACGAGTCAGCGAGTCACCAAAGTCCAGCAACTGCTTCTCATCTTCCAATGCGAACCAGAGAGATACAGGCGGCCGAGACACAAGCGCATGTCCGACTAGTGGCCCTGCGGCCACTGACGCTCCCCTAAGCTGGCTTGCCCACATACGCCGCTGCTGTATATCTCCACTCGACGCACCAGACTCATAAACATGACGCATTGCGGGCTCATCGATAACCAGAAGCCACGGAATGGAAAGCTGGACGAATGTCATCCCGTCCTTATTGGCATCCTATGGAACTGTTCCCAAGCATCAGAGGCTCGGCAACTACTTGAAGATACTGCGGCAGAACTCGTTGATTTCTTGGTCAACACAAATAGGTGACATGGCCGGCCTGCCAAGGGCATTGAAACGCATTGTTTGAACTGTCTTTGGTGTTTTCGAAGGTATTCTCACCGTGGCATCATGACGAAACCCTGCCAAACTTTATACACTGTAGTTTGGTATTGAATAGTTTGCCTTGGCGAGCTCGAGCCTGACTTGGCATTCAGTCGGAGGCTTGGGCACATACCTATCCAGTCCGTCATCACGCCGCGATCTATGTGATCGATCCATCTGGAGTCCGCCTCTGAAGGACTAAGGTACATTATCAAGGCAGTTGGACTCTGAAGGACGCCAGACCCCTCCTCCCATGTCCACCGACGGGCGCTGCAGCTAAGGTTATCTTGCATGCTTATTCCCTCCTCCACATCAACTACGAACCGCCCGATACCTACCTGCCTAGGTATCAGCATGCCCTTGACGTGCGAGGGGAGATGCAATCCTTCCCACCAGTGCTGTGCTACAACCGTCGTCGGGCCCAGTCGCCCGCCCAAGCAGCATGCCGCCACGTCCGCTTCGGGTCAGGCACCGCTGCGTCTGGATGCACTAAGTACAATGGTTTTGTTCCAGGACTGCAGTCAGCCCAAGCTCAATGTTTTTGCTTTGCTTCTGGCCGAGTGTCTCCCATGGCGTTGGGCGCTCCGGCAGCCCGCCCCCGACAGCGGCCTCTCGTGCACCCTGGGAAGCATGTTTCTCGGTTCCAGTACCCTGACCTGATTTTACGACTCACGATGCCCTCATCGTTTGCCTTCTTTCAGTTGGTTAGTCCCTCAAAGGCAGCTGCCGGGAAAAGCAATACTGGTGCATTGGATCCGACGCAAGGGGGTTGATTCAACATGGGCAGATACAGCCCTGTGCTGTGAAGTGTCCGCCCGTTTGAGTCGTCCCACGATTGCAGCCGTCTTACGCAGTGTCTCTTACACATCCGTCCAACGACCTTATGACCGTTAAAGCCCAGCAGCTTTCGCCGGCTCATGGTCCATCTTGCCCCTCCCCACCGACCGGCTTACCCGCTCCCCCCAACTGCGCTAGAGAAGCTGCGGAATCCCAAAAAGGGACAGAGGATCGCCCCCCTCGCCTCCATCTCGGCCAGTCGCCGCACGCGAGAAGAGATACAGGGTCGCTCCCATGGAAGAGCATGTGTTTCTCATGTCCAACAAGTGGGGTTGACACAGCTGCCCTGAAGGCCGATTGATGCTTCGCTACCCATCCCGCCGGACGGCTCCCTGTCCGCTCGGGAGCTTGCATCGACCATAGACTGCCACGACCCCTCCCCTTCACCTTGCCACCGAGCTTTGAGAGTGCTGTTCTGTCCTATCTGGCGGCTACATAACAGTTACCACAACTCTCAAGGTGGAAACGCAGTCGTCATCGTCATCGTCGTCGCCGTCGTCGTCGTCAGCTCAAATACTCAGCCCAACTCGCCTCAATATGAAAGGGTTCAGAAACGCGGCTCTTGTGATAGCAGCCACAGCGGCGGTCCTCGCACAGGAATGCGCCAACGTCCTCACCCCTAGCTACAATGCCCCCCAGGTCGCCCCGGGTTGGCAAGCACAGCTTGTTGCGACGGGTTACAAGAAGCCGCGCACGATTCACGTCGATAGCAAGGGCGCGCTGCTCGTGCTCGACGCCGCCGTCGGCGTCTACCGCGTGACGTTCAAGGACCATGGCGGGACCTGTCTCACGGTCGTGGAGAGCAAGGTCTTGGTCAACAACACCCGTGTAAGCGGTTTCCCTCGGGCGCATCACCGCCCCGGTCGCATAGCTAACATCAACGCTGCCAGCTGACCCACGGCATGGCCCTCTCCGAGGATGGCAAGACTCTGTACGCCTCCTCGGTGGACCAGGTCCTCGCCTGGGCCTACGACGCGGAGGCGGGCACCGCCAACGCCGAGCCTGCCGTGGTCATCGACAACATGGCCAATAACGACCAGACCACGCGCACACTGGTCATGTCCAAGGCCTCCCGCGGTTGGCTGGTCGTCTCCCGCGGCGTCGACGAGAACTTTGACATTGACGCTCTCGATGCGTCCACCGGTCATGCCCAGGTCAAGGCTTTCGACCTGAGCAAGTCCGGCACCGACCCTTTCGATTTCAACACGGACGGCAAGCTCCTCGGTTGGGGCATCCGCAACGCCGTCGCCGTCGCCGAGGACCCCGCCACCGGCAACGTCTGGGCCATGGACAACTCCATCGACGACATGACGCGCAACGGCGTCGACGTCCACGACAACAATCCCGGCGAGGAGCTGAACCTTCTCGGCGCCGTCGCCGGCGAGGCCGAGCCTGGTAACTACGGCTACCCGCGGTGCTTCGCCGTCTGGGATACCAGCATCCCACTCAACGACTCGCTCAAGGTCGGCGACCAATTCTCCATGGAGCAGAACAGCACCATGAACGACACCCGCTGCCACAGCGACTACGTCGCGCCGCGTTTGACCTTCCAGTCGCACACCTCGCCGGTTTTTCTCAAGTTCAGCAATGACGGCTCGCACGCCTTCATGTCGTTCCGCGGCAGCTGTGAGTAGTCTCCCGTTCTGTTCTTTCTGACGTCGTCCCAGCTAGCTGACCGGGGCCCAGTTAACCGTCCCGACCCCGTCGGCTACGCCCTGACGGCCGTCGAGTTCTCCAATGGAGAACCCGTCGCCCGCAGCGACTCGACCGACGCCCTTAAGAGCATCATGTACAACAAGGACCTGAGCGCCTGCCCAGGCCAGTGCTTCCGCCCCGTCGGCCTGGCATGGGACGCCCAGAACCGCCTGTTCATGACCTCCGACTCGACCGGCGAGATCTACGTCCTGCGCCAGAACGACACCTCGCCCACGTCGACGACCCCCGGCACCATCGTCACCGGCACCGCCAAGCCTGGTGTCGCCACCGGCGTTGCCCCTTCACTTGGACTTGGTCTCGCTGCATTGGTTGTATATGCGTGCTCATTGGCTTTCTAAGGCGTTGCGAGCGTGTCTCCTGAGGGTGAACTTTCGTTAAAAATTGGTTCGATACCTGGTCTAAAATGAATGAATGAATGATATGAGTCAGACTTGGGAAATAGGCCGTGGAACCCGGGGTAGCTTAAAGATGAGTAAAAGTCACCTGCATATCACTTGGTTTATCACAGCTCTGAGCTCCCGTCACATTTTCAAATGTTGTGGAAGTCTGATCAAGCCACAACGTGAATGAAGAGGTTCTTGGCCGCTGGCTCCGCGCGGAGGAGTTTGGAGAATTAGACTCTCGAGGGTACATGTACCACAAAGTTATCGTAGAACAAGCCTCAATTCGTTCAAAGGTCTCGAGTAACGTCAAAATGCAAGACAGTCAGGTGAGGCCACAAATCAGAACAATATGCAGCAACGCCGAGACAGCAGCAGTGAGCCAGGCAGTATCATCGTCTTTGTCAGTGGCTCAGTTTTTGGTTGCCATCAACAGCCGATGCTGCAATGCAAAAAGATGGAAAAGGGCGTCATAGCTATTTCTCAAGAGTGCGTGATGGCGAGCCCGGTACGGTTCTACCTGGCTTCAGAGGCCGTATCCATTCTAGTTGACACCCTTTCAATAACTGTCAAAGTCTTTGACAGTCATCAAAAGCACGGTCAGGCGGGGCTTCCATGCAATACAAGCTCGGAACTGGTTGTACCAGCACAGAAGTCCGAGCTGAAAATGGGTCAGGTTTGACCATCCCCCCACATTGGTGTAAACGCAATGGCGAAGATGCCTATGCTGGTGTCGTGGGAATGTGATCGTGTCACGATGGATTTGAGATTAAGTTAAGCACCAATCAGCTCTGGGATATTGATCTACATCAGAGCCCCGATTCCGATGAAGTGAAGGGAGAGGTGTCTCAGTAGTCACACAGACATCTAATAACAGCCGGTCAAGTGGCTGAAGCTGGCGAGAAGGAGACCGCTTTAGCTCAGAAGTTTGCACACAACTGACAACTCTTCGTAAAACCCACTGCAAACACACACATGTAACACTACACCCCAATACAAACAGTTCACTCGGAATCACGAGACCATTGAACGATCAATGCTCTTTCCTTTGAGGTGGCCATGAACGATACAGCCTGTGCAAACCAATGAGATGACTCTGACTATGCCCAGCTTGCTGCCGTTCTCTGGACATGATATTGCAAGCCATATTTCGTCTGGTTGTGCTTTATCATTTATTGCTTGGCTCAGCAATCTTCCTCATTTGACAAACATCACCACACTATGTCCATAATCTCATGGGATCAGTCTTGCCCCCCACCAAGCGTAAAGAAGGAGATGTGATCCCGATATGAGCCCTAAGACTGTTCAAAGCAGCTCCTGCTTATCTTGTTTGTGATCTCATCGGTTCATCTTATAAGCATCTGCCGTTCCCTCCCGCTTCCATAACCTCTCCCCTCTAGTTCACCCATCAGCGTCTGAATATATTTCCTCAAACATATATCCCTATTTCCACTGTCCACTTCAACTCGGCAAATCCAGATAAGAGAACCACCAGCCACTACTAGCCATGAAGTTCACTGCTGCATCCATCATCGCCATCGCCGCCTTTCTGGTCTTAGGCTCTCCCACCAATGCGGCTGCCGTCGACGGTCGGGGCCAGGCCCTTGCTGCCGCGGATGGGGGTGGCTTTGCCGCCACGTGCAGAAACCTCGTCATCACCGAACGCAGATTCATATCAAACACCTACTTCGATCTCAACGCCAACTGTGAAAAAATGGACTATCGCTGGCTCGACAACCGTCTGCAGCTTGGCCTTTGCTTGGCCAACGACCATGGTGTTCTGAAGTGGTCTGATCGGTAAGCGCTCGCTCAACGCCCCTCGTACTTCTTCTTTCATAAACAATTGACCTCTGTCTCCCCAGTGGCAACTTTGACAAGAGCTGTAAGTGGTGCGATATTCGAAGTGTCGACAAAAATAAGGTCATGCTGGGCTGTTTTTGCCTTCCAGCGTACGACCAGGGACTTGTCTATGCCGAGATCAATCTCAGTAAGTTTCCCATTGATTATGGCAAGATGATGTTGTCTGATCTGACTTCTTTTAGATGAGCGCGTCCTTAATATGAACGGCCAACTCTGGTGTGGTGACGAGATCGGCATTGCATGGTAAACGCTTTTCTGCTTCACATCCCGGCTTGTTTCTTATGCGAAGATGGACTTGTTGATCAAAATTGGGGTACAAATGGCATCCATGTTTTCGCACTTGAGATATCGACAATTATGGATCTATATCTGCGTGACTCGGACATTCACATGCGTTACAGACAGGACACTGGAGGTTTTTGGTGGTCATTCTCTCACACCAGTTAGTGATGCTAGCAACAAAAATACACGTGTAGAATACAGAGAGAAGACACTGGGATCCTTGGGACCGAATTGTTTACCATGATCGAGGCAAATCTACCAAGGGCTGCAACACGAGTGATCATGGATCCTCATCACCTGCTTGGTATGGCTTTGTCAGATTTAGGTGAGGAACGTTTCCAATTATTAAAAGTCTTCATGCTGTATATAAGATACGCCCCAGACAACCTGGATGTAACGTTTCTTCTCTCTTTAACCTTCTTTGAAGAACGTTTGTACTCACATAGCTTGTCAACTCATCATCCAAAACCTTTCTGGTGTGACATTAACCTACACTTCTTACTGTTGCACAGAACTGTCACGTTCTTCTTCATGTTTACATAACAAGAAAGCTACTGTTTCTGAATTAAAGTTGGACAATTTCACATCCTTCCAGGCGCAGTGGGCAGACCGCTCCTAAAAGATCACCTTCACATGCCGCTTACTCTCTTCACAATACAGTTCTTCTCATCTTGCCAGTCTGTATCAGACAATTGCTACACCATCGGTTCTTTCCAACCAAGTCCTGACATTTGGCTGTGACCAAGAGTTCAATCTCAATTTGTCAAGAGAGAGAAAATCAAGACACTGGCTAACTCAAAGCCACTCTGTTCCTATTCAACGAACTCCTTGCAATTATAAACGCCTGACATGAGAGCAGTTTCAAGTAGTCGAATCCACTACTGCACACTGCCAGAGCCATACCTAGACCATAAGTTCCAACTCAAGCAGCATCAAGTCATATTTAACAACTGTTGGAATAATGACATCACATGACCGTACGACAACCACAACCCTATGACTCAGCACTACTTTGGACAAAGAGGTCAAGACTGGATACTTGGACCTCGGTTATGGAAGGATGGACCAAGCGTACCACTTTGGACCGAACCAACTCTACTGGGCTGGAAAGATATATCTATTTGTACGACAGCCAAGTCTTAAATCTGGGAAGCTACATGCAGTCACGGATAATACATCTTTAGTTCCCCCTACATGTGTTTGCACTCTTACGCGTGAGGGCTCCCATGGACAGGAGAGTATCCATTCAACAATTATAGTATAAGCCGAGCCTTCTTGGCTACATTAAGAACACTCGGCATTGACGTCAATCGTGAATATCACATGATTGTTGCAATAGTCTTAGAGACAAATGAGATTTATTCAAAGAGCCAAATGGCTGAAGCCTCAATAAAGAGGGAGAAGTTCTGGTATCAGACATAAAGAAAAGTCGTTTATCGTACTTCTCGACCAGGGATGTGTGATCAAGGGAATCTTTCCGTGAAATCGTTTCGTTTTCCAATGTTTTTGTTCGTTTCGTTGCGTTTCGTTTCGTTACATCATGTCTTGTTGGTTTTGTAGTAAGGCTGCTCCAGATTCGGGGGCAGTCAGGCTCGGAACTTGCTTGGTGCACATGTCTTGGCACACTGAGCACACCCCGACGGAGGTGCTTTAGGTTGTGTCGGAGGTCGTTTGGGTCGATCCAACACGGATTTTGAAGTCTCGTGTCGGCGGTTTGGCAAGGTGAACAAACCGCCACCGAGGTTATTTGGTTCGAATGTTCTGCAGGTGCAGGTGCAGACTGGCAAAACTGATGGGCAGCTCCATGAGCGAGCTCCTGATGCTTGGAGTGGGGATCTCGATGGCGAAAGCCTCGAAAGCAGATCGGACGCCTGTCGATGGACTATCAGTGGTTGGGTTCCCGGCCAGGAGTGCCATGTATTGCAACATACCCGTGCCGTGCAAGCCGGTCGCCTCAACATTCTTGACCTCATCGTTCAGGTTTCCAACGTGCGAGCTCTCTGCTTGGGCTGCAACACTCGTCAGAACTGACAGAACAACCGGGAAGACGAATGTTTACTCACTCTCAGCAACGTCGGTCCCGTTCTCAAGTTCGAAAGACCAAGTGCTCTCCGAAGCCAACACAAGGTCGGCGGGGCAGCGGGCGGCGGCGGCATCATGCACCCCGGCGGAGGCGCCGAGAAGCAGTGCAAGCAGCACCGACAGCAGCCCCAACAGCCTCTGCCACGAAGGCGAGGCCTGGGCCATGTTGTGGGGGATTTTGGGGGTGGTGATCGAGGGGGGCCTCGAAAGAGGATGGGTTCCAAGAGGGAAACTTTCTCAAGGGTTGCGGACACGAACACGCCTTTAATAGACGGTGTAGACAAGCACCCGGCCAACGGCGAGCCGAGCCGGGGTTGTCAAAGGAGCGGTGGGCGTTGTCGCTGCTGTCCCCCAGTCGGGCTTCGTTGCCTTATTTACACGATCCCCTGCAAGACATCATCGGCGAAGATGTCTATTTCGTTGAAGACCGGCTGGTATGAGACTAGCGTACACTGCATCTGACTTTTTTTCATGCACTTGTGGGCTAGGTTTCTCGTGGGTTTCTGGCGGTAAGCTTCGTGTCGTTCGTCCCAAGACAAGTCCGAGAGCTGGGCATCATGGGGTGGTTTGTTGAGGATCCGCTATAAGCATTTTGCGACGAACCACATCTCGTCGAGAGCGACACCAAGGGGGGGTTGGGCGATGATGAACATGGGGGGCACATAACTACACCGCAAGACTGCAAGCGATGATGCCCCACTGTCAGATGGATTACCAGGATACACGCCAGGGTCTTGGATGAACGGGCCTGTTCGCGCCCGACCCTCCTCCTCTTTTTCGCTGTGAGGCGGATGTTTACCCAGCTGTGAGCCAGTCTATGATCATTTGGGCGTCCGGAAGTTACTCTTCAACAGAAGCAGGACATTCTTACACGTATCCTCGCATACGGTTTAATGATGGCACTTGAAGTTTCTGCGCAAATCGAGTTTAAATGAGCCACATGACAGAGGTTTTACCGGCGTCAATGTTGTCGGAAAGCAAAGCCTCAGCACTCTTCACTGCTGACGAATTACCAACCCACCTCCCTTACTGATACCGGTGGCTAGACAAACCGGGTGACTCAGCAATAATACGGTTCGATGATGGCCGGGCAGTAGGAATGCCCCTTGCTTAAGCGCATAGTACCACAGAATACCAACATTAAACGGTCCATGTATAGGTCAGTGAGCGCTCAAGGCCACAACAAGGTCAGTAGTTGGTCGTAGTGCCTAGGCTGTCACTTGGGTCACGCCAAGAGCAAGAAACAAGGTGTTTTCATAGATTTCATACAAAGGCAAAGGCCTATCGAAATGTAATGTACCAGCCAGCTATACCAAGCGGGTTTGAAATTTATACAAAGAAAGCTCCCAGGGAGCAAGAACAATGACCAACAATCTTCCATCACCAACAATCCGAGGACTCTGCAGCTTTATTTGTTGGACCAACTGGCCCATGTCAGAGGCTCAGGCCTAACTTGTGAATCTCTTATCGTCAGCATCCCTTAAGCCGGGTGAGGCGGCTTGAACTTGGGCCCGCCAACGGGCCGCTGACCGAAGCTGCCGGTGGGCTTAGCAGCGCCGGGGACGTGGCCACCGTGGTGCTTGCCCTTATGCTTGTTCTGAACGGGGAAGCCCGGTGGCACAGGGGTCGCTTCAGCCTCAGCGGCGGGGCCGCTGGGAGTCTTGCGTGTGTGGACGAGGAAGCCGGAGGTGTGGACGGGGAAGCCAGGGGGGTGACCCAAGCCGCCAGAAGGGTTGGCAGCACCGGGAACTTGGGGTGGAAAGCCCGGGAGGCCTTCACCGGGACCGCCGGGACCGCCAGGGGGCTTCGGACCTCCGGGGCCGATAGGAAATCCACCCGTGGGCTTCGGGCCTCCGGGGCCGATAGGGAAACCGGTAGGGAAGCTGCCACCGGGGGGCTTTGGGCCCCCAGGAAATCCGCCCGTGGGCTTCGGGCCACCGGGACCGACAGGAAAACCGGTAGGGAAACCGGTAGGGGGCTTGCCATCCGCGGGTCCGGGGCCGCCATCGCGTTGGGCAAAAGCGCCGGTTGAGATGGCGGCGAGGAGGGTTGCGGCGATAACGTTGGCCTTCATCTTGATGGAGGGTCGGGGAATAGCTGGAGAGGACTTATTTGGAATCAAAGTGGGAAATGGTTCAACGAAGATTTGGGAGAACGAACGGAAGGACTGGCTTCGAAGAATGAAACAGAAGTCTAGCTTCAGTGTTGAATGAAAGTGAAGGAGATGGAATGAGTTGCATTGCAATAAGGAGGGAGTAGATGATCTGTGGGGGGGGGGACTGTTGACTTATATCATTTTGGCCGTCGTAGTCCATGCTTATCCATTTGGGCTCATGAGCTTCCGTGATGGCGTCAGCCACATGGACAATATGACACAGGGGAGATCGACATAGGACGAGGTGGACCGGCCCAGAACAGCGAGACATGGGCTCTCCGCAGCTCGAGAACCAATGCTTGGCACGGAACGAGCTGCCTCTATTAGATTTGTCTGCGGCTCACTTAGACTGCGCCAAAACGTTGTCGATATTAACCGGTGGGTTCTCGGAAGCAAACAGGTCGCACAGGCATTCGATATTATTACTGCGTACATGTACTGTATGCGGCCCGGGGGCGGGGATGAATTCCACTTAGGTTAGTAGTGCGGATTGCGGATGCGGCACGATATTGACAGTTGCGTTGATAGTGTAAAATACACAGTAGGAAACTTCTAGACCCGACGAAAAAGAAACAAGGCCTATAGACTATAGTGGTCCCCATGGGAGCTCAGCCCATCCATAACCGAGCGTTTCGAGGATAAAGTGGTGTATCGGGTCTCTCCACTGTTTCCTTGTTTATTCCCCGGCCATGGGTGTTTGCTGTATATTAGATATGTCGGGAGGGTGGCGGCACCGTTATTACTCACCCTGAAGATCGCTGCCTCTTTGCTTATATTTCCGGACATGGTATATTGCAGGATTTCATCTTAAGTGGCGCGGTTGCAAACAAGGAGACGCCACGGTCGATTGGTCGGGCGCCCTCGGGCAATACTGTGTAGGACGTCGTCTTAAATGAAACCAGGGAATATGCCTGCATGCTGAACAACAGTCTTTCTTGGTGATGAATGTTTGGTCGGTCCAGATCCGTGAACATACATGTAGATAGACATTGCTTTCTCGGAAACAAAGACGCATGCCAGATGAAGCCTGGCATGCCAGTTTGATTAACCGTGTTTGAGAAAATCGTGCATCCCATCGCTATGAATGCTACCTTGTTCACCGACTGCCGGTCCCATCGCACCGCCAGGTAGGAGGCAATCAACCAACCAAGATTTTCGCACCGGCCGGGAGAGCTGGAGCCGCAGCTGTAAAAGGGTACCTGAACTGGTGCATGCCATTCACGTCTACTGTGTGCACAGCATGGAACAAGACTTGGCCTGTAAGTTCGAATTTCGTGGTCTACTTCTTAGAGACCAGCCAACCCCAAGCACCGCCTTTCCTATCCACATAGTGTTCTACTTGAGATTCGCTCATATTCTTGGCAGTCGCGGATCCGGTATGCGATCCGGAGCATAACGGCCACAGAGATCAGCAGGCTGAGCTTGTTACTATTCTCGCACATATAGCTTGGAATATACCGCGTATAGGTGGCTTGTTCAGCCCTCTTTTTCCAGCCGGGCACTGCTCCCCCGCCTGTACCCTGCCAGCTGTGCTGTGGACCCGAGACGATGTTTTCAATGACTGCCAGAAACCGGTAGCGAAGGTCAAAAACATGATTCGTCCGTGCTTCGGGGACAGCTGTCGTGCGGACTTGTACTACGCATGTCAAGCCGTGCATGGGGTGCCCTGTTAACTAGTCTCAGACACAGTGTTGGGTTCAGTTCCAAACTCGCCAGGGGAAGTCCTGATCCAGGTGTTCAATGACGTCTTGATATCATGGCTGCTTCTAAGGAGACGTCTCCGATCTTGCCAGCCTTCTATCATCATCTTCTCGGACCCCTTGCTCACTCCATGCTGGGCCAGGTCCGACAAACAGTCTCCGCAATAAGTCTCCCTTGGGCTGACCGCAGTCGAATCTCAGAATAGACCGCGTAGAACGCCAAGGACTTCTTTGGCAATCCAAGAGTGTGTTTGAGTTGTAGGGCTACGGAGATGTCAGAGACAAAATCAGACGGCAATTGAGACGTGACACGACTGAAGGAAATCGGGGAGAGAAAGGGGGCAAAACCTACTGATACTCGTCCCAATAAACCATCCTCGCAGCTTCCTCGCATATCGTCACGTTTGCTGTCTCTCCATAGGCTCCTTCTAAACAACTCCCGTACTTACCCAGAGGGTGAAAACCGTACGTCCGGGGCGAAGCGTAATACTCGAACTCCTCGAAAAGCGGTCGAAGATCTACATTGGCAGCAGCAAACCGGGGGCGGCGTAGTAGTTCTCCCAAAAGATTGGTGAAGCTCTGCAGGTGCCCCTTTGTTGGTGTGTCTACATAGAAGCCGTAAGGAAGTTTTGATAGATCCGGAGGTGAAATGGTAAGGACTTCGGCCGTATCATACGCAGCCTGCAGCTGTGTCCCTGCCTGGAAGAGCGCCTGGTAAGTCTGCGAAGCACTGATGTTGGGATTGAAAAGAATGTCGTTGGCCCCAGCAAACAAAACAAACAATGGCGAGGTCAAAGCTGTCGAGTCCAGGTCCGAGAAGGCCAGGCCTTGTGGCGTCGTCTTGCTGAGAAAGGTGGCGACTTGATCGTCAACTGAAGGCACCGTAATCGTTTCGCCCGCCCCGGTGAATCCTTGGACCAAACTGTTGGATGTAGTGGCGCCTCCCACTGCGTAGTCATAGAGTGGGATTGACAAGTTTCCGGCCACATACTCGGGCCAGACGATGCCGTCAGAAAAGCGGCCATCGTAGCTGAAGTCGGGGAGAGTCAGTGCGAGCAGTGCCAGAAATGATTGAAGGCTGGACTAACTATTTGTCTGTAGGCCATGTAGAGTTCGATACACGAGCCGATCCGTTGCCTACATATGATATACCGTTACTTTCTCAGTCCTGGCCGAGCCTTTTGATCGCTACATAAACGCTCACCGTTGTCACTGAAAGAGTCACCAAATACCACGATGGAGGAAAACGCTGATGGAGTATGCCGGTATTGCAACTGCGATTTCGTTGCATGTGCCGTTGCCGAAAGGGCAATCAGGAGCTTATACGTGCCTGTCATGGTTGGCGTTCTGATTTGAGGTATTGCTAGATATGATGACAGTGGATTTGACCGGAAAAGGCTTTCTCAACACCTAAATACCGAGGCCGGGAACCTTGAGATCGGCCGCGCCGAATTCTGGTCGTAAGATACGATTGCTCCCCGCGTCAGCACTACTACTGGATTGCTAAGCATGCTTGTTGGCGCTTTTGAGCCGCAGAATACCAAGGATAAGAACTCTCCGCAGGCAATGGCGGCATTCCGTTGGCCCGCTTTATTAACCCGGAGAGTGCCATCTATAAGATTTTGCAACCAAAGACACGTTCACAACGGGCTAAGTTTATCAAAATCCCGGAATCGTCATTAATGGTCTCGAGGTTTGGCACGCATGGTTACTTAATGGACGTACCTCGGCCGCCCATCTGGTGGCGGACCGAAGTCAGAAACAACAAAACTCTCATGTTTGGTATAGTAACACGTTGTCTCTCAGGGATATCTTCGAGGCGATTAGCATATTCGTGATGAATGCGAGAGCAGAATGAGATTACTTCCACGGACGAGCTGCGTTGACTGTTGTCATTAAGCCAGCAATGAAACTGTATAAGATACAGCATAAGCGGCAACGGAGCTCGATGGCGCTGGAGATTCCCTCGGCATCTCACGAAAGCGTTTCCAAAAATGGACAGCAAAAGTACTTTCGTTGCAGATTTATCTCAGGTGTCTTCTGATAAAGACGGGGAGCATTGCAAGAGACGTTCTTTCAGCCCACATAACAAGCAGCCGAGCTGTTATTGGGTCGTTGCGACAGGGGTCAGCGGCTGAGAGCCTGCATGCGGCCGAGGAGCAAGACAAGCAGGAAACCAATGGCAGAGACTTTGATATTCACCAGACAAGCCTATAGGTCATATGAGAGAGGTGTGCCCACCTTTTTTCACTGGGGCATATGCAGTCATCATTAAGTTCGTCTTGGGCCATGTAATATCCCCGCGATCAGCAATACCACCTACCCATCACCGTACTTCTTATACGTACGTGAACGTAGTAGCTACATAGGGGGGTGGGCCACCCTACCCGAAAACAGCGCCGATTCGTACACCTACTGGTTAAGATATAAGAGAGCACGAACACCTGAACATTAATCTGGCCATTGACTTGGCAGCCCCTCATGAGGATCTACTGTTTTACAAACCCATCTAAAGCTCAAGTTATCGGCATCCATACATAATGGGAGCTTCTACTGTTGGCGAGGCAAGGAGCCTCGCGGAGACAGTGCTCCGTATCTGCGCGCTAGCGGTGGTAGCCGGACTGGGACTCACCTTGACTCGGATGTTCCAAGTGCGGATGAAGTTTCGAAAGCTTCAACGGCAGGGATTAGTAAGTAATGTTCAGCCAACTCGCTTTTATCGAAAGGTGCTCATGCAAGACAAGCCGATGATGCGTCATTCATTACTATTTGGTCATCTTCGACTTTTGGCCCAGCTCACATCTCACCTCCCAAGGGACATCCACTCCAACTACATTTCTCAACTCATCTTCGAGAATTGGCAAACATTGTTTCCCGGATGCGCGTCTTGTCCGCCCGTATTCTATGTTGACATGTGGCCATTGGTTCCGCCAGTTATGTTCATCAGTGATCCAGATATCGCGGGTCAGAGTGTAGCCGAGCCGAGCCTCCCACGCAGCGACTTCATCAAATCAATCATCAGACCACTTACTGATGGCCTGGACCTAGTCAGCTCAGAAGGCGAAGCATGGAAGACGTGGCGAGCGCGGTTCAACCCGAGCTTCAGCAACAAGAACGTGCTTACCCTCGTTCCTGGCATGATCAAGGATGTCCAAGTTTTCACCGATCTCTTACGCAAGCGAGCCGGTGTCGACGGAGACTGGGGCGTCGTTTTCCCCCTCGAAAACCTTACGACGAACTTGACGATCGACGTCATTGGCCGGGCAGTCCTTGACATCGAGCTGAATGAGCAGACTGCCGGGCCCAGCAGGTTCAAGAAGCACTTTATGGATCAGATTTCGCTTTTCCTCGTGGGTAAGAACATCGTGAATATTTGGAAATGGTACAACCCTTGGCGGTTGTCGGCCATTGCCTACAACGCACGCGTCATGCGCAGCGAACTGTTACCTTCCATCGAGCGGTGCTTGCGTGAGAACAAAACCAAGAAGAGCTCAGGCAGGACCATCATTGACCTGGCTCTGAAACCCATATTAACCAGCGCAGCTGATGAAGAGAGGGCACCTGTTACGGATCAGGTATTCGTCGACACCGTCATCTCCCAACTCAAGCTGTTCATGTTCGCCGGCTATGACACTACGGCGACGACACTTTGCTGGGTGATGCATTGCATAGCCAAGAACCCAGAGGTTGCGCGCAAGCTGCGCGCTGAGCACGACAAGATCTTTGGGGAAGACCCTGCGACGGCGGCTGAAAACCTTAGACAATCGCCACACCTTATCAATTCTCTTCTTTACACGGGCGGCGTCATCAAAGAGTCTCTCCGTCTATACCCCGGGCCAACCTCCTTGCGCGACGGTAAACCACACTATACCATAGTCGACAAGGAAACTGGAGATCGTTATCCAACGGACGAATTCCTCGTCTGGGACGGCATGCGCTCAAGGTCTTTCTCCGAGGCGCTGTGGCCGCGCGCCAGAGAAGTTGTGCCTGAGCGATGGATGACAACAGATGATAGCGACCCTTTACGCCCAAAAAAGCATTCCTGGCGGATGTTTGGCGTTGGTCCCCGCAGCTGCATCGGGCAGGAGCTCGCGATGATGGAAATGAAGATGGTTTTGGTGTTCATGACGAGAGAGATGGACATCGACTGTGCCTGGGACGAGTGGGATGCAAAGAAGTGCGTCGTCATCCTCGCAACCTTTAAAAGGGCTGTTTTGATCTTGCTAATCTTGTTTTACCCTGCAGCAAAAAATCCGCATCCAGGCCTGTTGTCGGGGGAGACGGTTGCTATCAAGTCAACCAAGGAACTCCGCATGTCAAAGATGGCATGCCGGTTCATGTTAGGCTCCGGAAAAGAGCTTGAAGCGTCGACGTTCAATTTGAAGAGAGTTTCACATGACATAAGCGCAGCAGAAGAAACACCTCGGAAGGTGGTCCGGCATTGGTACGCCATATTATTCGCCCCATGCCATCATGTAGCCTTCAGGGCCTGCTGAAGCCTAACCTTCGTACGCGACTACTGAAATAATAATCAGGAGATTCTATAAACTTGACGTGAATGAAGATCGGATGATGTTGTGATAGTAAGAAGTTGATAGGAAACGGCGCTTCAAAACCCAGAAGCTCTGAGGCTTTGCAGTCGGTTACTACATACTTTTCTCCAACCACAGCAGTCAACCAATTGGCTGGAACCAATTGGCCGTCATGGATAGATTTCCCAAAGGCTCTTATGCGTCAATAAACTCTGCGCACGCTCCAATCTTGAAAGTGTGGCGTTGGGCGTCCATTTCCATGATTCAGGCTCGTACTTGAAGAACTCGTTTCCTGACAATTGCAAACCCCAGTCGGCCACTCCTTATCGCCCATTGCCAGGAAGACAACGTCGCATCCTCAGACAACTAAAGAAATGTGCCTATTAGGGCGAGTAAGACGCGGAGCTTCAGTCCCGCACAATTCGATGGTGTCGCCACATGTACAGATGTCTCGACTGGGAGCAGTCAAGGTGAAAACGAGATGCATTACATGCACGTGAGTGATCCGTACTTCGACTGCCTCGGCCAGTTACTGACCGATTTCAGAATCCGAAGAGTCGAGTGCGACGGAACCCGTCCAGCCTGCTGCCGTTGCACCAGTACTGGCTGGAAGTGTGATGGCTATATAATGCCACCTGCGGGGGGCTACTCGAGTTACCAGCGGCTTCATGTGCCGACGCAGCTAGCGCCAGATGCCGAACTCCGAGCTGTGGCCTTCTACCGAAGGGACGTTGCGCCCCGTCTGGCCGGGTCCATTGATAGCTACTTCTGGACGCACCTAGTTCCCCAGATCTCCTACCAGGAACCAGCGGCGAAACATGCCTCCTTAGCCATCAGTTCGCTTTACGAGGCATTCAATGAGGACTCGGTTCGTCTAGGCGAGAGGAACACCTTCGCCATCAGTCAATACAACAAGGCCATCCTGCACCTTAAAACCACAAGGAGCGAGGAGACGGTGGTTTTTGTGTGCATTCTCTTCCTTTGCATCGAGATACTTCGAGGGGATTGGAAGACTGCCATCCATCACTGCAGGCACGGGATAAACATCCTCAATGGCATCAAGCACAAGTCAAACTTTATTAAGGACCACCTTGAGCCGGCGTTCTGTCGCGTCAGCGTGTTCCCCTTCTTCTTCGGATCCAGCCCAAAGGAGTTTCCCGTTATAGATTTATCTTGCGCCGTACCGACCTATCCATTCCACAGCATATTGCAGGCCCAAACAACACTGGATTGGCTGATGCTACGGACCATCCGCTTCAAGCGATTCTGGGAGGGATATGGACACGGGGATACGGCCGTTCCCGAACCTGACGCAGCTGCGATGCAAGAAAAGGATGATATCAAGACGTCACTCGATACTTGGCTTACAGAGTTCCGAGCGTTCAGGAAGCAGAGAAGAGCGCGCAAATACAGCCTTGATGCCAAGAGGGAAAGTGTTGCCGAGCGGCTGTATGAGGTCAAGGGCCTTGTCAGCCAAATCTGGATCGAGACAAGCTTCGTTCAAGAAGAGTCTGTGTACGATTCTCATCTGGACAAATTCCGCAGCATCTTGGAACTCGCGGAGCAGGCTAAAGGCATCCTGCAGCAGACATGGAAGAATTACCCCCGGGCCAAGTTCACCTTCGAGGTGGGGTTCAGCCCGCCCCTCACGCTCACTCTCATTAAGTGCCGATCCCTGAATTTGCGAGTAGCAGCAATGAGACTCATGAAGGATATGTGTCATGAGAAAGAAAATATGTGGAACCGCAGTGCGGTCTTGGCTTTAGCTGGTCAATTGGCCAAGTTTGAACACGGCTTGCAAACCGGGCTGGACGAGGATCCCATGGGTGTGGTTGACGACGGGACACTACCACCAGAAGAGCGGCGCGTCAAAACCTCTCGAGATGAGCGAAAGTCAGCCCTCGTAGCTGGAATTGACGGCGCAGTGACTGTGCGAAAAACAGTCGCCCAAATGATTGGACAGCAGAAACGCCCGTTGATATGTGTAGAAGAAGAGAGGCAATGATTACCATTGAAGCAGAAGTCTTGGTCAATCTATCATTAGTATTCTGCCTGAAAATAGCTAATTCACTTCCGGTAGCCAATTGCGAGCGTTTAGTTGGCCATAGTGTTGAACTTTGCCTTGACACGATGACTTGATTGCATTGACGGCACTCTGGTGTGGTGCTCTGGTTTGTCTTCTATCTTCAGCTACAGGTAATATGTGTAGTCTCAAGGATGAGGCCGGCTTTTCGGCTTTTTAAACTTCACTCACCGGAACAAGGAGTTCACACATGCAGGTGAGCTTCAAAACTAACAGGCACTAGTTCAAAGCATACTTCTCTGCCATCGACGCCTATCGTAATGATCTTGGTGTTCTTAACCTTATTGCAGTTAGTCGGACTCCCCTTGCTACAGACGTCTCAACTTTTGCCCTCGCCCTAAACCCGACTGACGGTAACAGTTAGGGGTGACGGCTCCAGGGTCATGCCGGTATCTAACTTGACCCAGATGTATGTTAATTCAGCTTAAGCCAAATCACACTCACAACAACATCCAACCTAATCGTGGAGATGGGATTACGGGGATTAGCGAAGCCTCATCATAGTTATGTAAAATAAACCAAGTTGGCGAAAGTCGAGTACAATTGATGTAGGACAAATCAGACGCTTCATTAATATCACGCAACATTGCTATTGAAAGCCTAAGTTAATCTGGCAACTCCACATAACCTGTACTGCTTGTACTACCTACGATGGTGCCTACAGAGCTACTACGGTAGAGGCAGTAAGAAGTGACTGTAATTACTTGAAAAGTGTTCAGATTATCATACCACCACTTCCTACGTGTCAGAAGGCGAAGACGAATTTGCAGTAATAACGGTGTTCTTCGTATAGGTTGACAACCGCTGTGATAATTCGGGGTGGGCTGTGCTTGGTAACTGTCGTGACGGTGGTGAAACACCAGAAGTATACCGTCAGTTTGACCGCCACTAACACAGCAGATCCTCAACTCACCTGAAATCCCCAAATATTTGGAAGCAGATAACATAAGTCAATAACAACGAAGTGTTTCTAATCCCCATAACCAGGCCGGTATCTTGGAGCCCACTGCTTGCGCAAAGCCACCAACACATGTTTTATGCACGAACAAATCCTGCAGTGAAAAGCCATCTGAAAACAATTAACCAATGGAGAATTATGTCGCTTTAGGTCAAGGTGAGAATCTGCACCGATGGAGATGCGTACCACGTCAAAAACCCTATGTCATCATAGCGTCAAACGAGCAAAATGCTGCGCCTCGAAATGATGACTTGTTGAAGATACAGGGTTTAGCACGCGGAAATCAATCAGCGGCAAGCCATTTGGCTATAAAATCATTGTTGCATCAACGCAGCTCTTAGTGAACCAACATAACACACAAACAAGTCAAAGAGCGCTGTTTGCCAAGCGCTAGGTTACCTATTGGCGAACAGGTACAATCAATATGAGCTTTGTGCTGGCGACAGATACTCGCTTCGTACCGCTGCCGGGAAAGAAGGGGTGTCTCGAGCAGCGTGGCGTTGTGGCATTTCCCAAACTGACATGGTCATCTGGAGTGTATTTGGCACGCCCACCTACAATCTCTGCGTTAAAGACTGGCCCGTTATGCAAGTTGACGGTTTTCTTTCTGTTTCTCAAGGTTAATTGAAACCCAATTCTCCTTAGGCCGATTGAGGTGATCCAGCCAGCAGCGTCAAGCGCCAGTTGACCTTTTTACCGGGGATTCAGCACCTGACGTAGCTTACAACCGCAATTCTTCGTCATGATGCGCCCAGAAAACAGCAGGATGAAACGCGAGTAGAGTAGATCAGAAAGTGAAGTGTTAAAGTTGTCGTTCTTTGTACAAATATTAGAAGGAATTTCGGCTCGCAGTCAAGTCCCAAACGTAGCCATTACATGCTAATATAGTTCTAGCTTATTCATCCATAGCCCCGTGTCGCCTTCGCCAAAAGTCTTCAAAACACCGGAATTTCAATATCGCGCAACCGAGCGGCTTCCTCAATGTCGTACGTGTCTAATCCTTCCTTCCATGCCTCGTCAAGAACCTCGTCAATCAGCTTAATCATGCGGGAAGAGTCGTTTTTAAGAAACAGTGTCCGGACATCGTCAAAAACCTGCTTCCACTCCGGGTGTGTGGCCAAAATGGGGACTTCCAAGCTGCCGATCACTAATGGGTACAGAAGCCCGTTGTGAACCAGAAGATGATGGTTTGCAGGCAACTTGACGGCTTGATGTAAAGCATAAACCGATGCCACCAGGCGGCATAAAACAACCTCTCGTGGGGGAAAGGATGTCGTCTTTCCGTTTCCGACTCCGTGTTGGACTGCTTCGGCAGATGCCATCATCTTGTTCTTCTTTCGATCCATCCTCCGCACGTCCAAGACCGCTGTGTACCTCCAACAGTCCCAGAGGATGCACTGGGAAGACAGCCCGACTTCTCCCGGCCAAGTCCACAAACGAGCCTCAATTTCTTGTGTATCGCTGTTCCCTATGTCGGCGAGAACATCGAGCAGAGTCCGCGGCATCCCCGAGACAACTTCGATGCCGCCAATCCTACCCCCTTGCCAGCCGTCTTGTACTTTGCGGAGATGACGCCAAATGCCCATGCTCGGAGTCATTCTCCCGATTACCAGAGGCCCCATGTCCATTATCGATAAAACTTCAATGGTGTGGTGGACTGTGGGATCGCGATCAGCCGTAGGCAGGAGGCGGCCCATGTCCGTTTGTAAATGATAGAGGTCAGCCATGAGGTGAAGATATATTGTAAATGGTCGAGCTTGAAGCAGCTATAATACTATTAGTGTGATACCAAATACATTTCCGCTTTACCAGGGATTGACAAAAGCAGTTGCTGGTCAGAGTGGCAGCTTACACATAAGCTACAAAGGAGAAGGCCGGCTGATACGGTAGATGCGTCATAAGACTCATGTCGAGTTTGTAACTCCGATCGAAACGTCTGGAGGGCATGGTCAACGAGCTCCAACGATGGCACTGAGAGCCCGTCCTCGAAATATGCTTGGATGGCCCCACAGACGTTGAAAAAGGCAGGGCTTCTTTCTGCCATTGCCACAAAGTGGCCTTTAAGCCAGCTTTGGTTTTCAGTGGCGTAAAGCCGATTCATTCCTGTTTGGATGACTTGGGACATAGGTTAGTCGACGGTGACGATGGTGGGGGCGTTGATGACGATGCTCGAGGGTCGATACTCAAGAGAAACCCGCGGGATGGAAGGTATAGCTTGTGGCAGCTTGTGGAAACTCACATCTATGGAACAGCTGCTGTCTTGGGTCGGCGACGTCGCTCGCGGGGGAGGACGTCGAGGAGATGCTTAGCTGCAACCCTTGAGTATTTGATGTGTGTGGAGTGGAGCCGATCTGTGATGGTACGAGACCTTGGGACCCAAGGGATGTAGACGATGACATGGACCCAACGCGGGGTTGTGGATTATCGATGGCCGGCAGACAGGATGAGGACGTGGCCGGGGTCGACTCTGGGCCGTGGTCAGGGACCGCCGGCCGAGCAAACCTGCCTCTCGAGGCTATACCGTTGGTCCATTTAAGCGTAGTGTTGTAACCTTCACACTGAATCCCTCGAGTCTGGCATGCACGGCACTCTGGCCGCGTTTCGTCGCATTTCCGCTTCCGTCGCTTGCAGTTCGGACACCCGCCCCTAGAGCGAACCATGCGTGGCGGCTCGATTGGAGAATCTGCGCGCGTTTATCAGGATCTGCGCGTCTCGGTCGGCGCGCCTGGTCGTTGGCCAAGTCCGTTGAAGGTGGTGAGGCAATTTTACTTTGTGGATGGTGAATTTGAGCCCCTCCCCAACATAGGCACACGAAGCGCGGCAGTCGCATATATATGCCGCTTAGGGCATGGCACGGATGCAAACTTTGGGTCTCAAGCCTAGTTCCAGGTTAACAGGGTACAGGGGCATCAAACGCCTGCAGTGATAAAGCTTCCACCCACGTACGGTGCTCACTCGTCCAATCCCGAGCAAATGGTAAGAGGGGGCGGGGTGTCTTGTAACAGCGGGTTGACCGGGTCGTTCAGCCGTACATATGTGTGGATGTCCCCATGTCCACGCGATGTCACGACACCAGTGGCCACGGTTCGTCACTGGGCAGCCACTGCCAAGGTGTGCAGTACTACTATACTTCGTACTCCATTACCGTCTCTCCACACGCCGATGGCACATAGGTTCTGTTTGACGATGTTTGTATCTATCAAGTTGTATCCATATAGACAATTGATTGGGTATGGTGGCTATCTCCAAGCCTTGCTCAATCAGCGTGCCGACAGGAGGGATTGACACGGGTACTTGAGTATCAGTGCATATTCAATCAATAGGTGTTCAGGCTGACGCGGAAGGCCTCTCTAGTGGCACATTTTGAGTTCCGACATCAAAGTATCTAAATGGCCAACTTGCCCCTACGTTTATACCCGACGATGCTTGACACTCTGCCATATCAATTGCTAGGCCGGGCCCCAGCTTCAAGAACAACAAAGCTTTGCCATATTCGGATTTACTCGTAATGGCTACTTCGACAACGACACTCGGTCCCGATGCCTTTCCCCTACCACCGGGGACCGTCCTACTGAGAGGTTGTGAGACTGATGAGCTTCGTCCGCACTTTATGAACTCCACGTTAACACGTAGTCCCATTCACAGATGAGCAGGCCGCAGAATCGACCGCCTTTGTTGTCTCGCCCACTCCATCCTCGGACCCAAACGATCCTCTGGTACGTCGGCACTGTCATAGTCAACCCATATGTCATGTTCCGGACACACTGACATAGGATTATCGCAGAACTGGCCCAGTTGGAGAAAGCATCTTAACTACGGTTTGACCATAGCGGTAACAGTGGCCGCTTTCACGAAGTAATCGGCCCACTTCCCCTATATCTTATGTCGCGTAGTTCTACTAACAACCTCGGTTTGCATTAATCAGTATATCCATTCAAATCGTCTTTTGGCAGCAAATGAAGGTTGATCTTGGTCTTTCCATCAGTCATCTCAGTCACGCGCAGTCAGCCCAATTAGCAGGCCTGGCAACTGGATGCATCTTCTTTATTCCGTTTACCATCAAGTACGGTCGGCGGTCTACATATCTGGCCTCAACCGCAGTATCAGCAGCCGTAGCTTGGTGGACAGCTTCGATGCACACGAATACCGAACTGATCATCACAAACATCATAACCGGACTGGCCGGCGCGATTAACGAGACTGCTGTGCAGATGACTGTAAATATACCACGTTCTCTATTCACCCCCGGACGTGATCGGGTCTGGCTGACTGCTTTGTTTCACCCAAGATTGCCGATCTATTCTTCGTTCACCAGCGGGGATCTGCTAATGGGCTTTACTTCATTGCTGTTATGACGGGCAGTTTTCTTACTCCCTTGGCCGCAGGCACACAAGCCGCCACCCAGGGGTGGCGCCGGTCATATTACTCTCTTGCCATTGCGCTGACGATCCTCTCTGTCTTGTTTGTCTTTCTCTACGAAGAGACCAAATATACCCCAGCCACCACCGGCGAGCGCCAGTCAACGGAATTTTCCTCACCAGATTGCGAAAGCGATATATTGAAGGTCAAGCGTGCAACGGAATGCAGTTACGAGCTCAATCGTGTGCAGTCCCATGCCGCACCCAGCGTGAGGATGAACACGTATCGTCAGCGGATGCGCCTTCTGTCAACTACACCAGAATCACTGTCACAACTCTTCATCCTACCCCTTCATGTCATTACACTCCCGCACATCATGTTTACTGCTCTCCAGTTTGCTTCGGGGGTTTGTTGGCTTGTCCTGTACATGTCCGTCGTTTCCGTTGTCTTTTCGGCACCGCCATACAGCTTTAACACTCAATCAGTTGCTCTTATGACTCTGGGTCCCTTTGTAGGGAACATTTTTAGCAGTTTATATGGCGGCCCCTTCGCCGACTGGGTTGTTATGCGTCTGTCCAAGAGGAACGGGTGGCTATACGAGCCCGAAATGAGATTGTATCTCTTGTTTCTGCCCGTCATTACCATGGCAGGTGGGATAATAATGTGTGATGAACCGTAGCGTCTGCTAAGCATAGTACAAAGTAGTTATCCTATCTAAAATATAGATCCCAACCAGAAAGCGGTTGAAATACCTATATAGACTGGTCTGTACGTCTAGTAAGCTATATCTATAGTGGGTTATAACTAATACTAGCTATATAAAGCTATTCCAGCTTTATAATACACCCCTTTAGCTATAATCTATATTATAGGTAAATAAATATAAAAATAAATTATTTAATAAAAGAAAAATAAAGTAATTATAGGTTAAAAAGTCTTCTTTTAACTGGTTCTTATAGATAAAGGAAATAGTATCCTTATTCTAGCTATTAAAATAAATAGTATTCTTATTTAAACTATTCTTTTAAAATAATATTATTATTTAATAGGAAGATATAAGTTATTTAGTTTTACTTCTTCCTTTTTTATAATAGGTAGAGTTAAAATATTTTAACTATTAATTTTCCTATTTACTTTTTTTCTTCTCTATCTATTATTATTAGTATTATAATAAGTTATTTTTTTTTCTAGTTATTAACTATTATCTAAAGCGATTTTTTACTTATAGATTATAATTTTAAATAAAAAGTAGATAGTTAAGAGGAATCTATATTCTAGAAAATAAAATCTCTTTAATAAGCTTCTTTAAAAGGTAAAAATAGAGTATAAGAAGCTTAAGATACTTCTCTTTATTTATAATAATACAGGCCAGCTTAGTAGTATTAGCTCTTTAACTCTAAATATAGGTCTTAGTTTAGATTTTAACCTAAATAACCTTAATATATCTAGATCTAGTTCTAAAACCGGTTCTCTATAGGGTATAAAGGGTTAGAATAAACCTCTAGATTAGAATAAAGATAAAGAGATATATACTTTACTTTAAAAAGACTTTCTAGAGGTAGATAAGACTAGCCTTTATAGCTTAAAAGATACCTTTAAAGTAGAATAAGAGAAGTTAGCTAATAAGTAGTATAACCTATTTATTAAGGTATTATAAAAGAAATATAAGTTTTCTTTTAATTCTAAAATTATTTAATAATTAATATTTAAACTAGTTCCTAATTATAATTATAATTAACTTATTAATTATACTAAAGATCTCTTTCTATCTACCTATCTAATTAGAAGTAACCTTTTAACTTACTATAATAAGTAACTTATACTTATTTAAAAGAAGAAGGAAAAAAAGGTAGTTAAGAATTTATTTTTAAAGAATAATAATAATTTAGTAAACCTATATACCTATTTAGGTAGTAAATTACTTTCTAAAGAGAAAACGTTTTAGAAAATACTTCCTAAAGGCTAATAGAAGACGTTTTTAGAATCTTACTATCTATATAAGACTTAAAAGTAGGATACTAAGAGTAATCTAATTCTAGAATTAGGTCCCTCTTATAATTACCTTTATATTACTTATTTAAAAAGTATTATTATAGGTATATTATAAAGGGAATATATTATAACTAATAGTAATAATTATAAGCGCTATATTAAGAACTAGTCTACCTATTATAATATAGATCTATATTTTACTAAACTTATAGAGCGGTTTATTAAGGGTGTTTAATTAGGCAGTTATAAGCCTTCTATAAGTACTTCTTAAGCTATTTTCTAATTTAAATAAACTAATCTATATATAGTAGAAGAAATATAATAGTATAACCCTTTATAACTATTATAATAAGTATAAGAAGCTCTATAAGAAGTAGAAGGACGATTTTAAGAAGAACAGTATTATATACTAGAACCTACCTCTAGCTAGTCTATATAATCTTAGTATCTAGGCGTTTAGCTTATTACCTCTAGTTATACTATCCTCTAGTAGTTATAAGCTAGAATAACGTTCTAATATACCTTTTAAGAAATAGAAGCTTAATTCTAGTTCTTATTTAACCTTAGAGATATATACTATAGTTATAAATTCTTATATAGCTATAAAGGGATTTTTTAAAGGTGCTATTAGCTTAAATAGTCCTTTTATTCTAGAATTTAAAATATTACTTTAAGCTTTTAAAAAGGACGTTTATTATAACTTATAATTACTTTTAGAAATAATTAGCGTTTTAAATAATAGATATAGAACGATTTTTAAAAAGTTAGATTAGTAGGAATTTAATCTTAAGAAATACTTTTTAGTATAAAATAATATATATTATTTAGAGCCTAAAGATTTTATAGCTTATTTAGTACGTTTTAAACAGTTTTACTTTTAAGAATTTACTTACTCTTACTCTACTACTTTATTCTTCTTATTTTAAATAAGTTCCTATATATTAGTAAGGTTTATAAGTAATTAAAAGTATTTAAACTTTACTTATAAAAGGTTTTTTATAAGTCTATTAGTTAGTATATTATTTATAGTAATATATATAATATTAAAACTCCTATTAAAGAATTCCTATTTAAGCTATATATTCTAAATATCTATATATTAAAGGTAAGTTATTAACTGCTTGTCTTATTATATTACTAGTCTAATTATTTATTAATTATTATAGTAAATTTTCTAGACGTCTCCTATACTTAGGGTAAAGTTTTAAAAGAGTCTTTTAAAGGCTATTATCTTTTTAGTAGTTTATTTAAAACTAAGGAGTTTAGCCTTAGTTATTAAAGTAGTAACTATTACTTAATAAGTAGCTTTCTACTAAATTATACTTCTAAAAAGTAAGAAGATATACCCTTATAACAATTTCTATAATTCCTTATTATCTATAAATAAAGCGTCTATAGCTATTATAAGTGCTATTCTACCCTCTATATCTCTAAAGTAGATTAAGAGGTAGTATATTATATAGAGGTATTATATAACTTAATTTATAATAGAAATATATTATTTTAAAAGGTTTATTAAAAAGTGTAATAGTATTAAGTAGGTAAATATAATATTAGGTTATATTATAATTATAGTAAATAGAATTAATCTAATTTTTATTTAGAATTTATAAACCTACTCTTTTATTACTTATCTTAAGTTCTTCTTAAAGTTAATAGATAGAAGGGGAGTTAATAGGAAAATACCTTCTATAAGGTTAAATCGTTTTATAATCTTCTTAATATATAAATTATAGACTAAGAAGAGCTTTTTCTTTTAGTAATTATATATAATACAAATTCTAAAGTAGTATTTAACTACTCCTTAATCCTTTATCTTATATATCTTCTTTAAGGAGTTAATAATTAATTTACTAGCCGTTTTATTATTTTAATAATAAAGAACTAAGATATTATCTATATAGAAGATTATAAAGACTTTCTATTTATTATCTATAAAGAGATATAGGTCCTCCTTTATAAGCTTTAATCTAAAAGATTTTAGCTTTACTAAGAATTCCTTATACTAAAGTAAAGGTATATTATACAGCCTATATAAAGTGTATATAAGTTAAATATATTTCTTAAGTATTTTAAAACTGTTTAGAAAACAGTAAGTAACTAGCTTACTGTTTATCTCTATATTTAGAAACGTATTAACTATATCTAATTAACAGATTTTAAAGTTAAACTAGGCTATAATTACTATTATAACTTAAAAAGTCCTTACTATAAGAGTTACTATATATATATATTATAGTGGATTTTTATTTTAAAGATTACCTTTTATATAGATTCTTACTTTATAGTATTTTAGAAAACTATTCTTATCTAGTTTATAAAAAAGAACCTACTTTAGAAGTAGCGCTTTAAATATAATATCCTAAGTATCTACTACTCTCTAAATACCCTTTTTAATTAACTTATTAATTTCTAACTAATAAGTAGTATAGAATAGCTCTTTTAAGTTAGTAGGTAGCTAATTAATATAGCTAAACTATATTAGAGGTAGTAGTAAATTAGAAATAATATACTTTATACTTAGTTTTAGAAGTAACTTTTAGTATTATACACTTAGAATTACTCTAATAACCGTTATATAAAGTGTTTTATAAGTGTAGTTTACTTCTTAAACCGCTTTCTATTAATTAAGTAGATAAGTATTAAAGAAATCGTTTTATTCTCTATTTATAAACTAGAGTTCAGTTTAAGATTTATCCTTTTAGATTACTATATTATAAGAGATAGGTTTACTATCTAGTAGGTTACCTCTAAATAGATATCTATTATTAATATAGGAAATAAAGTTAATTTATCTTCTTTTCCTCTTTTTAGATATATTCTATTACTTAGATATACTTTCTAAAGGTAACCCTTAGGTTCTCCTACTTATTCTTACTAGTAGGGTATAGCTCTTTACCCTCTAAGCTAATACTACTTAATATATTTAGATTACTTTAGTTAGACTTTATATATTAAATAGCCTTTCTATACTTAAAGTTAACTCCTATATATCCTTTTAACTAACTAGTTATTCCTATATAGGTAGGTTATCTATTTTAATATAAATTATATTTATAATCCTTTCTCTTAATAGAGATTAGCTTAAAGTACTCTCTATAGTACTTACTACCTACTTATCTTCCTTTAGATACTGTATTTATTCTATCTTAGTATTTAGAATAAGAGGTTCTAATTATAGCTCTAGCTTAAGTATAGATTCTAGTAATAGTAGATTTCCTTTTAATTATTATATTAGTAATTCGGTTCTATTAACTTTTCTAGTTTACTCTTTAGTATTATTATTAGTTTTAAAAGGGTTTTCTATTAGAAGATCTATTAAATCTTCTACTCCTAGTGCCTTAAGTATTACGTTTAAGTTTATAGATAGAGTCTTAAGTTCTATAATTTCTTATATAACTTTTAGTTTAATTATAAAATAGGAATTATCTAGTATATAGAATTTTATTTTATTAAAAATTATATTTCTAATAATAAATACTTAATAAAGGGTTAGAACCTATATTCTATATAGGTTATATATATTTAGTATATAACCTACTAGATACCTAATATACCCTTAGAGAACTACTTTAAAAAGCCTCTTTTTAATACCTCTTTCTCTTTCTTACTTAAGAGGATAAGTGTAACACCTATATATATAAAGCTAGCCCTAATATAGGTAGAGATCTTATATTATACTTATATTTAGAGATAGGATATACTACCTTATATATTAGTAGTACTAAGCTTTTTCTACTTCTACTAGTAATTTCTAATTATTATATTTTTATAAACTAATACTAATTATTTATATAGCTACTATAACTGCTTCTAACTATAAATTAGTTAGTAAGTTTACTACTATTATTATTTTAATTACTTAGGTTATTACTTTTTTACCTACCCTCTTACCCCCTCTAGCTAGTTCTTTTATATAAGGTAGAGTAAGCTCTAGATTAATACTAAGTTCCTTAGCCTAAAGTTAGTAGGTAGTATAGCTTTAGATAGCTATTACAGCCTACTTAACGTCTTATTTAATCTTATAAATTAATAAGCGCTTTTACTTTTTAGTCTATTATTTAAATAGGTATAGTACTTTAAACACTTTATTATAAGTTTTATTTACTCTTAAAAAGACAAAAGGCTATCTAGTATACTTATCTTTAATAATAAGTATCTATTTAGATCTATTAAAGCTTAATAGGTAGTTAAAAAGGTCCTATAATATTTAATAAAAGGGTTAGATTAACCTTTCCTCTAAAGTTTATTTAGAAATCACTTAAGAAGTATAGGTTTATATATAGTATTTATATTCTAATTAGAATAGTACTTAAACCTTTATACTATAAGTATTTATAACTAGATATTAAAGTATATTTAGTCCTAAATAGCCTAATTAAAGGTACTAAATTATTATATTATCTAATCTATCTCCTTTAGTATTATAAGATAGCCTCTAATATTATAATACTTATTTTAAAAAGAAAAACACTCTAGCTATACTATATAGAATAGAAAAGTAGGAAGACTAAATAATATATTAAAGGAAGACTAAATTAAATTTCTAAGTAAGTCTATAAACTATTTTACTCTTCTTAAGCGGTCCAGTTTATAATATATAATTAAGTCTATAGTACTAAACTCCTACTTTTCTTAAACGTACTTCTAAAATAATATTAATATAGAAATTCTTAATATAATAGACTCTATAGAGTATAAGATTATATAGTCCGTTAGGTTCTAATAGGATTCCTTTAATAGTACGCTTCCCTTTCTTTATAATAGGAAATAAAGTTAATCCTACTTTAACTATTTTATTTAGATTAGCTTCCTTTATAGAACTAAGGTCTAAGAGGGATAAGTTATTAACTAAATAAATAGCTCTATAGTTATTAAATATAGTACTTTTAAAAAGAATATATAGACTATTAAAGCTATAAGTAAAAATACTATATAAAGTAGGATTAGTATTAGTTTCCTTAAGGAGTTTAAAATTAATTACTATATAGTTAATAGAGTTTAATAATAAACTAGAGTTTCCTTATTTAGTATCTTTTAAAGTAGTATCCTTCTCCTTTAAGATTATATCCTTCTCCTTCTTTAGTAGTATTTACTTCTTTTTCTTATTTAGAGGCTCTATCTATCTCTTATTAATTAGCTAATATAATACCTACTTCTATTTATCTTTTTTTATATATTTAAGGATTTTAACTAACTCTTTTAAAGTTTATTTAAAGTTTTAGTTATAAGAAAAGCCTCTTACTATAAATTTAATATAGGGATAATTAGATAGTGTATATATTATAGGAACCCTATATAGGTAATCCCTTATTTTTAACGTTTAATTATTATTTAACTGTTCTAAAAGTGTTATATAGACCTCTAAAACCTTAGTTTTACCTTTTAATATAGTTTCCTTTTAGTAAAGTATAATAAAGGTTACTCTATATATACTAAGAGAGCGTACTACTTTTCTATTTATTTCCTATTTAATAAAGTAGTTTAAAGTATTTCTTCTTTAAGTAAGTAAAAGTTATTATAAAATAGCCTTAAGAAACATTTTTATAGCTAAATTACTTTAAACTTTTAGTATCTTATATTATTTTATTTAAAAGTAATATTTTAATTAGTTAGTATACTATAAAGACAGATTTATACTAGTGTTTACTTAAGTAAAGATAGAGAGGTATTCTTTTTAAACTATAGTAAGAGTTATAGTATTATTTAGAGTATATATTTACTTAAAAATATAGATAAGTACTTTTAATAATATATCTTTCTCCTTTTATAGCTAAGTTAGATCCTCTATTATTCTTTTATTAAGGAGTTCTATTTATATAGGAGTAAGAAATATATTATTAACTATAATTCTTACTTAGGATTTAATTACTTTATAAGCTTATATTTATTTAGTAATTTCTAAAGTGTTATTATCTATACTAACTTCTATCTTATAAAGTGCTATTATATTAAGAGTTATAATTAAGATAGCTTCTATTTAAACTAGGTCCTAGTTATAATCCTTTAGCTATTCTTTAAATAGTTTAATAGTTAGTTTCTAATTAATTTTTAAGTTAGATTTATTATTTAAGTTAATATACTTCTAAATTCTTTTACTATAAGTATAGTACTTTAGAGTAATATACTATTTAGGCTAATCCTATCTTAAAGTAAGCTTTATAGACTTATTAATATCTATTATATTATTATTTTTAATTAGTATAATTTTTAGTAGTAAAAGAATAAATTAGAATACAGTTTAAAAGAGACTTATAAAAGTAAGAAAGAGGTAGTAGATTACTAGATCTATTATAATATTTAGGGGCTTATTTATATAAAGAGCTAGGCTTATAACTATAATAAACTGTAGTATCTACTAAGTATAGTATAAAGTAGTTATTCTATTTAAAATATAGATCCTAACTGGAAAGCAGTTAAAATACCTATATAGACTAGTCTGTACGTCTAGTGAGCTATATCTATAGTGGGTTATAACTGATACTAGCTACACGAAGCTATTCCAGCTTCATAACATAATGTTTGGGATCACAGCAGACCGAGTAAGTCGTTTGAACCGCTTTCTCTCGAGCGATTCCTCTCTCAAATCGGAGGTCACTGATAAATCAGGGAATGCACTGGATCTTCCCCAGCATTGGCGGCGCGCTTTTTGCCTTTGGCCTTGGTGCGAATGGTGATATTACCTTCACACTCGTTATCGATACTTACAGAGAGGTAATTCATCATAATTCCTTCTAAGAGGCAGATGCTAACACTCATATTCGCAGCTTACTGCAGAGGCATTTGTTGGTGTTGCGTTCATTCGCAATGCAGTCAGTGTGGGTGTCCCCTCGGCCCTTGTTCCCTGGATGTCGAGCATGGGCCTCAGCAACATGTACATCCTGAGCGGAGTCGTTTCACTTTTCATTGGGCTTCTATATATTCCCATGATCATCTGGGGTAAGCGGATCCGAACTGCCCTGGCACCTCGATATTGGCGACTTGTGGAGAAGCGCAGGGCAATTTAAAACCAAGAATTGCACTATTATCAATCCGGACATTTCTGAGCACTTTTCCAGAAGGAGATATCAGACGAGAACGGCTTTTGCGGGGTTAGGGTCATTAGCAGGGCTTGGGTGAGAAACACGGCATCGAGGGCTCTTGGTCGTGGCCAAATGGTAAAGCAGTCAGCTCTATGACTATATACAAATACGCCTACGGAAAACCTCTCACATAAATCATCGAAGACTAATCAGAACAACTCTTTGTCTCTTGTAATCAATACGAGACCGCTGAATGTGCTGCTTGTTCACTGCCGATTATGGGTTGCTCACAAGTGTGCTGCCGGCTGGTTGGGGAAGTTTGTAAGTCGGTAACAATCGATTACAGGCTTCCCCTCGAACATGGCCATCACTCCCACAGCCACGATGGCATTCATCCAACTATAGTGACTATTGCCAGGAGCTTCGAACCTGATGTGTGTGAAGTACTCTACATCATCCTGGGACACCGTTCGAGGTGGCTTGACTTCCTGCTGTGGCCCTGTGTTAAAGACGCCTTTGGCGCTTACCAGAATGAAGATTCCATCGTCAGTTTCGAGAGTGTATCTTGCATTTAGTCTCCCAAAAGCCTTCAAGAGTTGATGTTAGCTACATATGAAAGAGCTAGGATCATATGACACCTGGCAGTCCAGAGATGGGTATCAGCGGTGCACGAACCTTCTGAGCGTGGGTGCGTTGCAACCAGTCAGCGCCACTCCTCTCGACAATCTTGCCCTGGATTCTAGGCCCCTTAACAGATCCGCCCAAGATAGGCAGTACAAGCCGCGTGATACTGCTGCTATCCACGTTCGATATCTCATAAGAACTGGGGTCCATATCGCAGACTATCCGGTAGACAAAGTCGAGGTGCGGCATGCGCATTTGTGGCATGTCTACCCCGCTCGGGCAGAACGCGTTCCCAGGGGAGGGAACATGGGCGGGACTGCCGGATGGCTTTGGTGGCATGTCGACCTGCCGAATCAACCCTGGCTCTAAAGGATTGTTGCAATGGAAGGATATATTGCTCCAAAAGAGTCCTCTAAAACCAACACGTTGTAATAACTTTCTGATGAATGCTAGATGGCATACGCCAATCATGAAACACCGTTTCTTATATGCCAACAATAGGTGGTAAACCTTATGATCTCGTCGTCATCAGCTACGAGAAACTACCTAGTAGAAGTGGGTACGATACTTTGCATCTCCCGGCCGTATCTGCCGAGGTGTGGTGTTATGATCGGTTATGGAAAATTATTGAGATGTACTCCGCAGCAATGCGTCCCACCGGCGGTGTTTTAACTTGCAACAAACAGCCGGCGGCTAGTCCTTCCTCTATAGGATGTCATATCCACCGCTACGTTACTCCTCAATCGAAACGCTCTGTCGTATCGGAATATATTCCGGTGCTTGAGATATACTGAGTTGTATTGAACAATTACTTTTTCTAAGCGTGCATCTTCATGTGGTTTTAAGAAAATGTCGCAAACATCTATCCCAACACAACTTTTTCCGATAATTCCTATATATTGTTCGGGAAGTATTGGATGAAGCATCGTTGTCTCCGAGTTCTGAACACTTATACAGCCTACTTCCCATTTTCATGATGCCTGCTACTATTGATTGGGAGATAATTGCCGCTCGGCATCGCAATGAGCAACATCAAGCTATTCCTCAGGATTGGATTATTCCTCCTTCGAAGCTAGAGGAGTTGAACGGTACCGGAACAGCCAATGAAGGACGACTAATTGACCTGGAAGCAGCGAGGAAATCTTCCCTACTTACTGAAAAGGAGCTGAAGATCACGGAGAACTACAGTGCAAGAGAATTACTCAACAAGATTCACACCGGAGCCCTCTCCTCCGAGGATGTGACTGTGGCGTTTTGCAAGCGTGCTGCCCTTGCCCAGCAACTTGTGAGTATCAGCACAATATCAGCTCAAGGCATACTTTAAACAGGAATTAACTCAGTTTATAGACTTCCTGCTTGACTGAGGTATTCTTCGACGAGGGCATAGCGAGGGCTCGGGAACTTGACCAACATCTGAAAGCCACTGGCAAGCCGATCGGTCCTCTGCACGGTCTACCTATTAGCCTGAAGGTAAAAGAACCCCTCTCAAAAAGGTCAAATATGCAATTCAAACTAGCTTATACATGATAGGACTCATTTGTCGTAAAAGGTCACTACGCGACAGTCGGCTATGTTGAATTTCTCAAGAGGCCACCTCCTACAACCACCTCGGCCATGGTGGACCTTTTGTTGGATGCTGGCGCAGTCTTCTTTTGCAAAACCAACATTCCTCAGACAATGATGGTACGTACAAGCTACGTTACTTTTGATACTAGCCAAGGCAGTCAAAGACACATTCTGATACCCCCGTGTTAGACGGCCGATTCAGAAAACAACATTTTCGGAAGGACCCTCAACCCACACAAGACTTCCTTGACGGCCGGCGGTTCGACGGGCGGAGAGGGAGCCCTCATGGCATTCCGAGGCTCGGTGCTGGGCATGGGTACTGATATTGCGGGCTCCATCAGAATCCCATCTCTCTGCTGCGGAGTCTATGGTTTCAAACCCTCTGCTGATCGGATCCCATTTGCTGGCCAGGTATCCTATCCATTTCCCAGGCTTCGCCTTCCAGGAGTATCGCCAGTGATCGGGCCAATTGCGAATTCGGTCGACGATCTCACCTTGCTAATGGAGAAGACCCTTGCACAACGCCCTTGGGAATATGACGCATCCGCTTTTGATACGCCGTGGAGAAGTCTGGGCGATGACAACAAAGTTCTTACCATTGGCGTCCTTCCCGAGGATCCCAATTACCCGTTACACTCACCTGTTCGCCGCGCCCTTGACGAGGCAGTTGCATCACTCGAGGCCGCAGGACACAACATTGTTCGCCTTCCCCAAGACCCTTCTTGTAGTGCCAGCTTGGGTGGCAAGCTGGGTTTCACTTATTACGGTCTGGGCTCACCCAGTCTGGATGCCTTGGAGAGCGAGATTGGAGAGCCGCTCGTCACTTCAGTCCGAGCAAATGTGCATCCATTCGGGAACGAGGGACCCCTCGTCTCACCTGAATTGGACACAGCACACCGGCTGGACGAGTTCCTCGGCCTCCGTGCTGGCTACGCCGATAGTTGGCGAAAGACTTGGCGGGAACATAGGCTCGATGTTGTTCTCGGGCCTGGAGCAATAAGCACTGCCGTGCCTCACGATACATATGGCGTTCCTGTGTACACCGTGATGTGGAACGTGCTAGATGTAAGAAGATGCTATGTATACGATGGCATGGACCCCCTCGCTAACTACCTATAGTATCCCGCTGGTATCATACCGTATGGCTTCGCTTCGAAAGACAAAGATCATTTATACCAGAAAGCGACTGCTCAATTTGATGCAGACTGTGAGTGGCCAAAGTGTTTGCTTGGCTCAATTCCATGGACCGTATGGTTGACCTTTTCTTCTTTCTTAGATGACCCCGAGGCGTGTGACGGAGCCCCATGCGCCATTCAAGTAGCGGCCCCTCGATTCCGGGACGAAGAGTGTTTACAAGCGATGAGAATAATTGACAGAGACATCCGACGATAGAAGAACCTTGGATAATTATCAGTTGTCGCTCTTTGGCATGCAAGCATCTGTGCGTAACACATAGACTTTTGTATGAAACAATAAGATTTGCACGAAAAGATCAACCGGAAACCTCCGTCAGTGCTGTCTCCATAGTCATTGATACGGTGAATGATACTGTTCCTTTGCGGAAATTAGAGAGTCACTCCACATGTCGTTTGATCAATTGTATTACTGGTACCATTCATTGCAAACCTCACTCATCCTGCTCAATTGACAATACCTGTCTCAGTATTTCGTTCTGCAGGCCACATGGCCTCAAGTTTTCAGCGGCAGAGTGTTTTCAAAAGTTCTTCAGTCATCTAGGCAGTGTCTCTCACGCTGCTGCTATGGCATGGAAGCAGTGAGGGCAGGCACAACATGGTACGCAGCGGACAGGCTAAAGAGGTGTTTTCGATTCGACTATTTTGTCAGGGCTCCGTTGCAAAACCATAATGTTGATTCTTTCAAGAAGATAATTGGTATGAATGATGCCAAAAAGCTGTCTCTATTCTCTTTTGTATCTGATCTATACCACGGGCTGCATGCTGCACGATGCTGCTCAGTATGCAACACCATTATGGTGGTTGGACTACAGCTCTACGTCACCTGACAAGCTACTCCGCTCCTAGCAGCCACTCACTGCAAGCCAGGATTATCAAACCATTACTTATTTCTATCTTGTATGTCGCCAATAATAGGCTTCAGAAGCTCTGGTAGTACAACTGCAGCATCTCCGACGAATACCCAGTCTTGTTCTGGCCGGATATTCTTGGCATCGTCAGCGCATGTATTTATGACAGCGATTCTGGCCCCCTTTTTTCGAGCCATATCAGCATAACCCGCGGCTGGCCAAACCTTGCTGGAAGTACCTATGGTGAGGCAAAGGTCTATGGGCTCGGGATTCTCGAACAGCGCTTCGGTTTCTCTTACGATGTCGACAGACAGAGGCTCGCCGAACCAAACGACCCCCGGTCGGAGGATATTGTTCTTGCACCTGGGACACTGTGGCAAATCTTGTTTAAAGAGCCCCGACGACAACCGGGCAAGAGCTGGCGTGGTGCTCGCTGGTTGTCCCGGACGCTTGAGGGCAGTCAGGTCCTGTGTGGTTGGGGTGTTGCCCTGGTACTTGTCACCAAGGATCTGCGCGTTCTTCCGAGCGATGCCGGCCAAGAGAATCGGGCTAGCCTTGGGCTTGTTGTTGGGGTTGGCGCTGCCGATGGTTTGTTGCTCGTCTTTGGAGGGGTCGAGAGCGGGTACCAAAGATGCTTCGAAGTTGTCACGTTCGACGTACCCGCACCCGGATTCGTCAAAGCATGACAAGGTAAACAGATTGCCGTGAAGCTCCTTCAACTGAGCGGTCGGGTGGCCGGCAAGCCGGCTGAGGTTGTCTACGTTCTGGGTCAAGGCAACGAAGCCTGGCACTTGACGGGCGAGCTCGGCTAAGGCGTAATGAGCCGGATTTGGGTTCGCCCGGAGCGCTTCCTGCCGACGATACGTGTAGAACTGCCAGACAAGGCCAGGGTCATGACGGAATCCCGCGAGCGACGCGACCTGGCTTACGTCCTGGTTCTTCCATAGGCCGCTGACCCCTCTGAAGGTCGCAAGCCCTGAAGATGCCGATAGACCTGCGCCTATGACAGCAATGATACGCTTTGACTGTTTCAGGGTGTTGTGAAAATCGGCGACAGCCGCTGGGTCGAGATTCGCTGTATTGGTCGTTGAGTCGGCCATCGTAGCTCGTCCGAGTGTGATGTGTACTGTTTATCTTTTCAAGATCTATCGTTTCGGTATCTTCCAAAGAAAAGAACGTTCAAAACGTGTCGTCGGCTGCCTAGAAAAGGGTTGACAAGGCGGCCATCTTTGCCTTATGCGAGACTCACATGCGACCAACCCGCTGACCAACACAATCAAGCGAACCAATCAACTGGAGTAAATAAGACGTTGCTGCAACCTTTGGTTTGATTCTCACTCTTGCGGGAGAAATTCTATTTCCAATGTAGACCAACCCACTCATGCCTCACGCCTCCTAAGATATGGTCCCGCGTAATGGTCGAAAAACTGGAATAAAAGAGAGGTATTACAGGATGCGTACCCATATGGAATCCACATTGTTACTTGTAAACTATTTTTGGAACATGTATTGCTTTATCCTAAAGTCCCTGTTCTCGTTCTTCCTTCTGTCGAGAATTCCCATAGTACATGTATGATAGCATGGGGATTGCTCTGATATGTTCTATATGCTGTATCTGAACTGTTTATCCGTCTTATCTGTTAAGTCGCTATCAGGTGCACCACCGGCATCCAAGGTGATTTCTCCTTGACCCTCCTGGGCGACTTGTTGTTCATTAGAAAGAGTGCCATCTCTCCTCGAGTTTTCCCGCGCGCAAATGTACCGATATGCAACGATCTCAGCAAAAAGCAGGCACCAAGTGACGATAGCTGTGACCACGCCGTTGAAATATCGCGGTTTCTTGGTCCAGAGCTGCGGAGCACCAATGCAACCAGCACAGTAGCCAACGAAGAACATGGCATTGACTATAGCGCGCTTGGTGTTGCCCTTGACATTAGAAGCAGTAAGAGAGAGGAGAATCGACCAAACCGCAGTGATGCATGACGACTGAAACTTTGTCAGAGATTGTGGCATTTTCAGAGTAGAGACTTACGATCCAAGAGGCAGCTATCATGCCCCATCCTGAGTTGGTAGAGAGCTTCATTAGAAGAATGTTGCCTGCCAGAGGTGGGACAATGAGGACCAAGGCAACCAGGGTTCTGTTCTTGGGGAAAAGCATGCAACCGCAGACGCCGATCCATAGCATGCCGATTTGAACAGCGCCTTTGACGCGGCGAAATTAGCTGGAGTTTGTGAACGTAGTTCGATGCCAACACCTACCTGACGGAGCAGTGTATAACATGGTTTCATACTTATCGTACCCGATGTTGTTGATGACAAGCGATGCGAACTGAAGAGGTTAGAAAGGGTTGTATACCACCGGGCTGGAACTCTCACCGTCAAAACCGGAGACTGCATCGTCACCAAAACTCCAAACCAGAACACAAACCAGGTCTTTATATCCAATTCCGCCTCCTTCAGTTGCGCTGTAGAGAAACACGTCTTATCGCCCCCTTCGCGGTCCTTGGCCATACGCAAGGCAAGAACCTGTTTCTGGCGAGCCGTCAAGAACCAAGCATCTTTAGGGCCGTTTGGCATAAACAGATAAAATATCACGCCAGCCGCGGAGGTAATAGCGCCACAGACAAGGAAGAGAGTTCTCCAAGGGGCAAGGGACAGGCTTGTGTTTTTGGCGATGCCGTACATGAGGAGTGAACCGCAGATCTGGGCGACCCCGTTCATCGTAATCCACAGCCTAACACCGTGTCAGTATTCGTTGAATTACCACAATAATTGATACAAGAAAGCCTTTTGCTTACGCCGTTCGCAGGGCGTGTTCGTTGCTTCGGTACCAAATGCTGGTGATTGTGATGAAAGCAGGGGACACAGCCCCTTCGGCAAATCCGAGAAGAAATCGTACAGCGGCAAAGCCAGCATAGTTTTTCGGCGCGGCGAGACACATGCAAATCATTCCCCAGATCACACTTGAGTCCGAAGAAGAACGAACAAGTCAACAAGATATACTGGGACCCAACAATTCACAAATAGACAGTGGCTTACATTGTGACCCCGACAAACTTCGTCAGGTGAAACCTGCTCATTAGATAGATGAATGGGTACTCGGACACCAGTTGACCTAGTATAATGAGTTTTGGATTCGAGGTCGTCCTGGCCCAATATGGAGTTCTTTACCGACATAGAAGATGGACGAACACCAAGAGTATTGAGTGCTGGTCAAGTTGAGGTCCGTTATCAAACCGAACACCTATGATATTGTGAGAATTTGGACTCTGCTCCAGAAGCAGGGGAACATACGCTTGCGTAGCTCAGACTCTGCTTGTCCAGGTACTGTAGAAAGAAAACGAAGCACATCTTCCGATGATGTTAGATCAACTGACAAATAAGGGCTACTAATAGTAAAGCCTGGCCTGTTCATACCATCGGCAAAATCGCAAGGTCGATTTTACGTAGCACTTCTTTCTCTTCCTCGGGGGAATATCCGTCTCCTAGCTCAATAATTTGTCCGTCCTCCTCTTCCTTGCCTTCTTGCGGGTTATTATCGACGCGCTCTTTAGTCATTTCGATGGTGGCGTTGGAAAAAGCCATTCTGTTGTTGAATTCCAAGCTCTCATTGAACAGTGTCTTCCTCGTTTCCCATCAAAAGGGTCGCCCTTCCAACACCGAGCAAGAGCAGGAGAGCCTGCTTTAAGTTGCAACGACCTGGCCCGATCCACATGCCACGCGCCATATCCATCTATCAGCCCGGGGTTGCGTCTCTGTTCCCCGCACCAAGGATGCATATCAAGACGGTCTCCCATAATCCTGCGATAGGCCATGACGGCGGATGATAACAACGATACAAAGGTGGGGCGTGCCACATTCCCGATTGCGCCCGCACCGCTCGGTCAGATACCAGATGCCGATATCGGCAATATAGCTTTCGAGGACGGGTTTCCGATGATAGGAGCAAACGCATCCGACATAGTCCTTCCGTCTTTTAACCAAGGGTACTAATATAAGTCTCAGAGTGACATAGTCCTTAGAGGCAGAGCCAATCAGATAAATGAATAGCTTCGGAAAGGATCGCATCGTCCAAACCATTGACTAAATTAATGCGCAGCATTGGCCCCAACGCATTGCTTCCCCTCCATTTATCCCTTAGCCAATGCCCTAGGACTAATCATTCTTAATTACCAACTCAACACCAAAATGGTGACCGAAGCAGACCTCAAGCCCTGGCTGCGCGCCCCCGTCCGGCGATATATCCTCACCAACGCCACCATTGTGGATGTTACCGACGGCTCTCTCCGTCCCAACGCGGCAATTCAACTCAAAGACGGCCTCATCAACGCCATTCTCGATTCCACAGATTCCGTCATCGACACCGCCCGAGAACAAGGCTTCGAGACGATCGACTGCACCGGCAAGTTCGTCTGCCCGGGGCTCATTGACGCCCACGTCCACCTGGTAGCTGTCCCGGGCTTCGGCGACCTCTCCAAGGCTTTCGGAAACTCAAACGATGTCTCACTCCTCCGCCAGCCGTACGTTTGCGCGCAAATGCTGCACAGAGGCTTCACAAGCGTGCGAGACTGCGGAGGCGCGCAGCAGGCTCTCAAAGAGGCCGTCAATGACGGCGTATTTCCCGGTCCGAGACTTTTCATTGCCGGCCATGCGCTGTCGCAAGCCGGCGGCCATGGAGACATCCGCGGCGTGCATGACCATAGCGAGTGTTGCGGGGGCGCGACGAATGGGCTTGGGAGGCTGTGCAACGGCGTGCCGGAGTGCATGACCGCTGTTCGCGAGGAGATTCGCGGCGGAGCGGACTTTATCAAGATTATGGGCTCCGGCGGCGTTTCCACCCCCACCGACAGGATCGACCACCTTCAGTTCACCAATGCCGAGATCCAGGCAATGGTCGAATGTGCCGAGAACGCCGGTACGTATGTTACGGCACATGCCTACACGGCAAAAGCTATCAGGCATTGTATCGACAACGGGGTACGAGGCATTGAGCATGGGAACTTTGTCGACGCTCCCACAGCGAGAATCATGGCGGAGAAAGGGGTATATCTGACACCGACGCTCATCACATACGCAGAGATGGCATCGCCGAAATGGAAAGGCTATCTGCCGCCGGAGTCAGTCTCGAAGAATGAGGAAGTTCTCCACGCGGGGCTCGTCGCCCTCAAAACGGCATACGACGCAGGTGTCACCATCTGCTTTGGCACCGATCTTCTGGGTCCGCTTGGTGCGGCGCAGTCGTTCGAGTTTACCCTGCGTGGAAAGGCTCTCCCGTCGCTTGCTGTCTTGCAGAGTGCGACCATTAACCCTGCCAAGATGGTGGGCAAGGAAAGTTCGTTGGGTCAGATCAAGGTCGGATTTGAGGCGGATATTGTCATTACTGACGCAAACCCTGCTGAGAATGTTTCCATCCTTGATGACCCCGAATCACACGTTCTCGGGGTAATCAAGGAGGGGAGGATTCATAAGAGTCGCTGGAACGGCATGATGGAGGACGCGGCTGTGCCAGTCAGAGTCAAGTCTGTGTTATGAAACTAATTGCATCAGATCTATCTACGACAGAAACATAAATACGTATGCAAAACTGTAAACGGGCCTCAGGGTCAAACTGCACTGTTCTAATCAACCCTCACGACAGGTCTGTCAAGTCTAAAACACCCATACTAGTCAACCCCATCATATACGTTTGATCACTCGTCCTGGTAAATGAGGGCATTCAAAGATCTTTGTCAATATGTGTGGCCACTGGGTCCTGGGTGTGAAGTGGTCCTTCACTGTCCAATGGCAGAAGGAATTCTGGCGGTTGAAGTTGCGATGCCTCGGACTCGTGCCATAAAGTTCCCACAGCATGCCATACGGCACAGTCAGTCCAGCCTGAAGGCAATGCGGCCCTCGTACCCCGAGTTTCGAGTCAGGATGCTTGCAAGCAACAGAATAATCGTGGCACTACTGCAGCCTTGGAAGTCCACAAAAGAGAAACGCGCCATTGTTATCTGCAGCAGCATGAAAAGGAGAAGTATACCGATATAAATGGAATTGCGGTCAGTATGGGGGATCTCGGAGAGAGAACTCCAGATCATCCGTGGTTCCAGTCAGTAAAGGCATATCGTTCTGAGACAAGGATTAGCAGAGAGGAACTCACAGGAACAACACCGTACCCAGCCACAAAGAGTGCACGACTAAGCAGCACGGAGATCATAATCTTGTCCTTCACCCGGTCATGCAAATGGCGGTGTAGAAAAATGTAGATGTTGGTTGTCAAAATGCAGATCTGAAAGGTCACAAACGCCTTCTTCCAACGGCTAGTTCTCCGTGTCTTGCCTAGCTTGAGAGTTAGACCGATGGCCACAATTCTAGGGCCCTGCTCTTCGAAGTATTGAATGCAACTGACGTCAAAATCCTTCCTCCCGTCACAAGACTTAGAAGGTGTTCAAATGCTGTGTCGCAGAATATTGCTATAGCAGGTCAAATGTTCCCTAAGTGAGTGTGCACACGGGCTGGGAAATCACTGGTTTACATGAGCAATGCCTGACTTTTATAACATTCCACATGTAATCATCAGGTCCTTCAGCGGATTTTGGCAATGAAATACGGGCAGTTGACCAAAATAGCAGTCTTGCTCAGTCGTACCCCTGGAGTTGTGATAAACTTTGGACAAGGTGTCAGTATCCTTCATTCGTCGATGCTCCATCCTTGCAAACCTAAACAGCCCGGATGCTCCTCCGCTCAACCCGCTCAGTATAAACTATGTTACATTTGGCTTCTGCAGTAATTAAAATTTCCATGCTTTTTTTTCAGTGGCTTGGTTGGATGAAAGTCTGGGCTTTCACTGCAGCGTTCTCGTCGCTGCTGCACAGTCTGGTGCTGTGTGTCTGCTTATTCGAACTGTAAGGATAGAGGCATCAAGTGCGGATAAATGTACCTCCAATATGAATCAGAACAGAGTGGCTTCACACAGTGCATTTGCATATTTATTAGACAAAATGGGGATGACCGACGTGATCGAGGCAGCGGCACTCCTGTCATGTTTGAGCAATCAGCCCACATACCTTTGACCTGCTACTTGTCAGGATTCTTCAATTGCAACTTACTATTGGGATTTCAATGCTGCTAGGAAATTCGTGCATAGCTGGTTGAGCTGCCTAGTTCAGCTGGGAGATAACTGTTTTCTGTGACATCTCGTCGCGGAAATTCGCAATCCCCATTGAAGCCCAAGGACCGCCGTGGACGGGAAATCTAATCATGATTTTCCCTGAAGTAAGGTCACTTTCTAAAGGGCCATGCATGTAGAGTGAGATGGATGCGTCAGCAATCAGATTTGGTAATATATACACACCTGCTCTAGTAACATCTAATCTCTTGTCGCGCACGGAGCAAGAACGGCTATGAAAAATCACCCTGAACATGGTTTTGCAGCCTGAAGACTTTTCCATTCTGGAGAACTAAAAGTGTTATTTGACGCCACGTTGCGCACTTTCTTTATACCTCCAGGTGCCCAACCGGAACACTATCTCCACTCAGCACGGAATGTTTGTGGGCGACGAGGAAGGGTTCACGACGTAGTCATCGTACAACACGAGGCTGCCGGTGTGAGGTTGGTTACGAACGCTGCCATCGCTGTCCTTGAGGACAGTGAAGCGGCTAGAGTAGCTGTTCGCGTTGGGAAAATGCCGTTAGTCAACTGAGAAAGCCTTGCGGTTCGCTCCGCGATGTGCGTGTGCGTATATGTGTGTGTGTGTGTGTGTGTGTGTGTATGTGTGTGTGTATGTGTTTGGGGGGTACTTACTATGCCGCTGAACAGTTGCCACCGTCGAATCTCGACTGGATGAGACCGAACACGTTGTATACCTTCTCGGTGGCACTCTCGGAGTACACCGAGGTGACATTGGGCAGGTGGTTCCAGTGCTTGGTGCCAGTCGTCGGGAGCAGGGCCTGCTTGAGCTCGATAATTGCCTCAGCGCCCTGGGCATCGTGCTCAAGCACGACCAGACGGCCCGTATCAGGAACGAAAAAGTCCGTGAACGTGTCAGTGGACTGGTAGTCTTCTGCAGAAGCATACAGACTATCATTGCAAGCATCTTTTGTTAGTCTTCATACCTTTAACAGGGCATCATTGGAGCAGATGCTCTGGCTCAGGGGTTGATGGCGTAGGGGGGTCCAAGTGGGACTCACGCTTGGAGAAACGGCTTGAAGGACGCTTCAACGCCCGCTTCGGCTTGGTAATTGCTCATGTCCACGCCCAGGGCGCTACCCAGGAGCATGGTGAGCGGAAAGACAACCGTGGAGGCCCTCATTGTAACGTTAGGCTGAAGTGATCTTGAGGAGGGTAAGTGGTGAGATGGAGACAAGACCCGCGTAACGGGCCCTACCCATTGAGGACCGCAACTGACGGTATTTATAAGGCAGGAGAAAGCGGCTATGCAAGTAAACAGTGACTCGTATTGGAGACAAAAACAGGTTCTGGAACTGGTAAAGACTACGGATACAGCCCTGCATATCATTGATACCCTTGACACCGCCCTAACAGCCATGATGGAGTCCTTCCGATTAATGTCCTTCCTCGTATTAGTACGGCTTCTTCCTATGTACATCGAATATCTCGCGCTACTGATCTCTCCGCATGCCCCGGGCCTCCGGGCCTCCGGAGCTGCACAGCGACAGCTTGCCTGGAATTACTGTAAGCCGTTCGGTCGGATCAGTCAATAGCTTGATTTCTTCGTCGCATTCTGTTGTACTACGTGCCCTGAATCCAAGACCTGTTGCCTTACGCCGTAAGTAAGTGTCCCACATGTTGTCTCCCGTAAAGTAACGAGTCATTGATCAACTCGCCATCGTTTACATCCCAGGTGATCGACGCTAAAATCCATCGCTTCTGAAAATCTCCACATATCGCCAAGCACTACCCAGTGTTGCAGGGAAAATCGTACACGTGGACGGGTATCGTATCTCCAACGTAATCACCTAGCCTTCTAGGCCTAGGCTCTAGCCATTCCCTTAGACACACATAAGAAGCTACTGCGACTTTAGCCTCGACTTGAGAGTCCATGATTCGCATCCGTCTTCTGCGGGTGCATCAACTGCTCTACTGAAAATCCACGGCCACCGCCCAGGTTTTCAATCACGAGACCTGCCGCAGTTCTTTTCCAAGGCCCGGTGGTCATGTTCTGACCGTTATCATTGAGCCCACCCCATGAGTCCACATACGAAATGGGTCCCGCCATACCAAAATTATCTACTGTATGCGCGATGTAAGGCTCAGCTGGGCCACATAACCCCACCGCAATATTGGAAAACCCTGCCTCAAGAGCCGTTGGACGACGCCGTCAGGATTCTGAAATGACTCGGCGTTGCGGATACTGGGTGGTTCCATTTGACAAGAAGGGCATTTCCGGCGATTCGTCGACTTGCCCAGGACTTGCACAGTGTTGGGATTCGCTTCACTAAAACCGGGGCTTTGTTTGCATAACTCGCTCTGCTGTGGTAGCAACATAATACCTAAGAGATGCGATGTTTTGCACCCTTCTGATTTAGTGCGGCCCTCGTAATACCAGAATGAGCGTGACAATCTGAGCGTGACGACTTTCCTTGTATATGCAGTCAGACCAACGCACGCTAGGCCCTTAGAGTTCAAGGCTACATGGAATGGTACATATACCAAGATTTCAGAAGCAATAGTGTTTCGATTTTGTCCCCTTGTGTTCCGATTGGTAAGACATGTCGCCGTTGTTGCCGACATATGCAGCGTCAGTAATCCATTTGAGGTCATTAGACTAGGTCAGCGTCAAATAGTATGTTAGAATGGCAGAGCCCTGCAGTCATTAGCACATGCAGGGTGTGTCTTTTTCCTCTCCATAACTTTGCTTAAGATAAAGCTTTTAGTTGGGAATACCGCAGTACGTAGGTCTATATCAGATATTGCTTGACTACATGTATTGTTTTCTTTGGCCAACATTCAGTACCTCAGAAGTCCAACTAGTCCATATCCTAATTTATCTGAATAGTTAGTATTCATATGTGGTGAGATTTGATGGATGGTAAGAGAGAATGATCAAGGTATATCTTCTTTCAAAGACTGGAACATGATGGCTGGCGGCATCTGGTTGGCCGACCAGACTACTTCTTGAATGAAACACCAATACTCTGCACTCTTTGTACGCCTCATCTCACCTAAGCACACTCAATGATTTTGTTCAACAAGTTTGTAATGTAATTGCTTTAGGCTGTGTATATTGCCTTTTGTCAAGAATACCTATGGCACCATTGTTCCAGCTACTGCTCACTCTGTCTCAATAAACCTGGAGCTGATCATTGCAAAGAAAGATGCAAGTACAAAGGTTCCAAGCCAATCCCACTCTACCCATCCTGTTCACCCAATATCAACTGCAGGTCAAGAAGTGAATGACTGTGCTTGCTGGGAGGTAAAGGATGTCTGTTGTCGGTTGAGGAGACTAAGGTGCATCAATTCGTGCCTGGGCCAAGAGGGCCTTGCGGTCAAGGCCAGGGAAGAGAGCCGGGTAGTGTTTCTTGCGAAGGTGGCGACGCAACTCATCATTGCGACTGCGTCTGATACCGCAACGGATGCAGTGAAGGGTATAACCCCTCTTGGGGACGTGGTTGGGGTCACGACGAGCGCGACGGCGGCGGGCCTTTGAGACAGCTGGCTGCTGCTGCTGCTGCTGGTTGACGTTGCCAGCAGCGGCCTGGATGCGGGCAGCGAAAGCCACGGCCTTCTCATTGTTGGCTTCGGCCATCATCATGGCCTGCGCAGCATTCTCCTGGGCTTTCTCTGACTCAGCTTCAGCAGCTTTGAGCTCGTTCTGGAAAACCAACTCTCTTGCCTGCTCCGCCTTGGTTGCAGCGTTGGCAACCTCGCTCTTGCTGCGGGCGATATCGCGGACTTGGCCACGAATAATTCGCTGAAGTTCCTGGACCGTCTTCTTGAGTGCCTCGGCACTCTCAGCAGCGTTCAAGGCATGCTGGAGGGCGATGGCGTCGTAGGCCTTGTGGTCGGTTCTAGAGGGTGCCATGGTGAAGAATGTTCTGGTCCAAACAGTTCAGGATGATTCAGTCTGATGAAATTTAGAAGCTTGGATGAAAACGTACCTTGAGATGATGCTTTCTTGATTCGGTTTGTTTTCTGGTGATGGGAGTTTGGCAGGCGCTTGTTTTTGCGGCCGTTGTTGTTATTTTGTGATGGTGGTTTGAAGAAATCCACCTCTGGGTTGGAGTTGAGGGAAGAAAACAAAACGTCAACTCGGCAAGAGGAAAGAGGAAAGAAACAACGCAGGAGAAAACAAGGCAGGAGCAACCTGGAAAACTAGGAAGGAGCAGAGCGTTGTTTGGCCGGATGGATTTTCAGCGTATTCCATCCCAACTCGTGTAGACCTGGATACGCAAACATTGAACTTTCACAGTCTAACGTGGGCGAAAGACTTCTCCTTCTGTCTGCTCTTTCCTTCACTGACCTGAACTCTTGGCCTTTATATTGACCTCTCGTTCCGTTGGATCAAGACCTTCTTCTTCTTATCCACGAGCACCAGCACCATATTCCTCCGCCGACACCCATCCTCTTCGCGTCCCTCACATCCTCTGTCACTTCCTCGGATTCCTCTTCATCTCATTATTCGACTGGCAGAACGAACCAACCTCCCTCACCCATTGGCCCTTTTAGTCTGCTTCACTACTATATAAACGGAGATTCCATTCCTCGTCCCTCTCTACAGACAAGCGACGAAATTTGGGATTCGATAGATCGTTCTTGGTCAAGGGAATTACACGCTATATATATACGGACGGTCTCGAGGAACCCGGTAAGTCGCTTTCCCCTTCGTCTCTCGTCTCGTCCCGTCTTCGCTCACTAATATATTCTATTCCAGGTGATCTCGTTCCGACAGCAATGGATACCTCCGCGTCTCCGGAGCCTAACACGGTGGTCCCATTTCTCCACCACTCGGGGGCTTTGTGTCATCTGGTCGTTGATGGAAACCCCTTTTTGATTCTCGGCGGGGAAATAACGCCTTCCTCCACGACGTCGGCCGCGTACATGGCCAAAGCCAACGTTTGGCAGAAGGTGAAGGCTACGGGAGCCAATACAGCCCCCCTCGCGGTCACTTGGGAGGTCTGGGAACCCATCGAGGGCCATTTTGACCATACCTGGCTCGCCAAAATCGTCGACCAGGCGCGCGAGGCAGAATTGCGAATAGTGTTTCAGTGGTATGGCGCTTTGAAAGGCGGGCAAAGCGACAGTAAGTCTCGCCTGATTATCATCCCATGTTCCTGCTTCTTCATTCTTTCATCCAGAGATTCTCTCATCGTCTTCTTTTCGTCCTCCTTTTCATCCTCCTTCTCATGCCCGGCCTCGCCCTACCATATACGTCTCTCTCACAACAGATCCATCCCATATTCGCTCCGTCTTGCTCCTACTTCTGGGATGGATGTTCTGACATCGCCTACGGCAGACCTCTCAACGTACGCCCCAACATGGGCCAAGCTTGACAGCAAGCGCTTCCCCAAGTTCAAGCGCCGCAAAGACGTCTGCGACGCCGAAGGCGGGGTGATCGGAAAGACGGTCCAAAGTACCGACTGTCTCTCGCTTTTTGGCTCCGAGCTTGCCAACTCGGAGCAAAAGGCCTTTCAGGCACTCATGGAGTTCATCCGCAACTGCGACTACGGCTCGAAAACCATCATTATGGTTCAGATTGGCGGCCAAATTGGCCTCGCCAGAGAATCTCGAGACTTCTCAGAAGCAGCAGAGAAATGCCTTGGGCAAGATGTGCCCAAGGCATTTCTCAACTATCTTTCACAAATTGGTTCAGCCATGACCAATGACGACAACGAATTTGATTGGCAAACGTTTGGCGTAGACCTTGAGCGTGCAGAAGAAATCTTCATGGTTTATCACCTAGCAAGCCAGGTTGAGAGGCTAGCAAAGACCGTGAAGGATGTATACCCTGTCACAACATTCACCACGATCCCCTTAGAATCTACCGAGGGCATGCTGTATGGGGCCCCCGGCCCAGAGAACCACTGTCTCTGGAAGGCATTTGCGCCTTCTGTTGATCTGTACAGCCCTCGCATGCTGCATGCCAGTTATAACAGCGTGTGTGAGGACTGGGGATTAAAGGCAGACCAGCCTCTTCTTGTTCTGGCTCATCCCCAGGACAAGGACAGAGTTCAACAGCTCTGGTGGGCTTTTGGTTCCTACAGAGCCTTTGGTGTCGCAACGGTTCACATCGACAAAGTTGAACCTGTCAGCACCCCTCTGCGAGAGCACTTTGCCCTCATGAGACAGGTCACGCCTATCCTCGTCGCCGCCAGAGACCAAGGAACCCCCGTCGCGGGGTTTTCTTTCCCATCCATCAACAACAACAACAACAACAACAACAACAACAACAACAACAGCAACAGCAGCATAGCTGGAAGTCCGGTGCAGCAAACCTGGGGAAAGTTTCACTTCACCATCGGGAGACTTTCGATCGGCGGCTTCCACGGCGGCGGATGTGGTTTGGTCATCCACCAAGGCGAGGGAAAACTTCTTGCCGTCGGATACGGGTTCCAGATCAAGGCGAAAGCTGTTCTGTCAAACGCCGCCTTCACTCGAGATCTCAGCTTCCATAAGCTGGAGGTAAACCAGGACGGTGGCTACGACACGCTGCGATTCCTCAACGCAGACGAGACCGGCGGTGGGCGCGTGGCCCAGATGCCCCCGACGGATCCCATGATTGCTGAGGTACGCTTTTATTCATTCGAGGAGTAGGGGTCCATGGGCTTGAGGTCGGTTTGTTTCGGTTCCGGGCAGGCCGGCGTCTTGGTCCTGCGTCTTTGCATGGCAAGCGGCAAGTTTACATATACATCTGTCAGTACGATAGACTAGCTAGCTGTTAGCAGGGTCCCTTTTCAGGTAACAATGAAAGTGTTACATAACAAAACGATATCGTTAGTTTCGTCAGAAAGATTCATCGTTCTTAGCGAGAACCCTAGTGGTCGTCATGGTTCCTCACGTATGTGGTGGATTGCTACACTTTCCATGGGCACGGAATCACATCTAATGAGGTTTATTGAGGCCAGCACCCGTTTTGAATGTGTGCCTTAACGAGAGCCTTTGGCCGCCATATTAGCTGGTCATAACGTTGCATCCCTTTTGCCAGGAGGCTTCATATGATTCCAATGAGCGGGGACGTATCCGGCAGTCGGCGTGACACGTTACAACGGTGAGAAGGATGCGGCATGCTTTCCAGACTGCCGTGCCGAAGAGCGGCGAGCAAGGTCTGGTTCCGCGCGGTCGACGAAGACCATAGCAGGCATTCTCTCTTACAGCTTCGACGGTAGGGCGGTCCACGAAGCTCCGGGATTTGACGAATTGTAGTTGAATCTCTCCGAGACCTGCAAGTTCGCCTTTTGTCCCTCGGCGATGCGGCCCAGCGACGAAGCAGACCATTGAAAGCCAAGGGATTGCCGGCATCGAGCCCACCGTTTCGCACCTTTTCGCTGCCTTTTTTTTACCGTAAGACTAATCTCAAAAATCCAGTGCTATTAAATCAAAAGTAGAGCTTGCTTGTTGATGATGAAAAAAGGGGGCTACCAGTGCCTCGCCAACTAACTACCATCATTCACACCGGCTCGGGACGCCTTTGCCTCGTCCAAGTAATGAGTTGGGCAAAACATTGGCCTCACCGCTCTCGGTGAACGCAATCAGCCCCCCCTGCTGAGCCGGTCTTATCGGGCCTCTGTTGAATGACGTTCCGGAAACAGAAACCCTTCCAGAAGGACAACGGAGGACGTCATCGTCAACCATGCCCCCCCGCATTTCTTCAAAAATCGCCACGTCTAAAGGGATGGTCCTGGTTGCGACATTTTCTGGACAGGGGCGCGGGTTCTGGGCGGGTTACGGACGGAGGCATTACTGTTTCTCGAGGCAGGGGATTTTCCATGGACCAGCTCTGTTGGTGATTGGGACGCGAGAGGATAAAAGTATTTAAGATTAAATTAAATTAAAATAGAACAAGTCTTTTTTTCATTCTTTTTTTCACAGCTGCGCTATGAGTGGGACACTTGGGGCCTTTTCCCATGCCGTAAGAAAGAACCTTGGGGGGTGTCTCCCTCGGTCGGTTGGACTCGGCCAAAGCCAGTCGAGGCGTGTGCGAGTGGGACTTGAAAAGCCGGCCGAGTCGGGGGGCACGAGGACAAGACGCCGCCGTGGGAGGGGAACGAGAACAAAAAAATAAGAATAAAAAAAGTGGGAAGAAGACAATAGAATAGACAGAAGAAGAAGAAAGAAAGGAAAGGAAAAAAAGCTGGCCTCCCCACCAGACCAGCTCCGTTCACCCCGATCCCTCCCCCGCCCCGTTTGAGGCAGTCGGCCCGGAATCGAATGCCGGGGTCCCAATGCAGGGCAGTAAGACTCGCCCTCCTCCTCCATCGTGGGCGGGACGAAGCTGGACGCGCAACTTTAATGTGTCTTTATAAACAAGTGAATTTAAGCACTAGGGGGGTATCATCTATATATACAACCGACTTCAACCTTTCTCTCTAATTCTAGAAGCCTTGCCAGATACGCCCATGGTCCGTGAGCGCCGTCCCGCATCACAGACAAGCCATGGGGTGGGTACTCGTGCCACTGTTTCCAAGTGTGAAGGGAGGCCCATGCAATCGTGTGTACGTGTCGTGTCGTGTCCTTGTTGATACTCCGAATGTGTCTAGCCCAAGCGAAGCTGAACAGCTCAATGGCATTCCAGCCTTTGAGACATTGTATAGTGTAGCAGGCTTCTTCGGGCGTCTTTTGTGCAAGTGTGGCGAGGGGGCTTAAAAGGCAGCGTCCTCCTGGGTCGGGGGACCAGCGTAGTTCTTCTTGCCCCAGGCGATGTACCACCCACCGGAGATGAGGCAAGCGGCGACGAACACGGCGGGAGCGTAGTTCACCGTCGCGGCGGTGACGGGGACGAATACAGGCATGCAGAACAGAGGCATGGCGAGGGCGGACCAAGCTGCAAGGGGTGTTAGTCTTTTTTCTGACACCAGAGACGAGCGGCGCGCAGACTCCAACTTACCGAGAGCAATCACGTTGGCGGCGACACCAAACTTGCCCAGGTTGAAGGGGCTTCCGACCAAGTGGCTGCGGCCGTCAAAGAGGCTGATGGCGATGGGCATGGCGTACGAGGCGGTGAGGGAGATGACGCCGACGCCGGAAAAGGCGTTGAAGGCCGCGCTGGAGCCGAAGTAGATGAGGCCGAGGATGATCTGGACGGCCATGCTGAGCATCATGGCGTTCAGCGGCACGTCCAGCCTGGGGTGGACCTCCTTCCACCAACGGGAGCCGGGGATGGCACCGTCGCGGGCAAACGCCCACGTGCACCGGGATGCGGCGGTGGTGCAGCCGATGCCGCAAAGGATGGCGAGCACCATGAGCGGGAAGAGGAGCCCAAAGGCGCCGCCCGAGGAGCCCATGGCGTCCTTGACGATGGCCGGGACGGGCTGGCCGTTGGCCAAGCTGATGAGGTAGGTGATGTCCGGGAGAACGAAGACGAGGGGGATGAGGAAAAGCAGACCCGCAATGGTGTTGAGGCAGACGGTCAGGACAAGCGCCTTGGGGACCTGGGTGGAGGGCTTCTTGACTTCCTCGCACATGCTGCATTGCCAGGGTTAGCATCGTTGGAGCGTTCCTTGTGTCCGTCCATATCGTATCGGGCCGAGCTTACGAGATAATCATGCCGGTGGATGAAGTGGCATAACCGGCGTGGAGCAGACCGACCATGAAAGACCACCCAGGGGTCCATCCCGAGTTGGCTTCGAAGTGCCCAAAGACGTACGCGGCGTCGTGGCGGCCGTTCTTGGCGACAACGAGGACGGAAATGACAATGGCCAGCAGACCAGCAAAGGTCCAGAAGATGGCGGCGGTCTGAGTCACACAGAAACGTTTTTTAGCACGATCCCTTCACATTTGCTCCACGGGAGACGGAATCGAGAAGAAAAAAGTCATTCTTACATCAAGCATGGGAAGCCACTTGTTGCCGAGCGAGGACACTGCGTTGCAGAGGAAAGTCAGGCCCAGGAAGATGAGGAAGACCTGGTACGGCTCGCCGGCGAGGACGCCGACACCGGGCGACGACTCGAAAACGTTGATGCATGCAACGAAGAAGAGGGCAGTTCCAAAGTTCACGGCGAGAGTGATGGTAATGTTCCCCACAACGTAGAGCCAGCCGCAAATCCAACTGGCCACGCGGCGGTACTTGGGGGAGGCAAGCATGAAGGCCTGGTAGTAAACACCTGTTTTGAGCGGTCAGCGTCGAGTCCGGCAGAGGCACGCCGGAGCGTGCCGGGATATCGGGACCGGAAGAAGAGTCGGTAAGTACCTCCAGCAGTAGGGTAGACACTGGTGATTTCACCAAGCGAAGCAGCGACACAGATGATGATCAAAGACACGCCGAGCCAACCCCAGATGATGTTTACGGGACCACCGCCAGCCAGGGGGTAGAGCAGGGTCGTGGCCAGACCGTAGGGAATGGAAGCGAGGACGAAGGACATGAAAGCAACCTGCAGCGTCGAACGACTACGCTCAAGCTCGGGCTTGTAGCCAAGCTGCTCCAGCATGTTATCGGCGCCGCCGTCGTCGGACCGGGAGGGACGGGTGGCGAAGCCATCTTTGATGTCGCCCTTGACGCCGAGGCCAACATCGTGCTCGCGAGCACCGGGATCCTGGGAGAGCACCTGAGCCATGATCGAGGACTTGGTGAGGAAAGCCCTGCGTGGTCGTCGGCCTTTTTATCGACTGTCTGTCGAGGAGTAGTAGGTCTCAAGTCAAAATGGGAGACTTGAAGCCGACAGCAGCAACAGGAGGGATTGGTGGAGGGGGGGAGGGGGGGGGGAGGTTAAGAGGATAAGACGACGAATGCAAGTGACATAGGGACGATTATGCCTTATGTGTCGTTGGAAAGCCAATGGGAAGACTAGAAGCTTATTCTGAGGGAGGATCGTCCTGGTGTGTGATTCGACTGAAGGGTTCCGGAGCCGAGGAAACGGGAAGAGGCAGGATTTAAAAGAAAGCAGAAAAGGAAAAGAAAAAAAGAGGCAAAAACTTGGCAAGGGTCGAAATTTTGAGGGACAGACCAAACAGGCTGCCATACATAATAGACAAACAGCCAGACAGACAAGCATTCGGACGGCGGCAGGGAAGGACTCGATTGAGTTGAGGCAGTCCGTCCTCACTGCATGTACACTTGCAGCCAGTGCTGTGCCGTCCTGGGCTCTCTCCGTCGCTCCAATCCAACTTTTAATCGTTCTCTCTCCCTCTCGTTTGGTGTCGCGTTCGCCGGGATGCCCAGAATGACGTCCACCTCATTGGATGAAGACATGGGCGGGCTGCGGGACCCTCCTCAAAAGAGTACCTTGAATATCTTCGACCCTCCCCCCCGCCTCGTCCCATACCCATGTCCATGCCCTTTGCCCCCCCATCTTGGCCCCTGTCGTCAGCATTCGCATGGTCTTGTCCTATCAGTGCCGTTCCCTGTATCTGGGTGTGTGCAGTGGTGCAGTGGGCTAGCTGCTGCTGCTGCTGCTGCTGCCGCTGCCGGGCGTGGGTGCGGCGGGTTGATAGGCAGGAGGGTCGCACAATATTGACAGACTTTTAGCGCAGGTTCCCTCAACTTTGGTGTTTATCTCAGGCCTGTCTCTGTCGTCGGACTCTTGTCTGACTCGGGGTCCCCGGTGGATTCGACTGGTGCCACAGCAATCTTTTGCCGCACATACCCTGTGCTGATAAAGACTTGCCGAGCGAGCATAGCACCAGCTAGGCCGGGCCAAGCCAGGCCAGCTGAGTGAGAGTGAAATGGCTCGTCTCCATCAACAACGACGTCGTCCTGCAACACCGTAGTGACAAGGCCACGCAGAACGCCGCGGCAGAACGCGCCGCGACCAGCGCCCGGGGGTGAGCTGGGCAGGTAGGCAGGCGCATATGTGCTCGGTATCCGTATCGAAACCTGAAGCAACCAACATGGCGACAGCCGTATCTGGTGTGTTGCCAAGACCCCGGCCTATTCGTCCGACCTGCAAGAGAGCGCGTGTACTTTGTATGGTCAAGCGATGTCGGCTCGGGGCCCTGGTTGCGGTAATTTGTCCTGCGCTATCGACCGCAGGCCCAAAGCATGTCGGGCCAGTTCATCATTCGCCGATCCAACGTAGGTCGGCAGTACTAACTACTCTTACCTTACTCTGGTTCTAGCTTGGTTGCATAGCCTGTCCCTTATTTGCATTTTCGTTTTCTCTGCCAGGGAGTAATTGTTGGTCGTTTGGGGCCACGCGCCATTGGGAAATTTGTCCGCGTTTGAACGTTGCAAGACCTGGATTAGCCTGGGGAAACAGGCGCATGGGGGAGGGGGCGCTTGAGCCTTGACTGGACCATAGCAGGGAAGGCTTTTCATCGGCCGTCCGCTGTCCGCTACGAGCAATCAACGGCTGTCGGGGGGGCATGATTCTTCGCGCGTTCTTTGTGGCTTCTCTCGCATGTGCGCTGGTCCGCGGCAGTGGACTTGAGCGTCGATCAACGAGTAGTAACCTGGCGACAAGCGGCATGCTACGGTATCCCGAGACGTCTTCTTTTCATCGCGTCTCCCCCCTCACCCGTCGAGGCCATGCAAACTAGGACAACCCCGAGAAGAAGCCGTGAAGCCGTGAGGCGTCAAATGCGGCTTCGAAGCCCCACGTTCTAGCGCGCTCGCGGCCTTGCGCTCCACGCGTAGATGGGAGGGAGAACAGGGGCCGTGAGGTGTCGGAAAGTGAAGAAGAGAGAGAAATATCCATCTATCCATCTGTCCTCATGCTGCAACCCGCTCAACAATGCGATATGACGTAGTGGTGTGGTGCGAGTTGCCAACTAACGCGGCGGGTTCCTCCACACGGATGCAGACCTTTGATTCGCTCAGTCTAAGTCGTGGAGTCTCTTACTCTCCCGTCTTGCCGTCTTGAACCCGACGGTTGTGGAGGATGACATTTGTTGGCGGTCGCAAATCGAGCGAGTGAGCGTTTGAGACAGGGCCAAGTGGGCACGCTTGGATGAGGAGCCATCGGAGCGAAATGGAGCAACTTTGGAGCTGATGGAGCCCCCCCCCCCCCCCCCCCCAAGGCTGTCTTCAGCCCCCGAACAGGGGGAGGGACACGGGGGTACAGGTACAACCCTGACGACAAAACCAAGCCCACTAGCATCGTGAAAGGCCCTGGAAGGGTGCTGATGTCACAGGGAAGACTCCGGTGATGGTCCTCCCACCTACCGCATTCAGTTAGGGGCCAAGCCAAGTCGTACGTAAAAGGGTCTCTGCCCCGGCTTAACGCGGGTGAGGATTAGGTGTACATACTCGCGGTCGACCGACGGCTGTCTATTGGCCAGTCGTGGTCAAGCTGAGAAAGAGTAGAGAAGTCCGGATTCCCTGATTGGGATGCGAAGGATGACGGCAAGCCAAAACTTCATCCCGGAGATATAACTGACATGCTAGGCTCGTTTTCAACCCGGCTTGACGTAGGAGAGAGGAAGAGGCCGGGGGGGCAGGGGGATGACCCTCGATCGCTGCGCACGCGACAGGTACATTGGAGCTGTCCCACCGTTTTGGGTCGGCCAACTGTGCTGAAGGCACGCTGATGGCGCAATTGGACGCTGAGACCTTCAGAGCCCTGTCTCGTGTAGGTACTGTACTGCTGCACGGGAGGGGCACACGCCTGATACATAGATACGTATAGAATCCGGGGAAAGGCTGAGATGGTGGGAGGGTGGCCGCACTAAATAGATGGCCTTACATCATGGTCAACAAGGTGACTTCCCAACCATTGCTTGATGATGCACTTCGCACCGTGGGCGTGATGAAAGTAAGCAAGGAAGCGGGTGTGACACGGCGCCGCGATGACGGTACTGCGCAGAGTGGAAACGACAAAGGCGGACGGACAGGAGATATAGCGGCAGGACTCAAGGTAGCGGGTGGTGTGGTGTCGCCGACATGGTTGCATCTGGAATGCCGCGACTTTTCCAAGGCCGAAGATGGTGAAATGTTAGATAGTGTACGGCATTACTGGGGAGTCGGTAGCTGGCACACATGGGACGACGGGGATTCAAATTGAGTTTCCTGCGTAAGGCTGGCTGTGGTGCGTGTCGGCGGCCGTCGAGGTCCGCAAGGATCTCTGGATCTGTCTTTCTCATCCTTCGGTCCCGTCCTGCCACACAGCACAGTTAGCGCGAGTGAGCCGCAGCTGCGTACGAACGAATTAGCGAGGGCGTCTTGGTGTGCCGACAGCCAACGATATCAAGGGATGAACAATAGGAGAAAGATCTGCACTTGTGTTCTCTTTTCTTGCAGCAGTGCAGTGCGTTGGGCTGCAGACAGCCAGGGCGGTTCAGGCACAAGGTACAAGGGGGGGCAAACAACATACATCTATGAGACCCTGCTGCCGCTGCTTGCGTCCTTGAGTATCCGCAAGAAAGATTGATAGAGGCGCCAAGACCGGGACAGCTATCGATGATGGCGGGATGCGACGTGGAGTTGAGAAAAGGGACTGCGGAGTATGGGGGAGACGAGAGAGTAAGCGACGATGGCTAGGTAGGTACTTGTGCGCAGCGAAAAGGGCGTTTTCCGATGCTGGCGATAGCGATAAAAAGCAGAGGGGAATGAACGCCTTGTTGTTGTCGTTGAAAGCACACCGCGAGCATCGGGGAAACCAGCCTCTCCAGCTGTCCGTCCTGTCGTTTGCGATGATGGAAACAGAACATCACAGTCACGGGACATCGCATCACGTGTTTGTTGATTGGCAGTTTACCTACCCATCGACGTTCATAGTGGGAAGGAGGCGGGCAGGAAGGTACGTATTCGCGGAAGCAAAGAGAAGATGGATAGAAGGAAGGAAGAGAGGGAGGAAGGAACAGGGCCACAGGGTGCATTCCCTCTCATGCTCTGCTCTGTTCTTACTGACTGACAATGAATGCAACTCCCTCGACACTGTCGCGGGCGATCTTTTCCAATACATCATCGTCTTCGTTGTCGGCGGCGTCGCTGGCCTCTTCCTTCTCCTCCTGGGATGATAACAGCCTCGTTTACCCGAGGCACTCTGTGCCCAGACAATCAGCGAGACACCTTAAACTCCGCAAAAGCCTTGACAGGTTCTCAAAGTCTCTGTCAGCCTTCTTTCGAAGACTGCGCTCAGTTGTTCCTCGGCGAAATGCCCTCCCCTTTCTATCCCCAGCCAGGCGGCAATAACACTGACCACGTGCAGTACATTAGGGGCGCTATAGGCGGCCAACGGCCGAGCCTGTGAACAGCACGGCACGCAGATCAAGAGAAGACACGATACCTAATTTACCGAGACGAACCGACCGTGCCCCGGCGAGATGGCCCATAGCCCCTGAACTGCTGTGCTGTCGCGGAGATGAAGGCCGTGGAACTGCAACAGCTTCTTGCAAGGCTACGAGCGCAGCGTACTTGCTCCCAAAGTCTCGGTTCGGCTGCAAAGGAGATAGGGCTTTCGTCGGTCAACGCGGATACAATTCTGATCAACAAGCCAAAGCGATTGGCATTCGGGGAAGCGCAACCTCGTTTCCGCCCCGGTCTAGCTCATTGGAGCCTTGCACACAGATAATGGTCAGTGAAGGACGGCTAGGGCCATGTTGCGTGGGGGACTATCGCCTGACCAGGGTTGCTCACTACTGCTTATCCCGAGAAAGTCAGCAGGGTCGTTGATTACATGGCCATCAGCATTATCAATTATAATTGACTCCTATCGCCGATGATAAGACGTCGATGCAGCAACCAAGTTCGCTTGTGCAGGGTAAAAGCGCGAGAGAGGAAGAGAGAGAGAAGTCAACATCAATGGTGAGCCAAAGTCCGTACTCCATACCCGGTACAGCATACGCATACAGGCTTGGAACCACAAGTAACTATGGGCGTGCAGCAATACACTTCTCCAGTACCTACACGCAATGAACGCGATCGCCTGTACGGAGTATTCATGCCAACTTACTGTACCGTACGCACGCGCAACACCTCATCTTGTACTACTCGTGTACTTCGTACGAATAGTATTGTGCTATTATGTACGTACACTGCGCAACCTGCAGACCCCCCCCCCCCTGTGCCAGCGTTTCCTGAGTCGCGGGTCCTTCCCCCTGTTGCGGTTCCCGAGATCAATGACGGCGCATTCCAACAATTTCAGCGAGTGTAACATGTGCGTGGGTCGCTAGCGTCTCTCGACCACTTCTTTTGGACAAGTGGCTAACAAAGGGGAGGAAGGAATCGGTCGGAGGACGCCCGGAATGAATGGGGAAAGTGGGAGACACAGAAGCATCACGGCGGCACACACACAAACAGCATGGAATGGCCTCGCTGGTTGGTCAATGGCGTCTTGTCGGCTACTTGTCGGCACCGGTCCCACTTATGCAAACTTCTTCACCGGTCGGTCCCTCGTATCGTATCGTATCGTGTCGTGTCGTGTCCGAAAGACCCCCATTTCACTCTGCGCCGTTCGATGCTCCATTCCCTCGGCCGTTCTACCAATCCTTGGTGGGTAAACTACCTAGGTACAGTATTTTTTTTAATCCCCTTTTCTCTTCCCGGGGTTGGGCGAGAGGTGCCGAATGAACACTGACGGACTCTCTCCTGTCCCACACACTCACTGATTTGGTGTTTACAGTGGAAAAATATACGCTACACATTTCATCACAGATTCCTATGCCGAGCAGCAAAAGTGTATTGAAAGGGACGAGACTCGAACTCGCGCGGGTTGCCCCACCAGGAAACAGATGTTAGGCTGACCTTAACCTGGCGCCATAACCAACTCGGCCACCCTTCCAACCAAGATGCTTCGCTCTGAGTGTAACGTTGACATGGATGGCAGATGTGCAATTCATATCCAGGGCTCGACCGAGCTGGGCTGGGCTGGGCTGGCTGTCTTGCGTAGGTATCGCGGGTTGGACCCTGATCATCGAGTGGCCCTGCTTGCCTGCATCCGCCACCGAATTCGCAAAGTGCTGATTCCTGACAATTCGACGCCGATGTTGTCACCGTCATCGGCTTTTCCTTCGCTCTGCTGTATACCTTGACCGACCTTGTCGGCACCCGCTCGCTCGTTCGTTGATTCATTCATTCATTCATTGATTCGTTGGTTGGTCCGGGCTCGGCAGTTGCTTTGGGCCGGTCCTACACTAATATCTGGCGGCAACCAACTGCCACATGGTCGTCCTCCCGGTGACAATCTGCGTCATCATAGTTTCGCCATCCGATGCCACCGCCCCTGCCATCACCGACGGCGACTTACCCACTTTGGCTATGCCTTGCGTCGACTGGTCGAGACACACGCCGCTATTTGAGTCGCGAATTCGAAGCTTCCCTCCGTCCAACTGCACCGTTGCGACGAAACTGCCATCGCGAGGAACGCATCCGTATGCGCAACCGTTCATCTCGAACCCTGCCCTACCGCCATTGTCTGGCCACCATGTCGTCAGCCTCCATGTCCGCGGCTCTCCGACCTCGCACGAGACTACTACAACGCGCCCTTTGCAAGCCACGAGCTGCACCACTTCCCGCCCGTCCTCATCCCATGGCCTCTTGGCCTTCGATTCGCCTATACAGGACCACGACCCGACCGCCCACGCCGTCAATCGCCCCGAACGGTCGGCTGTCGCGATCAGACACGAGTCGGGCGTGAATGCAAATCTCGCCATCGGCAGCCCGTTGGATCGTTTCCTGTTGTCGCGTAACGTTTTGACGTGTGTGTTGAGTACCGTCTCCCAGATGTCGATGCCCTCGCCCGATATCCATGCCAGGAGGCGACCGTCGGGCGAATACTGAATGGAATGGAAATCCGTCCCCGGTGCCGCTATATCCTCTGCCGTGCGGCTCACCCAGTCATATGTCCACGCCTCGTACCTCGTTCCGAGCCGGAATACCAGGGCGATGACGTTGCTATTGTGGGGGCAGATTGCGATGCCCGTCACGTAGTCCATCGTGACGTCGATTTCTATGCGCTGAGGCGCCACGTTGCGCCGCATACTCCACGCCAGCACGTCGCGTTCACCGTGAACCGTCACGAGGGCGTCGTCTGATGCGCTCGAGAGCCTGATCCGCATCGGTACGCCCAGAGAAGCCGGCACTGTCTGCGAGAAATTGTACTGCACGCATATCGACGCTTTTGGCATGCCATTGCGTCGCCCGTCGTCGTCATCGTCGTCGTCTTCCCTGTACAGCATACTCTGGATCAGCTCCCCCTGTCGGGCGTCGTACGCGATGGTGTGATGGTCGCTTTGGAGGGCATCGCCTTGTCCCTTTGGAGGGCACATGGCTCAAGTTATTTGTGCCAGGCAGTATTCGGAGCTCCCCCCCTCCCAAGTTTCGCTCCTCCAATTCGAACCGACATTCGATTGCCGGCTTGCATGAGCTTGAAATCACGTCCTTGCATGCACTCGGATGCGCACGTCCGCTCCTGTTCAGTTCACCGCATCCACCGCAGAACTCAGAACTTAGGTAACCCCTCCCTCATTATATGACTGCAATCGCTCGGATCCGAGTGTGTCCGCGTCGCGGAGATGGCCTCCAAATCCCCCGGATCGACAGTCAAGGATGAGACGGCGGTGGTCTTGTCAGCGACCTGGTTGTTTCGGCAGTGGTGCGGTGGGCTTGGTGCTCGTACTAGCCAGATTCGGCCTGGCCGTACAGCGCCGCCGGCACCTTAAAGGCTGTTGTGTGGGCAGAGAACTTTGAGATGCACTGTATTCTTCTACGTGCTTTGGCCGGGAACAGCACAGTCGAAGCTCTCATCCCCGGGCCGAGGCGTTAGATGCCGACTTCCGGGGGCCTAAGCAAACCTCTAGGTAGGTAAGCTCGCCACGTGGGCGCCCGGCCGAGATGAGCGTCATCCAAGCCGCTAGACTTCGAACGACGGCCCATTCCCCGAAGGTGTGAATTACGCATAAGACGTGTTCCGCTACACTAAACCCTACTGGTCCTGTATATTTTATATGAAGCTATGCAGACCTGGGATCTAGACTTGCTATTCCCATCCCGCTGCATGTGACATCCAAGCTGGCACCGATTCTGAATGACGGAAACGCCTCGCGCCCTGCTCACTAGAGGGTTAACAATCCCATTCGTAATATCTCGTGATGCCGCCGACCTCACCGGCGGCCACGAGCTCGCTGCGCCAGGTGGGTGGCAGGGTCCCCTTTCGCACTGTACTGAGCCATCAGCAAAGCGGACACGCCCGGAGCCCCTTTTCGCAGTCCGAATTTTGTCAGCGCCGGCCAGGTCAGCAAGTGTGGACTAGCAATTATCGCGGAAAGGGGCTTTGTGCGTGAGGGTTTGACGAGTGCTGATCTCGTGCCTGGAAACATGTCCCCTTTGCATTGGCCACATTGCCAGCGAGAAACGGTTCCTCCTGACCCATATTCTACGGCTCCTCGGCTTCTCAACCGTCGTCAAATGTATCTCGTACTTTGCTGGTTTCTCCTAAATTTTGTATAGTTCAGGGTCAAGCAGGAATTGTAACACGAGAACAAAAATAGGAGATGAATAAACAAAAACGTACAATATCAGGTGTTCCATAACAGGCTATCTATGACCTTTGAGTTTGGCGCGTGCTGTACGATTCAATGGCAGCACAAGCAGTATCTCCCACTCTGTGGCGACACTCAACTCGGATCCGATTGATGTCTAACCGTCGCGAGACAGGCGTTGTGAGTGACCCATGGCGATGAGCGATCGCCGAACAGATGAACAAGGCTGGAAATCGACGAATAGACGATCGAGTGTGCACCAAGACTGCCGTAGGTGGCGAGCGGACGACCGCCACCGGGGTCGTACCAGCGGCCACGTAGCAAAACACGGCCAACGAGGTGGATGACAGGATGCTGTAATAAGAAGGCAAACGAAAGAAAGGACCTCGGGCATCTCGCAAGGTTACAGGGATCTAGAGAGCTTGCCGAAGGCTGCGTTGGAACTACGCACCGTCGAGAACGAGCTACAGACAGTCAGCCAACAACCACAGTCGGTGAAAGTGGATATATATAGGACGGGGCCCTTTTGCATTTATAAGCCTGCCTTGTAAGATGGAAGGGAATTACCAAACCAATAGATACAGGCAAAGACCATTCCGCTTAAGAGACTGAACTGGCGTAACTTCAGGTGCAGCAAAGGTCTAGCAACCAATTCCGCGTCTATGAACAGTTGAAAGATTGCAGGAGTCGCTCCTGGCCAAGCAGATGTCATACGATGTCGAGACGTCCCAGCATCTGCACAAGCCAGGCTGCCTCAGGGCTCACCGCTGCTACCTGTGATCGACGAGACGGCCTCGGCGACAGCCAGACAGCCAGACAGCTGGATTGTTGGCTGTGGCTCCGACGATAGACCATTTGTCGATTCACTAGAGACACATACTTCAAGCAGCGCAGAGGAGAGCGACCGACGGTATGCAGAGGACCGGCCATCAAGCAATACTAGGAACCACCAACGTAGCGGCCACTGGCTGTCGCGGAATTGGAAGCTAACGACATACAATCAGCCAAGAGAGACGCGACAAAAGTTTGGGCACGTCCTGGGTGCCAGTCATCCTTCCAGCAGATGGTGGCGGTGTACCAGCGATGTGCTCCTTGGTGGACCACAGGCCATTGAATGGTGTCCAATCGCTCCATGGGAAGGACGCATTGGCACGGTAGTCAACAACGATGTAAACAAGGCCAACAAGGCAACCCAGTCCAGCAGGGCAGTGAGGATTGCGACGGGAAACTCGTACAGCAAGAAACGGCACGGCTTGCGGGCTGCGGAACGGCCACGACGCTACCTTGCTTGTTTAAAGGGGCTGGCACTACGATGATCGCCTCACGTATTGACAACCTTGCTGTTTGTCCCTCTTCTCACTCCGAACTCGTCGACCAAGAAGAGCGTGTGCGGTGAACCTTCTTGAGCCGGCCTAGCTTCTCCTCACGACTTCTCCATGGCCACGTGCGTCCGCGAGTTCAGTATCGCTTGCGTGCAAAGTTATCCTCGCCACTGCGGGTACCCCGAGACATCTTCGGGCGCCAGAACCCGCTGTGTGCATGCTGGGCGTGAGGCTGAGCATGTTATCCGAGCACTCGTGGGCGACTGGCTGTCCTGTGATTAGGTGTTGCTGCAGCGGCAAACTACCAGAGCATGCGAGGTGCAGAGAAGTAAGTCTTGTTGCGGACGCAGTGATGGTCCGAAGAGGGCCCGGTTGACTGCCCTGCTGACAATGTTGAACGTATGTGGCTTTGTTGATGCTGACCGCCACTAGTCAGCGTTTTGGCCCATGATGCTGTCGACCGAATGCCGAGTTCCGGCGTACATGTCTGGCACAGCCTGGGTCGAAGTGCTGCGAGGGGGAGTTCCTCATGATACCGTTGTCGAACAGCAGTGAAGACTTGGGGGTTGACCTTTGTATGCAGATGCTTGATTGCGGGTCTCTCGTCCCGGCGAGCTCCAAAGACAAAAGGCTTTCCGGCCGGCCGAGTGGGCGGACAGCCATGCCGCGCACTTCCGAGGCAGCATCATCTATTGCCAGAGCGTCGTATCCGGCACGGCACTCTGATCCATACTGCTTCGCGAGCCAGCGAGCCAGACTTTAGATCCGCAGCTCTCCGGTTCTCGGAATGCTGGGCACCCTTCCGTAGCCTTCGGGTCTTTATTGTTGGACTTGTTCATGGCCTCGTGTGAAAACTGTGTACTTGGCCGACGCACATAAGCACTGTCACATCACCTGACTTAAGTCCCAGTAGATGCTTCAGGCCAGAAAAAGAACGATGGTAATTTAAGCTACGAAGTATACGTGGGAGGAATCCTGCGTAAAATTGCTTCATTAATATAGCCGGGAGTGCCGGACACGCCGGATCAAGAAACTGTGTGGCCAATCCCTTACGCAGACAGGATCCATGCCGGGGAATACTGACGCCACCGGATCGGCCCGAGGTCGATATTGCAATCCCTAACCAAAACAGGCCACCTCCCCCGCTTGGCCACTATGTCTGCTTGAACACGCTGCAGGTTGTTGCTTGTCTGGCCTCATCACTACAACGGATGATTCGGGGCTTTCCATCAAATGCTGTCCAGTCCAAGATATTATTCCACTCTAGTTCCCTCATACACGTGCTCGTGGCTCCTGATCAGCTGTCAGAACGGACACCCATGTCCCCGAGTGCATAGCCGCCGCCCCACGAGAGACCCTTTCAGAAGACCAATCTGTCTGCTAGACGTTGACTAGGACACAGTTTACAAGGCGATTAGTTCCTCGTGGGTTCGCCGGGTGGACAAGAAGAGCGAAACAGTTGGAAAACCCCGGTATAAGCATTATGCCTAATGCTTTGCACAAAAAGAAAGTTTGGTCCCTATATAGACACGCCCTGCCACCGGGCTCTCTTGCTGCACCATGACGCGATATAAATCCCTAGCTTCCTCCGGACATTCCGGCTCGGGCCAGCCATGCCGGGCAGCATCTGCGGAGACGGTCGTGCTCCTCGCCCGTCCGCCCCGAAAAGTGCTCCATCGGCTTCGTCCGCGACTCTGACTACTGCAAGAAGCAGGAGCAGCCCAGAAATCATTCAGCCCCTGTCACGGCCCGATTTGACTTCTCCTTCTTCGAGAACAGCTGGGTATTTTTCAAGCTTGGCGAGCCCCTCTCGTCTAACAGCTCTATCAAGGTACTCATATTGTCAAGGACGGATACAAAGAGCTTGTCAGCTTCGCCCTCTGCTCAATATACTGCCAACTCTAATTAATGTCCCTGCCAAGCGTGGCACTCTTATTGATTCCCGCAGTAGGATGGTGGGCGGCCGAGTCTGTCGTGTAACGTGGTGCGGATCATGTTAGGGCTGTCTGCTGCACTGCTTGCCGTATGCCACCTGCTGGGAACTAACTTTGACTTCCTATTCTCGATGTCTTGCACTTACTTCCATTGTCTGAAGGCAAAGCCCGCTGTGTAGGTGTACTTGACGGCATGATACGCAAAGGAAGCCATTCCAGGCTCTACTAGCTGCCGTATATAGCACTTTGGTACGTGCACTCCCCCCTAATCTCAGCACGTATACTACGCATGTATTCGTAACTCGGTCTGATTACGCTGGGGGCCTTGTAATTGAAGGAATGCTTGCAAGGAACGCCTCCAGGCCCTGGATATTATGTGATTGGCTGGAAAACGTATTTTTGGGTACTGGGAAAAACTTAAACTTCATGGCGCGCATTGCTGCTGCTTCTAATTGAGTTTTTGACCCAACACGGTTAGCCCGAAGCCTGCCTGCCTGCCTGCATGCACGGCGAAGGCTTGTGTACAATGCCCTCTATTTCTCAACTGCATGAGGGTTCAACGGTCGTCTATAAAGAAGTTGTTGATTCTTACTCGTCTTTCATTCGCCCGAGAAGCTCTATTCCTGTTTATCTTCTTCTGTCCCTCCTTCATCGACGACCTTGTACGACTGCCCAACGCCGCCTCTGTGTTTAGTAATATTCATGAGAAGCTGTTAATATGCATCTGTCTTTGCTGTACTTCATTTTGAGCTTCGCCCTTGCCATAGTGGCGATACCGGTAAAGTCAGGCTCAGGTTGGTCGTCCATCGTCAGCACTTCATCTGGGTCTAGAGACTAACGATAGTTCTTGTAGTCGACGAAGATGGCAGTCGGGCCCGCTGCGGCGTTGTTGCCTTCCAACCTGACGGCAGAGTCTGGTTGGTTGATTCCAAGAAGGAAGGCTACATACTGCCCAAGGGTGGATATGACTCGTACAAGGATGGAGGTTGGGAAGACTGCGTGATCCGCGAGGCGCGAGAGGAAGCCGGGGTCGTCATCGATCGTGGTTCTATTCAATATCTCAACGTCGACGACGGCGCAACCCGCTGGTTCAAGGGCACAGTGGTGAGCCACGGGGCACGTACCGACCCCGAACTGGCCAGCCGCAGACAACCTATCGCAGTCACGGTCGAAGATGCATGGAGATGGCTGGGGGCTGGTGACCAGAGGAAGAAAGCAGGCATGAGGAGCGCCCTTCACGCTGCGACTTGAGCTGATTGGCGGGAATGCCGGCTGCATGGCGAGTCATCCCGCTGAGGCATGGTGGTGGAAGCGACAAGGAGGATACCCCACACAAGACAAGCAGTAATATCTGGACCTGTCTGACTAGCCTTGTAACATTAATGGTTTTTCGTCTCTGAAATCTGGTACAGCTAAGGGTGCTTGTCGATGGGTGCTGCCGGTGATGCTTGATGACGAGGATATGTGGCTAGAGCCCAGCCCTGACCGAAAGGGGTGTGTTGATTGCCTCACCGTTGCTCGGGGCTGGCCGCCACATGGCATGTTTTAGCTGGGCAGGATCACAATGCTGACCAAAAAGCACCCCTGTAATCTCCATCCAGTTCCACCAGCTCCATCCCCTGAAATAGGTTGATCCAGTCCTCCAGTCTCTCCTGGACAAAATATTTCAGACTCCAGGGCCTGTCGGAAACCCGACTCACGGCGCCGTTCCATAGCACAATATCTTCTTCGACAGCCGTCGTGTTATCGAGTGAAATGCAGTGGACGGCCACAACTTGATAGACACAGCCCTCGAATCGTCAAGCTTCTTCCGCCGTGAGGAAGTCTTCGGTCGCAGGAGAAGCCCGGTGACGAATGGAGCCGCGTTCTTACACGGCAGTTGGATAGAAACAGCTACGCAACGAGTCACGGGCAACACCTTCCGCTCTGGCCGGGTAGACGAGGGTCGTGATCTCCATGTTCGGTCCGGGTGCCGTCGCCGGTCAGGACCCAGGCGAATAGGGGTCTCGCACAAAAGGTGCCGTAGACGAAGATCGGTCTTGGACTTGTTGATGCCATAATGGGCTGTTTTGGGTTTCATATCGTCGGTCTCAGAAAAGGAGATTCAAGGTGGGAAGGTGGACAGACGTTGCCTACATTGGCAGTACTGATTCTGGCTCTTGAGTTGGGGTATGTCTCGATCTTCTCTATGAGTTTATGTTTACCGAAGCACATCTGCAGGATCTTCAGAGTAAAAGTCAGCTATGTAGCCACCCAGGAATGGGTGCCAGGTTCCTGTATAAGGTGGAATGGGGAAAGGCACAACTCTGGTCAGAGCCGTGGGATGTGGAAGTTTAGCAAACATGTTACCGGTCACGTCACAGGTATGTACCTACCCATCAACTCTGTTGATGAAATCCTCATACATAGAAGTATGTAGTAGTATTGAGTTCACAGAGAAGAGCTGGACTGACTCTCGCATGTGTTGTTCTTCTGGCAGACTAAAGCCGAAAAGGGAAAGCAGCAAAAAATCAAAAAAAAGAAACCCGTTCCTTCCTTTTTCTCTTTTGTTGTTGCCCTAGTTTAAAAACAACACAACTTTGTAACTCACCTTTCAACCTCCACTTCTTTCCAATCACTCCACAACTTCAACCCTCAACTCCATCACACCTTTTTCCGTCTTTGGTTTCGTCTTCCGTCTTTCGGTTTGTCTCTGTTTTTTATTTCTTCCTCTGTCTTTACTTTTGTCCTCCGTCTCTACTTTTATCCTCCATCTTCACTTTCGTCCTCCGTCTTTACTTCCGTCCTCCGTCTTTACTTCCGTCCTCCGTCTTTACTTCCGTCCTCTGTCTTAATTTCTTCCATCGTCTTTACTTTCGTTATCCGTCTTCACCTTTTATCCTCCGTCTCTGCTTTCGTCCGGCAAGGGGATTGCAGTGTGTCTGCCCAAGCGGCAATATGCCTGCTCGGCAGGTGAATTTGGCCTGGCCTTGTCTGGTCTCTTGGTGAGTAACCTGAACAAGAATTCACTCTTACAGTTTGATAAGAACGGAACAAGACGTCGTCTTTCACTCTGGAGTTCTCATTTCTCACTTCAGCAAAAAACAATCACTGCCTTCCTATTTACGTCTTTGTTCTGACAGCCTTTCCTAGACTCCTTGCCCTTCTTCACTCCGCTCGGAGAACCCTCTTCCTAGCGTTCCAACATAAGTGGTTCAGCAACAACGTTCTAACGATGACTTTCCAACAATCGCCTTCCAATAACAAGGTTCCGACAACTGAGTTGCAACAACGACATCGTTCAAATTCAATGATCGTTCTAACTTATGGGGACTGCCAAAGCTAACGATGGCGGTCTCCTCCCCGGCCTACCCAGACGCAGACCATCACAGAGGAAGAGGAGGAGAAGAAGAAGTGCAGTATGCCGAGGTACATATCCATGTGAGTTACAGTAATGGAACCTAGAAAGAATGTCGCTAACACAAAGATAGGAACGCAGGCGAACATATTGTCGCTGCCAACAACAACGTTCCAACACTTGAGTTGCAACAACGACATTGTTCAAATCTATTGAACAGTTGTTCCAAGTCACGGGGACCGCCAAATCCAACGATGGCGCCCCCCCCCCCCCCCCATGGGTGCCTATGTGAGTTGTATCACCTGAACCCTGAGATGATACCGCAGCCTGCTAACAACAAGACAAGAACGCAAGCAAATACGTCGTCACTGCCAACACCAATGTTCCAACAATTGTGTTACAACAACAACAACGTTCCAACAACTGTGTTGCAACAACGACATTGTTCAAATCCATTGAACAGTCGTTCCAAGTCACGGGGACCGCCAAAGCTAACGATGGCGGTCCCCATGATCCAGGGCGATGCTCGGTATTGTGGCCCAGCCCCAGCACTTCGGCTGCCCCTCCCTTCCGGATGGGAGGCTACCAACTGTGGAGGAGGGGAGGGGGGCGAAGAGCAGTATGCCGGGCCGCCCATGTGAGTTACGACAGCAGAACCCAGAGAGGATGCCACTGACGCAGATACAAGACGCGGGCCCAGACGTCGTCGTTGGCTCTTTCGGCAACGACGACGATGCTCGAGAGATGTTTGGCGACGAATGGGCGGAAAACGCCAAGAATAACTTGATATCCGCGCCAGTTCGCCAGGATGACAGCCCGGTTTTAGCGACCGTCCTGCCGTCCGGAAGACGTTCCAACTTGGATCGTATGGCTTCGCGTCCTCAGACGACGGCGGTCTCGACATGGTCATCTTTGGAAAGCCCACGGGCCGCGTTGCTATCCTCGAAGCGAAGCGAAAGATGGGCTGAGCCGTCGACGGAAAGCCCTTGCTCTCAGACGGTTATCTGGGACAAATGGTTGGGGAAGCGCTTGCAGCGAGGCTCGAACACGACGCCTGGAAAGGACCCAATGATTGGTAAGCCCACGTCGCGGAATCAAGACCGTTCTAGGTGGTGATGAGAAACCTAACCGGCGTGGCAGACTGCGTCCCGGGCTCCGGTCCCGGCTACTGCTCACGCGCCCGAGGCGCAGATGATCGTGCCCGACCCCGGCGTGTCGTTGGGATTTGGCCATCATCATCGGTCTGTCAAGCCGCTCTCGAAGAGAGCCAGGCCCAACCCAACGAAGCCGGACGGAAGCCTCAGACCCCCTCGCAACCACGCGTTGCGAGGAGTTGACGGCGTCATGCGCCGCCTCGCCGTTCGAAGAACACGCCCAACTTTGCAAGATTCCAAAATTGTGTTCGAATAACGTCCCAAACGACAACCTTGTTTGAAACTGGGGGACCGTTTTAAAGCCACGGGAACCGCCAAAGTCAACGATGGCGGTTCCCGTGGTCCCGTCCTTTCGAATACCGGGGCTGCGGCGCCGACCTGATCTCGAGGACAATGCCAATTCTCGCGCGAAGGCGCTGCACGAGTGGGCCACCGGGCTGGAGGACGCTACCCGAATCGCGAGCCAGCAAGCCGCTGTCGAAGAGGCCGAGGCCGAGGCCGATACCGAGGCTCAGACGAATCACTCGAAAGCGACAGGAAGCATCAGACCCCCTCGCAACCAACCACACCATCTGCAAACACAGCGACATCTTTCACGGTCTGGATATTTGAAGAAGCTTCAACTTCATAACGTTCCAACGACAACCTTGTTCGGAATACAACAACCGTTTCAAGGCATGGGCACCGCAAAAGCTAACGATGGCCGTTCCCTGCCCTTCTTTTGAATGACGGGCATGGGCACCGCAAAAGCCAACGATGGCTGTTCCCTGCCAGCAACAAGGCCTTGTTGGGCCAGCTTCGGATTCCACAGCAAATCAACACTCTTTGCAGTGTCCGGCTCTTTTGATGCCCAGTTACAGGGAGACAGCGGCATCATGCACGGCCTCGTCGGCCCGACTCATTGTTATGCTTAACCTGGGCTGCACCTGTGACAAGCGCCACGCAAACGTCCGCGGCCACAAGACTCCTCTGATCCGTTCTTTATTCGCAAGGTAATTCCAGATCCAATAGTATTTATCAGAGTTACAATAACTGACAAGCTCATAGTGGAATCAGAAGTGGCTACAAGCAGCATTTTCGAAACATGATTCACTCCAAGGACCACGTTTACAGAAGCACTCGGACTCCACGACGCCGTGAAAGCTCCCACAGGGTTACCGGTCACAAGAATCAGATCCGGCTGGATGGTGAAGGTTGAAGCAGGTTGGGGATCGACTGGCATGGTTGGATAAAGAGAAGACGATTGTGGGCTGGTTGATCGGGGATAAACAAAATATTTTTACTGGCATGGCATTACCGATGAAACAAAGAACAGTTACAGTCGGACATTTGGCCAAAGAAACTCCTTTGTTCCCGAACATTGGACTGTCACCATCCTCAAAAGAAAGCAGTGGAAATGTCTAGCTTGTATATGATTGCCGTGTATTCATGCTCAAAGTATTTACAAAAAAGAAACTGATATGGGTATTCATGAAAACCAATCCAAACTCCGCCGCCAATTGCAGACGTGCCCGCCATGCTCTACCTACGTACCTGCTTACGGCACCTCGGGTCGCTGTCGACGCCAAAGTCCTTGCAGACCTCGCGGCCGAGGGCGTTGATCCCCTCGACGACCCAGAGCCTGTAGTTGGAGAAGACGAAGACCTTGCCGGGGGCGAAGGCGAAGTTGTTGGCGGTCTCGCCGACGTGGACCTTGCCGAGGAGGATGCCGTCCGGGTTCCAGACGTGGACGCCGTCGCCGCAGCCGGCCCAGACGTTGCCGTCCGTGTCGGTGTGGACGCCGTCGGGGAGGCCGCTGTCGGCGAAGGCGAAGAGGCGCCTGTTGGCGAGGCGCTTGCCGTCGACGACGTCGTAGGCGTAGATAGTGGCCGGGCGGGTCGAGTTGGCGTCGTAGCGCTGGGCGCCCGTGTCGGAGACGTAGAGCGTCTTGTAGTCCGGGGAGAACTCGATGCCGTTGGGCTGGTGGAAGTCGTCGGCGACGGCCTGGATGACGCCGGTGGCGGGCTCGAAGCGGTAGACCTGGCGCGGGAGCTGGGAGTCGGCGCGGAAGTACTGGAACAGGCCGTACTCGGCGTCGGTGAACCAGAGGTCGCCGGTGACGGGGTGCTGCCTCACGTCGTTGACGGCGCTGAAGTTGCGGCCGTGAAAGCCGGTGAGCAGGGTCTGCGACGTGTTGGTGTTGGGGTCGACGGCCAGCAGCTTCGAGTGGGCCTCGAAGTCGCCCTGGTCGCACCAGATCTGCATCGGGGGCGTGGCGGACTGGTTGGCGCCGGGCGGGTAGTAGGACGAGCCGCCGTTGGCCTCGGCGAGGTCCGGGAACTGGGTGCTGCGGACGGAGAGGTCGTCGAGGGAGACGACGGTGATGTTGATGTTGTCCTCGAGGGAGCGGTAGTTGGACGAGATGTACAGGGAGTTGTCTTTCTTGTTGTAGATGCCGCCCTCGTGGAAGGCCTGCCAGTCCAGGTCGGCGATCTTGCGGGCCGTGGCGTTGGCGCCGATGACGTCGGCGAAGGAGGGCTGGTACGACAGCAGCGAGATGGCGGGCGTGCTGAGGTTGGCGGCGTTGATGGAGGCGAGGTAGCCCGCGCCGCCCGTCGCCAGGGCGTGGAGGTCGACGTTGACGAGAGACATGCTCGCGGCCTGGAACCAGAGGGCGACCTGCTGGATGGAAGGGAAGGCCTTGTTGAAGCTATCGCTAGAGAGACCGATGCCTTCAAAGAACTGAGAGAAGCCGTAGCGAGGGCCGGTGGTGGATGACGATGAAGGCTCGGGATCAGCGGCGGAAGAGGACGAACTGGCAGCGTCTTTATGCTGCTGCTGCTGCTGTCCGTCCTCACTCACTTTGTCAACGGCCATGAAGCTGCGTGGCTTGCTTACACTGCGTAATTAATCTGCCAAGCTCTGGGTCCGGTGGAAGCGGATGGGGCGTCGTCACGGCCGATCCGAGGAGCTTGTCCGTCCCGCTCGGTCTTGACACACTCACTGGCCGGGACCGGTACCCTACGCGAATGGGACTATGGGCGAGGGAGCTGATGCGGAGCAAAGCCGGCGAGGCCAAAGGGATGGATGAGAAAGGAGATTGAATGTTGGAAATTTCCGGCCGGGTCTTGGCGACATGGACGGCTACCCCGCAGCCCCACGACATCCATGGCATTCCATGGTATGGCTATATAGCTAGCGCATCTCTGACTGGGCGGCTCTCGACCGGGTGGAGCCGCGCGAGTCGTCCGCTCATATCCACGATAGCTTCGTCTGCGGCTCAAAGCGGTCTGTGAGGACTTGGCATAGACAGCTGATTCCTTGGCGTTGATAGCTAATCACTTGGCGTAGACAGCTACCTGGTCCTTTGCCCTCCGTTCACAGAGAAAATATGGTGCAATGCGGACGGACCCTTCGGGCCAAGCAGAGAGGTCTCTGGCTTATTGCATGCGTGCTAAGGATAGCGTCGCTAGAATCGGAGGAGGGAGACCTCCATCGTGGTGTAGGAAGTGGATTTAGTTACGATGTTCCATGGTGTTATGCTTCTATCCACATAGAAACTTGACTTTGTCGTTGTGTTGAGTATTGGGCATGATACTTGCATTGGCTTTTTCTTCTTTTTCACGAATGCGCCGTTGTCACCGTGGACCTGTGCGACCTCAAGAGGCACCGATGGCCTGGCTAGCGTTCCTTTTATTTTTATTTTTAGCAAGTTGATGTTCCTGACTCGAGACCACTTGAGCCTCATACCTGTCGACTGAGGGCTGTTCGGGACGATCTTGGGCGAGGATTTATGTAGTACCACTATACCGGTAGTAGACGATGCAACTCCAATCCTTACGAAACAATTCTTCATTGAGAAGATCGGCGTGTCTTGGCGCTGGACACCGGAACCTACCGATATGGTGACCGGAGTTGCGGCTTATTGCCTACACATCAACCTTGACTCGAGAACATCTGAACTTCATCTCTGTCAATTGCCTGCCGGCCAATGTCTGTCTTATTGAGTCAATGTGGAGTCTCCTGTGCTAAATAGAGACGAGTCTCTAAAGGAGGGTAGGTAATATAACGCGCACGAAAGAAGTGCCGATGAGAGGCGGCACGACTCTTCTGCCCTTGAAACAGCAGTGGGTCTGGTTGTTTATATGTAGTCTATGCGCGTCTTGGCTGGCTCCTCATTGCAAATCCTGCCGATTCGCTGACGGAGTTTCCGACGGCGACCTTCAGGGTCAACCGGCGACGTGGGCAAGTCGGACAGGCTCATTGAAGCAGAAGACGAGCAAACTCAAAGCGTAGGGCCCGTTTACTAAATGATAATAGCTGCTGCCAACAAAGGTTTGAGTTTCTGTCCATGATTCGGACAAGACTCGCGGCCCTCCTGGCAAAGACGCAATGGCCACTCGGCCAGTAGCTTTGCCCGATGCCGGCACACACGCCGAGAATATTAACGCAGGAAGACTCATATGTATAGGGGAAAAGACCACTACGGGAGGGAAAAACCACTCAATCAATCAATTCAACAAACTGCAAAGCATTGGTCAATTGCGTTTGTAAATAGATGTGTGGGTACCGAACCGCCCATATTAACAGTATTGCGGCTTGCTGAGAGTAGTTAAGGCAGACCGGCCTCGCCGGCCTCAATGACTGGTGCTCAATAACAACTGGATGGCGAGCAGTGACAATAACAGTATACTTTTTGGCTCTTGCAACGTACGGTGTACCGCCACCAGCCCTTATCCTCAAGTCTCGAGGCTGGCAACTTGTCATGTTGTTACTCTGCGGACGCCAGTCAGGGAAGAAGGATGCACTGCTGACAGTTGTGGAATCATCGTCTTGTTCCGCCATCTACTTTGAGTCTTACTCTGAGGAAGAAACATTCCTTGTGCCTGATATGTGACCATCTTCTGACTCCAGGTTGTCTTTTACTCCGGCGCTCTCAAGCCAGGTAGGCGTCCTCATGGTGGCTTAGTATGCCTGTAATCAAAATTCCAAGCTTCAAACAACTAGAGACACATATTTTATGACAAGAATAGCTAACAAATAAAATAAAATAACATAACATTGCCCAGTTCCCCAGAGACTCAGGAGGAAAGTGCGGTCAAAATAGCATCAACACTGCTCATCTTCCTTGTGATAGACTCAGACTCAGACCACGTGATGCCTTCAACAACAAACCAGCCAACAGAGAGAGCTCTCTCAACAGTTCAAACTCTCTGGCAACCGCAGAGTGACATCATAACAAGGCTACCGCGTTGTTATTGTGGTTGTTTAGAGGGATACGAGCCTCGCTGCTTCCCATCTTTCTTCTTTGCCCAGCCTTGTCCAATCAGATAGCCCCCCCTCTGAACAGCCTCGCCTTCATAACAAGCAAGACGCGTATATCCCATCTGAACACTGGCTCACGTACTTGAACCGCACCTGCCTGCTTTGTTCCTTCCTGTTACTGCCTCGAAGTAAGGAGAATAAGAAAGAAACTGGTCTCTCTTGTGTATTTCTTCTTTGCCCTACCCTACCCAGTCTCCTTCCTTCCTTTCTTACTCTCACACACAATCAAACAAACAAATCTTCTCACATCGATTCCTTTTCGCAACCCTTTTCACTTTTCTCTACCACACACACACACACAACTATTCAGAGCAACTCACAACCTTCCCATTCTCAATCAAAGCTTTGCTTCGACCCATTCAGCAAACCAGACAAAACCAACCAAGCAAAGAACGCGTCAGTTGCTAATCGCCAAGATGAAGGTAAGTTCTATTTTCACACTGATCATCTTTTGCTGTCCTTCCAAGTGTGAAGCGGACTTGAAGCTCACCTGCCATCCCCTACAGAGCTCCATCATCTTCACCCTCGTCAGCGCTCTCGCTGCTACCGTCAAGGGTTTCCCCATCGTTGACAACACCAACATGGCTGTCGCCAAGTCCGCTCAGGCTGATGCGGCTGGCGCCAACATTGTCCACGGCTTGGTTCATCGCCGCTTCAACAACATCCAGAGTCCTGGCAGCAAGATGCCTGTCTCTGCCATCAGTATGAACTCCTCTGTCTCTGGCGCTCTGGCTCTCCCTGAGACCAAGACCAATGTCACCTTTGGCGGTGCCTACACCACCCACATGTCTGAGGCGGTCCCTACTACCTTTGACACCTCTGTCACCGGAACCAAGGGTAACATGTCCGACATGCCTGTCCAGACCAGTTCCGCCCAGGTTTCGTCTACCTCCACGACCATGAACATCCTCGACTATGCCGACCAGGTCCAGTATTGGTTCACTCACTGCCTCCCGCATCCCGTTGAGCGCCGCCCCAAGGAGTGTGCCACAATGAAGCCGTCCATCATGACCGAGTCTGAGCCTGTTCTCGAGTTGACTACCATCATGAGCATGATCACTCCTGCCTCTACTGAGGTTGCCTCCGTCACCAGCGAGCTCTGGATGGAGTCAGCCACCGTCCGCAGCCTCATGAACCCGACTCCCACACCTACTGACGAGGGTGTCATCGTCGTCACCGTCACCTCGACTGTCAATGTCATGCAGACGGAGGACCCCGAGATCGAGTACACCTTCGCCAAGGTCGACTCCGCGTCTATCAAGGCTCTTCGTGGCTAACTTTGGCTTCCACCACCTGTTCAGTACTCTTTTCATTCTCTTTTGTTCTTTGGGAAGGGAACCTGGATTGGGCTTTGGCTTGCGCTAGGATTTGTTGCAGATGCAAAGATGGACACATGGATCTTGGGCGAGGCGTCAAGGAGGCAAAGGAAAACATGAGATTTCCCTGATTATGAATGAAGAAGCATGAAGCCTCAACGACTAGCTATATGAGGCTGCTTGCAAGAACTGCAATTGACCAGCATTACACACATCGTCTCTCCACTTCTCAACGTGATTGCTCATGAAAGCGTGATATAAATATGCTGCGTAAATGGTTTCCTCTCACAGAACCGTGATTCATTATCTCTATACCGTCATGAATTGCAGACATTGATTAGGCTTGAATGCTGAACCATTCCGTTACATAACACCTCATCTTCAGCGCTTGCTCAATGATTCCGGCTAGCCCCAGCCCAATGCCTCAACAGGCTTCTTTATTCCATCCGGTCACGATACTATTATTTTTAAAATTACATCCACGGCCAACTTTTCAATCCCGGCACAACTCACCGGATTCATTTTCACATCGAACAAACCCAACATCGAACCAGGGAACTTGTCAAGGCGTCGTGCATCAATACGGATTGGGACAGTGTACGCCCAATAGCTCAGTCGCCCTCTCGTATTCCATTGCAGCTTGCCCTTGAGCCAGTCCCTCTCCTGCTCCTCTGTGATGGCTTAAGAGGTGGCGGTAACTGCCACCACCCCATTGTACAGGGTGACGCTGTCGTGGTGGCTAAAGAGGGTGACGATAGGAAGGGACCACTCCTTGTTCTTTTCGCCGTTCGGGGGCACCATGCTGATGATGGCTTCTCAGTCGGCGAGGTACTCCCTCACTATGATGCTTGGAAGCTCCCCGAAGAGGGCTTCGGCGTGGGCTGTGACACCTCGAGGGTCCGATCCAGTCGCACACCATAATCCCCCCGTCCTGGGATTGGCCTAGGTAAGACGAACAACACCAGATGTTTCTGGCGGTACTTGGCCACGAAGAAGTCGAGACTTGGTACATTTCCAAAGAACGAGGCATTCACCGAGGTGGCGAATGTTATTGACGAATTATTCGTCGCCGTACTGACAAAGTCTCAGGCGTTGCCGAACATGTCCCACAGGCTCGGGAACAGCTCGTCAATATCCGGCACGCTCGTGAAGACGTACTCCTGCAGATCGGGCATGTCGGCCGGCGGCTCCGCGGACTCGGCGCCCCCCGAGGTGGACGCGGCCAGCTTCTCGACGACCTCGGAGTACTGCGCGACGCAGAGGTCGCCGACGTCCCAGGCCGTCTTTTGGCGGTGCAGCTGCAGCGCGCCGACGAGGTCGCGCGTCAGCCTGAGCGACATGCTCTGGGCGATGCCGCTGACCGTGTTCTCCGTCTCGAGCGCGCAGCGGAGGAGGAACTTGGTGGTGGAGGTGAAGGCGAAGGCGAGGAGGGGGAGCCAGTAGTCGCCGAGCTGGGGGTCCCCGAGCTCCTGGGCCAGCAGCACAATGTCCTCGGCGGCGCGCCGGACCTCGAGGTAGCACCGCACGGGGACCGCGGACGGCCGATCGGCGTGGGCCGCCCTCTCGGCGTCCAGGTCCAGCTTGCGGAGGAGCAGCTTGATGTAGAGGTACGCCAGGCGGAGGTTCGCCGACCCGGGGACGTCGAGCCGGTCGCCGCCGCGGATGACGCTCCGCCGGAGGCCCGGGTCGAGCGAGTCTTCCCACCGCGTCAGCTCGACTTCCAGATCGCAGGGCCCGGTCGGCAGCGTCTTCTCCAGGTCGTAAATGTGCTCCAGGTACCGGTCGAGGAAACGCGACAGCGAGACGAAGGCCAGGTACACGGATGTGGCCTCGAAGTCGACAGGGTTGGGCGCGGGGCCGCAGAGCTGCTCTACCGTTGGGATGGACACGTCGTATTGGCCGGCACGCAGCTGCGGCGGCGTGCCGTATGCCAGACTCGACCTGTCACGTATTAAGTCCTTGGGCTTTGTTGACCATCAGGGGGGGAGGAGGCCAGATGCTCACCACTTATCGTAGACGAATATTGCCCACCAAATCTTGGTTCGCAGGAGCTTTTCGGCCTCGGGTACGTCCCAGTCGGACGAGTCTCGGTTCAATCCAAGCGAGTGGCAGAGGGATATGGCCGAGCCAAGCAGCAGACCGTTGCCGATGATGGAGGTCAAGGGCCTGCCAGAGATGTTGAGCAAGATGCCGAGCAAGGTCGAGATGCCGGGAGACAGGTGTATCTCCGAGTACAGCGCGTCGTTGGCCTGGTTCCAGATGAACCTCGTGTCCGGCCGATGATGCGTCACAAGCCTCGGTGAGTGGGCCCAGTAGGTCGTCGTGTGCGCATACAGGCACGACAGCAAGGCCGGCGAGATGTGACGCCGGTCCTCGGCGAAGCGCTTTTCAAACGAGTTTCTGTCCAACAGGGGAAAACAACGGTTGGGCTTCTCGAAAAACCTTTGCCAGAGTCAACATACAGCATCAGTGCGTGAGGAGGCGGGGAAGGCGGGGAAATGGCCTCACAGATCGACAACGTCGGGCAGCACCGGCTCGAGCAGCTTTTCTATGATCTGGCACTTCAGGAACGCCGGGTTCCGGTCGTCCGGAACGCCCAGCGGCTGCTTTCTCACCGTCGTGAACACGACGGGTTTGCGTGTGCTGCTGCCACTTCCGCGGTCCTGTCGCGGGCTCGTCCCCGAAATCCGGGTCCGGATGCTCCGATTGAGAACGGAAGAGTCGTTGGACAGATAAGTAGAGAGAACCTGGGTGTCCTCAATGTCGGCCGGTCCCACAATGTGCTCCTCGTCCTCCCCTCCCCCGCCGATGGGCTCGGGGTAGCGGCTGTCATGGGGTGAGAGTGGCGGGAGTTGTCTGTCCAAGGACCTCGACCCGCCACTACCCGGTAGGTCGGCATCAACAAGTGGCAGAGGAGTTGTCTGCGAATTGAGATGTAGATCCGAGGCCAGGTTCTGTGTCTGAGGCGGCGATGATGGGCGATGACCCAAGTCCTTTGCCTGGCCGCCCCGAGCGTTTCTCCAGGCACTCTTCGGCCGCGGAGAGGTGCCGGCCGGGGCCGGAGGGAACTCGCACGATGTTCCGTGTGCCCGGCACGTTAGACATGTTCCCCCGTTCCGATCGACGTTACACCGAGACTTGCGCTTCCTACAGGCCAGACAAGCCGGGCGGAGGTGGGAGCGGTAGGGGCGCTCCGAGGAAAAGGAATCGGCGTCAGCCTCGGGCGCCATAACTCGGAAGTTCTTGTCTCGCCTATTTGACGAGATCGACGAAGAATCGTGCCTCGCGTCCTTTGGCTTGGCCGAGGACACTGTTTGTATTCGCCCTTATCTCATTACTCTGTCGATGCCAGTTCATCCGGTTTCCCGAGGGAAACGTGGAATGGGCTTATCCGACCATCGTATGCCAGATCAGGAACGGTCGATAACGATAACGATAACGATAACACACCTCGGCGAGGTTGGTAATAGTCAATCGGTCTCTCATCCTTCCGTATGTTCTCAGAGTTCCGCATTGCACAAAGTGACCATGTGGTAAAGCATATCGAGCACATGCAACCAGCAAAGAACATATACCCCTACCGGGCCCACGAATACACCATTGCTCAGTTCGGGGTTAGGTCGATAGACGGTACGACCAACAGCAATACTAGGGGTCCAGCCACACGATGTTACTGCAACTCGTATTACTCGGACGTCCATCAAGATATACACTTTTCCAGGGCTCAAGGGGCGAATAAACAATCTCTGTGAACCAACGGCCAAAGTTCCAACGCGCTGCCAATGGCTCCATTTTCACTGCATCAAGGCGGCAGAATTCTGCCCAGCTGGGTCCGTCCGCGCGCGAGCATTCCGAAACTGTCAAAGCTAATATCTCCATAATCACGCACGCACCCCATGCCAGAGAGCGTGACGATCTGTGCTCGGACGTGGTCCCCTCCTCCTGTCATGTTATTTCTCCTTAGTCCCGGCGGCGGGCGAGGTGGCTCTCTCTGAAGCCTGCTCTCGCCATACATCGCACCCAAAGTCCGGCCCATGCTAAAGCGAGGAATACTGCGATCATGAACCATGGTTCGGGTGGCCAACCGGCCAAGACCCGTATCGCCGGGCCAAGTACGGAGTCACATCGCCTGGCATTACGCAGTAGGCATTCCAGTATCACCACGGTCGCAGAGCCCAGGGCCCCGTCATGCCTTGACCGTACACTGGTTCCCTGGCCCGGATGCCCCCACCGCTGCATCTCAAAGCTTGCGAGTTGTCGTCGACGGGCGCGATCCCTGGCGCCCAGGAAAACTGTCATTGTGGTACCCACGGCGACAGGGTCGCGGCCACTGCAAATTACCTTGCGAACTTGGAAAAGGGACCTGGGTCCAAAAGCGACGCTGTGCTTACGTGGTACGCTGACCAAGGCTAAGAAGTAGTTGAAATCAGGGCACATGATGGCCCGCCTGGATATTCGAGAAATGAGAGACGAGAGTTCACTGGTGCCTGAAACGACTTCCCGGCCCTACGGTTACATTGGGGGCCTTCGTGGCCGAAGCTTTTATGGCGCCACCTGTTGTTAGGATCGCGACTCGTAGGGCCCCTCAACGGGAAGCCGGCTGGGTGTTGCTCACGCAGGATATTCATGATGTTGCTTGCGTTTGAACCTGGAGATGTCCAGCGCGAATCTCTCTAGGTGAGGCAGAGGGGCGAGACAACCGCGGACTCGAGGTGCCGCTGCAGGTTTTCCCGAGCAAACCCGGGGATCATCCTGTCTCTTCACAAGAGACGAACCGCATAATAAGCTTCAATATCGACCTTGGTTATTGGTGTCTTGTGCAGGCACCGAGGCTGGACACAATGGATTTGAAATACCTACCTTTTTGAGGCAGACGAGTCAGCAAATTACCACGTGTCCTGGATTATACCGCCCGTCATACCTATCGAAACACCCCTGAAGTTCTATCAAACGAACACTTAATTGTGCCGAATCAAAGTCGCCGTCATTCTTTTATTCTTTGCATCATTGCACCTTTTCATTGATTGGGTTATACTGCGCCGGGTAAGGCGCCTCCGAGAGCTCGGCGGTATTCTTAGGATCCCGGGTGCACATCAAGGCATGAGGGCTTGAAGGCATGAACGGAATCGGCGCCTTTTCCATCCTGGTCGCAGCCGGCATGACGAGACAGCGGGGACTTCGATCGGGGATCGCCCGTGAATGGGATAGGTTTCCGTCCATCTGGCATCCACAACCCGAGGGGATCGCCATGGAGCCCTCAATCACCTTATTGTCGACCTCACCGGTACTTCCTCTCAGACCTTCTTGTCAACAACAAAAGATCGAGCATGAATCTCGCAGACTCAAGATCGCCCCTACCAGGGAAGGGGGCTCCGTGACGCCAGGGGAAGCGCATGCTTCAGGTAATTGGTGGCAGCACAGAAGCTGAAGAAGGGCGGTGGCCAACGACGGCGGTTTGAAGAATTTTCCGCACCAGACCTCGCATCGACGTCGCCACGGCTCACTCACTGCCACAAGTGTCGCCGCCCGGGGGGCGTTTCTCGGCGAGAGCGAGAATGAGGGGCGGCAAAGCGACCCGAGCTCGGCGTCTCGGACAGTGATCTGCCACCCCGTTCGGAGGCGGAGAGGGAAACACCCGGGGGCGTCGATGTTATGTTTGTTCACCTACTTCGTAGAGGCATCGAGGCTTGGGCTACCGACTACTCTGTGCACTCACTATACACAGCAGTCACGGGAGGCAAACAAGAACTCCTGCTGCGCCGCCTCCGTCGAGCATCCGCGTCTCATCTGAACATGATGTGATTCAAAAAACACGCTTACCGCTTCTGCTCGGCTGGCCGGGTGGTGAGTTAGAGCTAGGGCAGACCAGGGCTATAATCTATGCATGCGGCCTGAGGTGGGGTCGCCTTGCCGAAGATCCTCGATATCATCTCCATCAAAGGCCGATCCCTGCTGTGACGAATAGGAGTATAGCCACGGCCTCGGTCTTGGAGGATACGGGGGCCGTGAGCAAGGCTATTCCATGTTCATCTCAAACTCTCTTTCCAATCATTCTAGAACGATACGTTTCATCCGGCCTGGAGCGCCCACGGTAGTCGTACTGGAGGGGGAGACTGGCCCCCCTTTTCTTCCAAGTCTGCCTTGTCCATTCCCGCGCTTTCATCACTTGACCATCTCTGCGAGGCAACTAACCTTTACCGACCCGGCTGGGCGCCCGGCGATGGTGCGCACGGAAACTATGCGCGCCGAGGAGTGAAGCTTAGCAGAGCAAGGATATTTAAACTAATACCCGTAGAGTGGGGCCCATTATGTAGTCGTGAGTTGCAGAGTGAACCAGCGCAAGGAAGATGGAGTCTCATGAGTGGACGACGCAATTATAGGCCACTCTCCCGTGCCACCCAATGGCAACGAACGGCACCATCATCTTGGATGTGTGTATGGTGTAACCATGGTACTTGGGATCTCATTCTACCTGTAATGGCAGTGTAATGGACAACCCCCCCTTGCCCCCTTCGTGCTATGGTCTCGGTGTTTTCACTGGCAACCCCCTCCCCCACCTCCCCTTTCTCCATCGCCAACGGGGGGGGGGGGGTCAATCTAACGCGTCCCGTCCCCCCCAAACCAGAGGCGGCAACCTCGCCGCCGTCGTCACCATGAAGGCCTCCCTCGCCGGGGTCGCCCCCGCGCCCCCCCCCCAGCTCCCCCCCCCCCCCGGGGGGGGGGGGGGGGGGCATCCAGGGATCGTGCCAACACGGGTTATTAAAAGAAAGAAGAGGGGCCGCTCGCCGAGGGAGATATAGGGCTGCCGGATGTACTTCTAGGAGAAAAGAGGGAGGGGATCGTCGAGGAGAATAGATATTGGCGTTCTTGGCTCCTCTCTACCCGCTGTCTTGGCTTTTTCTTTGTTTCTTTGTCTGCTCTTTTCCATCTTTCCGCAAGACTTCAGACCAGACGGGAATACATGCTCACGTTGTTGTTTCTTGGCCGTGGATCGGCTTGAGCTTGACATCGACGACGACTCTCACGCAACAATGAATAGCGGCCTCACCTTGGCCGCCGAAGGCGAGGGCGGAGCAGCCCGCACCCTGACGCCCGAGTATCTGGCAGAGGACTCCGGCAACGAACTCATAGCAATCTCCATCGTCTTCGCCGTCCTCACGACCGTGTTCCTCGGCCTGCGGCTATTTGCGAAACGGTTCACCGCGGGCGGCTACGGAATCGACGATTATTTCTTGGCGGCGGCATACATTATCGACCTCGGCATGTGCGCCGTGGGCATAGGTATGCTTTTTACTCCTCCCTCTCTCTCTCTCTCGCTTGATTTTTCCGCCTTCGTTCATGGCCCGTGGCTCTAACGCTTCCTCGCAGTCATGGTCAAGGTCGGCGGCGTCGGACGACACGTTGAGTACGTCGAGGAGTTTCACCCCGAACTACTGGCCGGATGGGCAAAGTCCCTGCTCGCCTTCGAGCTCGTCTACTTCACGTCCGTCGCGCTGCCCAAGATGAGCATCGTGTGCCTGTTCCTGCGCGTCTTCAACTGGAAGGGCGCCATGCGCACCACCGCCTACGTCATCCTCGGGGCCCTCGCCGCCACGAGCCTGTCCTTCGTCCTCACGGCGTGCTTCCAGTGCCAACCCATAGCCTACTGGTGGGACCGGACGATCCCCGGCGGCAGGTGCATCGATGTGCAGGCTTTCTTCCACGGGCAGGCCATCCCGGGCTTCCTGCTGGACTTTATCATCATGGGGCTGCCGCTCAAGACCATCTGGGCCCTGAAGCTGCCGCTGCACAAGAGGCTCGCGCTGGTGGGCATCTTCATGGTCGGTAGTTTGTGAGTAACCACATCCCAGCAACGTGAGATAAATTGGCGGTGGCCGTGACTGACAAGCTTCACAGCGGTGTCGTGGCATCCATCATTCGCGCCTGGATCTTCTTCCAGACGTCCGCGTTTGCGGATCGCACATGTAAGTCCCACTTGGCGGGATGGAACTCGAGTCCCCCTCGTACTGACTGAAAGCAGGGGCATCCGTCGGCCTCGTCGGCTGGAGCATTATCGAGACGGGAACCTACATCATCGCCGCCTGCCTCCCTCATTTCCGTCCCATGATCTCCTACTACACGCCGCCCTGGCTCAAGTCCTTCGTGCGCAGGACGGTATCGCACGCCACCAACACCGTGTCCAAGGCGACCGGCTCCAAGACCACCCAGAAGCGCCGCGGCGACGACGAGCTGGAGCTCACCGCCCACTCGCAGAAGCAGACGTTCGAGACGGTGAGCGACGTGACGGGCGACGAGGAGCGCGGATACACGAGGCGTGTTGGCTCGCCGACGTCAGGGAGGACTGTCGAGGTGCGCAAGTCCGACGACATGGTTCAGGGAGGCTGGGGCCAAGAACAGGGACAGATCCGGGTTACGACCGAAGTCAAGCTGGAAAGGGTGCGGACGTCGGCCTTCCTCAGTGACTCAAAGTCATGAGGTCTTGATATAGTGTTATAGTAATATCTTTATTTCCGTCCAGAGTCACTCGCATCACCGGTTTCTGCCGTCTGGCAGATGTGCTCTACCTTTGGGCTCGACAATGGTCTCCTTACAGGATCCGGTAGTCGACTTTCTGTGCATGTCCACGCCTCGGGCGCGTATCCGGCCAGGTAGCCGTGGCCAGTTGATCAGCCGACCCGGATTCCGGCGTCCTAGACCATATCGGCTATCGCTTCACTCGGTTCGTAGCTATAAATCACAGAATGGAAAGGTGTTGATGAAAGACGACGCTACATTACCATTTAAATCTGCCATGATTGCTTCAGCTGAAGACTACAGAAATCACTTCGGGCCCTTGGCTTCCACAGGCCCCAGCAGCTCGTCCGCGATGCCGCGGCCTGCCGCCCTTCCGGAGAAGATGCAGCCTCCCAGGAACGTCCCCTCCAAGCTGTTGTAGCCGTGGACGCCGCCGCCGCCGAAGCCGGCCGCCTCCCCCGCCGCGTACAGGCCCGGGAACTTCTCTCCGTTGGGCTTCATGACGTTGCTCTCCAGGTTCGTCTCGATGCCGCCGAGCGTCTTCCTCGTCAGTAGGTTCATCCGCACGGCGATCAGCGGGCCGTGCTTGGGGTCCAGCAGCTTGTGCGGCGGCGCGATGCGGCTCCTCCTGTCGGCCCAGTACGTCCGCCCGTTGTTGATGAGCATCGCCTGCGCGTCCTTTGAGTAGGCGTTGTCGAACTGCCCGTCGCGGAGCTCGATCGTCTCGCGGATGTCTTCCAGCTCCAGCACCGGCCCGCCGCGCTCGCGCTGCAGCTCGTTCATCCCCTGCACGAGGTCCGCGAGGTTGTCCCGCACGACAAAGTCCTTGCCATACTTTTGGAAGTTCTGCACCGGCACGGTGCCCTTCTTGCCGAAGACGCGCGTGAGCAGCTGCCACATGCTCTTCCCGGTGACGTCGGGGTTCTGCTCGGACCCGGAGAGCGCAAACTCGCGGGCGATGATGCTCTGGTCCAGGATGAACCACGTGTAGTCGTACCCCGTGCCGCAGATGTGCTTCAGCGTGCCCAGGGTGTCGGTGCCGGGGAAGAAGAAGGGGGGCAGCCGCTTGCCCGTCGCGTCGAGCCACAGCGAGCTGGGCGCGGGGAGCACGCGGATGCCGTGGTTCGGCCAGATGGGGTCCCAGTTCTGCAGGCCCTCGGTGTAGTGCCACATGCGGTCGCGGTTGATGACGTTGGCGCCGGCGGCCTCGGTGATGCCAATCATGCGGCCGTCGACGTGGGCGGGGACGCCGACGACGAAGTTCTCGGGGACCTTGGGGCCCAGGCGGTCGACGGGCCACGCGGCCTTGACGGCCTCGACGCTGCCGCCAATGCCGCCGGAGGTGACGGCAACAGCCGAGCCAAAGATCTCAAAGTCGCCGACGACATCCCGGTTGGACTTGACGCCGCGGGGCGAGTCGTCGGGGGCGAGCACCTTGCCGCGGACGCCGACGGCGCGGCCCGTCTCGTCGGTGATGATCTCGTCGACGCGGTGGCGGAAGCGGAACTGGATGACGCCGTTCTTGGCGGCGCGCTTCACGGGCTCGGCGAACACCCTCACGACCTCGGGCCCCGTGCCCCAGGTGACGTGAAAACGGGGCACCGAGTTGCCGTGGCCCTCGGCCATGCCGGCGCCCCGTTCAGCCCAGCCGACGTTGAACAGGAACCCCATACCCCTAGCCTTGACGTAGTCCTCCATCTCGTCGGCGGCGAAGTTGACAAACGCCTCGGCCCAGCGCCGCGGCCAAGTGTCCTCCCTTTCGCGGTCGAACTGCGCCGACCCGAACCAGTCGCGCATCGCGAGCTCCCTCGAGTCCTTGATGCCCATCCTCCTCTGCTCCTTGGAGTCGACGCAGAAAATCCCGCCCAGCGACCAGAACGCCTGCCCGCCGAGGTTCTTGTCGTTCTCCTGGTCGATGATGATGGTCGGCACGCCGCGCTCCGAGAGCTCGAACGCCGCTACCAGGCCGGCCAGCCCGCCGCCGACGATGATGACGGGCCGCTCGAGGAGCTCCTTCTTCCTGTCGGCGCTCATGGCGGCGAACGTCGGGCCGGACGAGGAGGGGGAGCTGCGGGAGCGCTTGGCGGGGCTGCGGAGGAGGATGTGTCGTATGATGAGCCGCAGTAGCCAGGCCGAGGCTCCGAAGCCAGCGAGCGCGGCAAGGGTCTGGAGAGGCGTCTGTGGCAGAGGGAGAATGTCGCGCAGGTGATGGTGCGTGTGAGGAGGCATGGTGTAGCTCTCGATGGGGGTTTTGATGGCGCTGTCTGGCCCTGCTTTGTAGCTATATGGCTGAACGCGCCCGACGGGGCAAGGGTGCGTTATATATTGGTTACTACGCTGTATGTTCGCTCCGCGGCTGGCCGAATGAGTTTCCAGGTTCTGTCGGGGATGGCGGCCACGCTCATGAGCGGGGGTGATGGATAGTTTCGCTCCCTCTCTTTAAGACATGGTGCTCACGGCTTGGGGCCCCGGTGGAGGAATTGGGGCGCAGGGGGGTGAGTGCCGCATGCCGATCTGCGACACCGTCTGTTCCGCGGCATGGAAGAGAGCTTGAGAACCGATTGTCGAGGCTCAAAAGGGATTGTCTGTCCGGGTTTGTGGAGCAGATCAACATAGACATAGTCCAGATCTCAATGGAAGTTGGATAGACCAGCAAAACCCGAAAGTGACATAAGCGGGCATTGGCATTGAGATCATGATAACGGTAGCGAAGCTGACATGTAAGCCGCTTTCACTACAAAGAAACGCATCCGGACGACAACTCGCACACGTAGAGCACTTGGCACATGCAGCCAAGGTGCCGGACGAGCTACAGGGGACTCGGTGCCTCGGGTCAACCTTAGAGTAGAGTTTCTGTATTCTCCATCTGGATTGCTCCCCCCCTTCAACGAGCTCAGTGCAGGGGTGGTGAGAGAACGTGACATTGTCCGAGGAACCCGAGCGGGCGCTCATTAGTCAAACATGTGCCTCGGCTTATCGACCTGAGCGTTCACCTCGCAATAATCAATGAACTTGCTGTATTCTCATAGACACCAACCCATTGTCGTTCAGACGTCACATCTGTCGACAAGTTCGTCCACGTCGAGTCTCAAATCCTACGGAGTATGATATCCATCCATCAAGTCTTGGCCAGTCAGCGGCGTCACGGAACCCTAACGACGACCTTGCCAAAGTGGCCTCCGCTGTACAGGTACTTGTACGCCTTGTCGGCCTCTTCGAAATCGAACACGCGGTCAACGACCGGCTTGATGCCCTTCTCCTCGTAGAACTCAATCATTTCCTCGAACCTCTCCCGCGGACCGTTGATGATGCCTTTGAGCGTCACCGTCTTGCGCAGCGCCAGCAGGTTTACGTTGGTCCGGTCCTCTTCCGCGTCCACCTTGCCCGACAGGTAGCCAATGCACGCAATCGTGCCACCGAATCCGATGGCCTCGAACGAGTGGCGCAGCGTCTTGGCGCCGCCCGTCTCTAGGATGATGTCGGCACCCTCGCCTTTGGTGACCTCGTTGACCTTCTCGTCCCAGTTGGGGTTGGTGCGGTAGTTGACCGTGTGGTCTGCGCCCAGGGCCTTTGCCTTGTCCAGCTTCGCGTCCGACGATGAGGTGATGATGACTACTCCCACGGGCGGTTAGCTTTCCTTTCAGTCTTTTTCGCGCGCGCGCGCATTGTCCATGTAGTAAATGCATCTTCTTCACCCACCCGTCGCGCCGGCTGCCTTTGCGATCTGCAGACCCGAGATTGCGACGCCGCCGGTACCCTGGCAGACGACAACCTCTCCCTTGCCGCCGGGCTGACCCAGCGGCCGGAACTGGTTGATCGACATCCAAGCCGTTACCGCCGCGATCGGGAGACACGCCGCCTCTTCGTCGCTCAAGTGCTTCGGCGCCCTAACCAGGCCCTCGGCCGAGAACACGCGGTAGGGCTGCAGCACGCCCTCCAACGGGAACCCGAGTCCGGACTTCATGTCGGCCGCCTTGATCTGGCCCTTGATGTGCGACTGGTTGAAGATGGAGACGACGCGGTCGCCCGTCTTCCACCTCCCGACGCCGTCGCCCACCGCCTCGACCGAACCGCACATGTCCGATGCCGGGACCAGCGGCTCCGCCTCTCCCGGGTTGATGGTCTTGTGGTGGTTGTACAGGCCCATGGCCACCTCCGTGTCGCGGTAGTTGAGCGAGACGGCCTTGATCTTGACGAGCACCTCGCCGGGCCCGGGTTGCGGGATGGGCGCCGAGGCGAGGAAGAGCTTGTCGAGCCCGTCCTGGCGCGTCTGCCAGCGCTGCATCTCGTTGTTGCTCATGGTGTATGTGACGCTGCTCGTGCACTTGGTGATTTCAGGGTCTGCTGAAGGTGTCGTAGTGTATTGCTGCAAGGAACAAGTTCCTCCAAGTCAACCCCTCCCGGTCGAAAAGGAACCCCTTGGTCGGATCCGAGTCCCTCAGTAATGACGCAAGCATTAGAAATCAGATTCGGCCGGTCCCCGCAAAGAGGTGGACCACGCTGGGGGTGCAATCGCGGCCCCGACATTGAGTTCGATTTATCGCCGGGACTTTGATCTCGGCGTCTTCTTATCAGTACCGAACTCGTGCTGCATGACATGCGACGGGGATCACACGCACTACTGCGCACGTCACCCTTTCCGCGCCACTAGGACTCGGTTATCAACAATATGTATGGACGAAGCTTATGAGGCCATGAAAAGTCCTGGATCATCGATCATGGATCATGGAATAACCTGCTGGCTCACACGTGTCACTCTGAATCTCCCTCTTGACGAACACACCTAGCCCATTGCAACTGGCCGGTGGTTGTTTAAAGACCCTGAACATTCATGTACTTGCTGGTGCGTTTTTGATTCTAACTGCCGTGCAACCGATTCGAAGTCCATTTGGTGAGTCCTCAGTGCAGATCAATGCCAGTAGCTTGCTGCGGCTCTCCGGTCGAAAGTCTCCCCGTCGGATCTGCCGTCCTCCCAGCTGCTTCCCAGGCACTTCCTGGAGGACCGGAGCGACTCGGCAGGTGAGGTTCCATCACGCTTCAGGCGACGCGACACACATAACGCAGCCAGCCTGGCCCTTCACATGATCTTGTAGATTTCCCCCGGGCCGGGTCATCTTCTGGACGGGTCCATGCATGAGGAAGTGCTTATCACACGTCGGAGCGCTGTGCAAGGTGCAGAGTGCAAGTTAGAACCAATGTCACGAGCCGCAGGGTTTGTACGTACGACCAAAACCAGCACTCTATAGCTGTCTCGTAGTGGGCAGAGAGGGTGCCGAGTCTCTGCTTGGTCGGAACAATCTGTGGTCGGTTCCGGTAGTAGCACCACTGGGAACACTCGCCGGAGAGGTTGACGCCGAGGCATAGAGTGAGGTCGCAGAGGCGGTCTTCTGCGAGTCCTCCCATCCCATCAGTTCCGGCGCTGGCAACCGCGGCTTCATGGTCTTTGAAGGGGATGATGTCCTCCATGTTCGTGCCTCCGAGAGATGCGCTTGAGCTGGACAGGGCGGGTGTCGCCGCAGTAGCCGCAGCCATGGCGAGAGTCAAGAGCTGGTAGCTGAGCATTGTGAATTTACACCTTGTTGACTCGGGTTAAGGCTCAGCATGGACCGAGTTCGAGTTGTGAGCGAACAGCAGGAACGTCTTTTAGATATAAAAGCTGGTCGGACTGACCGATAGTGAGAGCCTGATACGAGACTTTTAATCTCGTTGACAAACATCATGCCCGAGCTCCCATTTGCAGTATAGCAAACATTCAATCAACTGTAACGCATCTAGCCTGGTACCAAGGCAATGCTTTGTCGGTTGACAGGCGTACACACCTAATATCCTTTGGCAACGAGGCAAGGGATATGTGTAGCTTTCAACATCAGCAAACACATTCGACTTGCTCGTATCGAAGAGGGGTCCAGTACTCTGGCTGCCGGCTGTGATTTGTCTCACTAGATTGTCCGGCGCGAAATGATGTGTCCATCCCCAAACTGGCAGGCTGGCCTTGGCTCATGTTTCCAGTAAACAATTGGGTGAATGCCTAAGACTCGACCTTCGATTTCATTGTTATTTCACGTTGTATACAACTTGCCCTTGACAGACGGTGGGCGGCATCTGTGCTCTGAGCCTCTACCTTCCCAAGTACCCGTTAGCAATGAGTCTCCTTGCATGTGGGATGATATTAGTCACATGGTGGTTGACCTGCCATCTACCTGGTGGCGAAAGACCATCTGCGATAGGCGCTCGGAGCTATATGCCAGACTCAATGCCCAGCACGGCTGCAAACTGGTAATGGGGACATATTCACCATTTGTCAAATGGAGAATTCGGTGCTTGGCATTGATAAACACGAAGTTCTATTTCGTGTGATCGAAGACGCGTACGAAGAATCGCTCATGATTCATCTTGCAAACAGGCCTCTACCGGTTTCAGCAACACGGAACCAGGCACATCCTCACGATTTCGTCTTGATCAAAGCAAATCGTGTACTTAATGACCTTGATGTGAAGTCACAACAATGTTCAAAGTGGAGGGGAGTGTCCAAGCTTCGACGTTGGGGCATGCAAACTAATATGCCGTGAAACTGTACGAAGCATTTGCGTTTGGATTCTCTCTATCTGTACGAATGACAGTGTTTATCTAGAGTCAATGAAGGTCCATGGGCAAATGTGAAGTGTATCTCCGAGTTCAAATGTCATATATAAAGTACCGGCTGTCCACATTCACACACGCCGAGATGGAGCAATTATTGGGACCTAACTCCTCCAAATATGGCTCGGAACTGCCTCTTTCGGATAAACTTCGAAACCAAGATGGATTCCGCACACAGCTGCTGCAACCGAGCCAAAGAAAGTGGTACTTGTGACTGGCTTTACCCAACAACTGACTCGGGATGCCATCATCTCCGAGTGGGTTTTAAGCTTACTACGTATGATGACGATCATTTCCTGGCCGGTGTCTGACCCTTGAGCTGTGCAAATGTGTGAGGGCGTCACTATTACAAGACAAGCGACTGGAGCTACCCGTATCCTGAGAATTCAGTAGGTTCATACCGCTGGTGTGCCTATCCCTGAACGACTCCAACCTGGCTTTTCGGCCCAGATATTTCCGATGCGCACACGAAACCTTGAGCTTGTCATCCAAGTGTTTCCAGCCAGCCGAGCAGACTGCCGCATGTAAAGGTTTCAAGCTCGCCGCTTCCGTTGCCGAGTTATGATTTACTACTACTACGTCGTGGATTCGAATGGCTGGTGCTGGGCAAGAGCCTGTTCATGGCCCGTATGCCGCGATGATTATTGAGCCTTGGCTTCGGGGAAACGAGTGTACCAAACCGGGCGGCGATGGACGTTCGTCCCATCTATTAAACTTTCGCTTACCTAGAGTGATGTGCAACGGCGTGACACCCAATTTAAGGGTCTACTTTGCACCTTGCAGTACCACTGTCCACTCTGTTTCAATTATACAGGCACTCTGACTCAGTTACGGTGTTCAGGTGCAATCGGCTCACCCAGATGCTCACCTACTTGGCCGCTTTTAATTTATGAAAACTGATGCATGAGAACACCAAGCCACCCTAATTCCCTTATCCTAGGAACAAAGAGCTACTTCGTACTTGTTCTCTTGGTAATGAGATTGGCAAACTGCGCCCCTACTTAGTCCTAGGGATACCTAGTAAACCACCATCCGTTTAACCCTAGTGAGCTACTTGTCTTGTTAAAAGTAGGATTGATAGGCTGGGTCTAGCTTATGGAATTCATGTGCGCAGACTTGCGTTCTGCGTCTTACGGGCGAACTGCGCTGTAGCGCGTGGTAGGCAGGTCGGCAAGGTCATGGAGTTTGGCGTGGTGGCCAATCACAAAGAAATCAGTACTTGCAAATAAACGGTTGGGCGTGTTCGATTGTAGGGGTTTACCGTGTGTATATTGATGTACTTATAAGCCGCCTCTACTTGTGGGCGAGATGTCGTTGCAGAGTAACCTCCGTCCCCAAGTCTTCTCAGCTTCGGGAATCGCCCACGTCTTCATCCAGTCCGATCGCAGCACGTTCTCTACGCTCAGACGGTCACCAGGTTTGAACATGAGCATACCCCGTATCATCCTGAACAGAGCATCGCTTTCCGAATCGTTCATCACCTTCAGTCCCCTTCTCCTTCTCGGCTCCTGGATTGCATCTTGAAATCGTTGATCAAAAGTCCATACCTCACGCCCTTCTTCTGGCTTCCCGTTTTCGCTGAAGCGCTTTGACCTCCCCTCCCAAGTTTCCCACCACTCATCCGGCATCGGCCCAAGGGCATCGACCTGATCCGCAGTGGCATCATCTGGTCCGAATAACCAATTATCGAGGAATGGTCTCACTCCAAGTATCCCCCAAATTACACACCCGAGACTCCAGATATCAGAGGGATATGACAGCGGCGTCGTCGGCTCGAACCTTGCTTCAGGTGGACGGATCTGAAGTGGCGTGTAGGACTCGAACCTTGGTTCCTCCGCAGGGCAGAATGCTGTCCCAAAATCCGCGAGGACGAGCTTGGCCTCAGCGAGAGTGACTTCATCACCAGGCTTGCCGAGCCAGATCGGCAGATAGACGTGTGATGGAACACCTGGCGAGAGCGGTTGTCCGTCAACTCTGACAACAGGTTCAGGCTCTGGCGGGTCAAACTCCTTGTATAATTGCTCAACAGAAAGATGATCGGGGCTTGGCAACTGGAGAAGGATGTTTCCCATATGAACGTCTACCGACCATTAGAGATGGCGAGCAATGAATTGAAAGCAAGACCAAGTACATGGACTCACCCCCGTGAACGTAACCCAGTTGATGGACGTACGCAACTGCTATAGCAAGCTGGGCGGTAAGTGATCTGGCGACGCGAAGCTGGAGCGGGCCAGACCCTGGCTCCAAGACTTCAGCAAGGGTGCATCTTGCCGGCGCAGTGACAGAGCATGGATGTGTTCCATTCGGTCCGTCCAGGCTAAAGCGATCCAGTATCAAAGGGATCAAACTTCCGCCATATTTTGCGTTCTCGATGGCGCGAGTGGAAATTTGGCTCAGAATGTCGACCTCCTTGGAGCTGTGGTCCGCCGTTCCAACTTTAACCGCCACATACTTGGCCAACTGCTCGTCCCGTGCCAGCCAAATGGTCGAGTAAGTCAAGTCACCCACTTTTCGCCCACCCCTGCATTTCGCCCACCCAAAAAATGCCGCCTAGCTACCTACTTTCTAAATACCCTCAATATATATACCATAATAACAATTTTAATTCTTTATTAAATCACTTTATTTTTTTAAGATATCTTCTTTATTACCTAATAGTCTAATATACTAAATATAAGATTAATTAGGTACTTATAGATATTACAGCTAGTATATTAACTTAAGAAGCCTCTAAGTAGTAAGGTATACTATAATTAACTCTTTAATATTAGTTTAATAGTACCTAGTAGAGGTCTGCTACCTTTAAAGACCTCTAATAATTATCCTATAAGTAAGAGGCTAAGCTAGCTAGCTAGGTGTAAATACAGGCTAACCTTAGGCTCCTACTAACCTATTAATAGCTAAAGGATTTTACTTAGTGTATTCTTAAGGTAATAGGTAATAACTAGTCTATTAGTAAGTAATAGGTAAATACCTTCCTATAAAGAAACCCCTCTATTAAGGTCTAGAGAAGTTACTTTATTAATTTAAGGTGTATAAATAGAGTATTTACTAAAGTTATTAGAGACTAGTTTAAATATTTTATAATACCTTATATTTAAACTATTAAACTAGCTAACTAATATAATATAGATAAAACTAGTATCCTTAAGGGTAAGGGAGATAATAAGCTAGTATTAGAAAGAGCTATAACTAATTTAATAAAGAAAAAGCAGTCTAGTTTATAAGTATAGGTATTTATTATTAAGTGTATATCTATTAAAGGTATTTATATCTATCCTTTAGTTATATATAAAGGTAAAATAGTCTAGTAGTAGTAGTTTCCTCTAGATCTTAACCTTTATAATAGATAGGAGTTTATAGTAATAGAGAATAGATAAACTACTAATACTACTACTATTAAATAGTTATAGAGGGTCTTCTTCCTATAGACTAAACCCTTTAACTCTACCTAAGCTAGACTCCTTATCTTTAATAGCTATAGGAGTTATATAATAATAGATTTTATATAAGAGTGTTATATAAATAATATCTATTTATTATTCTTACTTTTATATACCTCCTATATCCTTTAGCTACTAGATTAAGTAGTCTTTAGACCTATAAAGGTATCCTATTATAAAGAGCTAGGTTACTTCTTATAGTAGAATAATTTAACTATTAATAAATATAATTACTCTAAACCCCTATAAGCAGTCTAGTGTAGTTCACCTAGTAAATATAATTACAGTATATAAATAATTTAACTATTATAGGTAAAAAGAACTTTATTTTCTACTATTAAAAGGCTTACTAGGTTAGAATAACTACTAGTAATATTAAGAGTAGTTAGAAATACACTAAATTATAGCCTATTACTATTATAAAGCTATTTATAAGCTTTTTTCTATTACTAATAGTATTATTAGTATTATTAGCCCTATTAATACTACTTAATAAGTTAAAGGGAGGGAGAAATAGGCTTCTAAATACTAAATATATAGAGGATTAAGTATCTACTTTATCTACTATTAAGTAGTTAATACTAAGGAAGATAAAGGACCTTAAGAACTAGCTATATCTATTTAGCTAGCTAGAATAAAACATTACTATATAATACTAGCTCTTTAAAAAGGTAAAAAAAGGCTTCTAAAAGCAGTTATATACCCTAGCTCTTATTTAGTAAAAAATAGAGGTTCTAGAGGCTAAGGTTACTAATACTGTTAGTAGGAAAAAGAAGGCTATTATATTAGATCCTAATATAAAGTTTACTATAATTAGAGAGGTATAGCGGGCTTAGTAGGAGGCTAGTAAGGTTAAAAGTAATATAGATAAATCTAGTGTATTAGATATACTTAGTAAAGCTAAAAGCTGTATTATTATAGCTTTAAGAGGTAGTTAATAGTTAATTAAATAGAGGGTAGTAGTAGTAATAGTATCATTTTTTGAGTGGGCGAAATGCAGGGGTGGGCGAAAAGTGGGTGACTTGACTTAACTACCGAAACCGAGTTTGTGCACGACAGTATATCGGTCTCGAAGTCTGACCCCAATCTCAATGGGATGATACCCCCCTGGGCGATAGAAGTCGAGTCTTTTGACGTCGTCGATGTGCTCAAATGGTGAGGTCGGCATTGTTGACACGGCCGACAATGGGCGTCTGGATTTGTAGCATGAAGCTGATAAGAACGAACGAAGATTCCTATTAAGCCATCGTCTAGAGGTGCTAAAAATGTTTGAGTGACGCATTCCCGCGTCCGGGAGGGAGGTTGGTCTCGATGTTTGGCTGCTGGTGATCGCGTGTGTTGAGGGTTTCTCGGTCAGTCCAGCATGGGATCTACTGTAAATGCAAGCTGCTAACGAGTACTTGAGTCTTCCAGTAACCATTAAACCTTCAAAGCCTCAATATCGATGTCACAAAGTAACACAAGTAAGTATTGAATCGCTGATCGAACGTGTTGATTTGACACGCACTGCGCCTGGAGCGGCAAATCTGCTGACAGCAAAACCTACGCTCCATAAAGCAGTGGTCTAGGGATAGAAATGCCTGTCTCACCCCGCTCACCCTGCTCACCCCGGTAACGCGACCCTAGGGCGGCGGGTGGTCCGACAGCACCTGCGTACACCGGGATATTATCACCGACGGAAATTTCGGGACTGGAAAGGGGGGGCACTTTAATTATCTTGAAAACCTAAAATCAATGGAGTACTATGTATATAAGCAGCGGAAAAGAATCGCCCGCGACGAAAACGGAAACTAGGAAGACTTGGCTCTACACCCTTTCATTCGTTCCCCGGGTCTTTCTATAGATCGCTTCCTTCTCTGTGGGATTGCCTTCATTTGGTTCGATAATAGTCAATCTCGGTCAACATGTGGCAGGGGGCACGCCTTGCTTTTGTGCTCGCCGCGACGAGCGTTTTCGCTCCCGGTGTCCGCGCCATCGACACGCTCGTGGATCTCGGATACGCCCAGTTCCAGGGAGCCGCCGATGCCCAGCTGGGAGTGACGAGTTGGAAGGGCATCCAGTTCGCCGCTCCGCCCGTTGGGGCACTCCGGTTCGCCGCACCGGCCGACCCCGTGCAGTCCGGCTTGGTCAACGCCACCGTCCACGGTCCCATCTGTCCTCCCCAACAGCCCACCGACTACACCGTGACTGGCAAAAGCTCCCGCTTCACCGTCGACGAAGACTGCCTCTATCTGAGCATCACAGCCCCGTCCAATGCACAGCCCGATTCCAAGCTTCCCGTCCTCTTCTACGTCCAAGGCGGAGGATTCACCTCCAACTCGAACGCGAACTATGACCCCAGAGAGATTGTCTCGGATGGCAACATCATTGTTGTGCAGATCAACTACCGCGTTGGCATGTACGGTTTCCTGCAGAGCGAGGAGGTCCGCGCCGGTGGCACCCTGAACGCAGGAATCAAAGACATGATCAAGGCTTTGGAATTCGTCAAGGAACACATTGCAAAGTTTGGCGGGAACCCTGAGCGGGTTGTCCTCGACGGCATCAGCGCCGGCGGCTCTGCTGTTGGTTTGTTGATGGCTGCCGACGTCGGCGGGAAGCAGCTCTTTGCCGGCGGAATCGCTGAGTCTGGCGGCTGGGCGACGATGCGGACGATGGATCAGGGTAAAGGGCAGTACGACTGCCTCGTCAAGGAGAAGGGCTGCTCCGACTCGGCCGACTCGCTGTCTTGTCTGCGTGCGCTTAACCAGTCCGCGATTCGTTCGTCAAAGTGCTGGTTCAACCCCGGCATTGACGGGGAGCTCTTCACCGACAGCATGGTAAACCTCTTCAAGCAGGGAAAATACACCAAGGTTCCTACCATATGGGGTTCTTGCGCCCAGGAGGGTACCTTGTATTCTGCTCCCCAGTCTACCAACTCTACCGAGGAGGCGAACCAGTATTTCCTCGGCGTGGATCCATCGCTGTCCAACGGGTCTCTGGCCATAGTTGACGAGCTGTACATCGACGTGCCTCAACCGGTCTTCCCCGACTCAGGAGTCAAGTGGCGCCAGGCCGCCAACGCCATTGGCGACGTCGGCACCCACTGCATCATCCGCAGTATCCAAAACTACCTGGCACGCGACAAGGTGCCCACTTACAACTACAAGTACGATGTCCTGGATCCCACTTCCGAGGCCGAGGGTTTCGGGGCTTACCACACGGTGAACACCTACGCCTTCTGGGGCCCTAACCGCACCGACGGCCAGCCTCCCGCTTCCTACTTCAACATCAACAAGCCCATCATCTCGCAGGTTCGCAAGTACTGGGTTTCGTTCATCCGCAACCTAGACCCCAACACCGATCGGGAGGAGGGCGCTGCTGAGTGGAACATCTTCACAGGCCCCGATGGTCGGGAGAGGTTGTTTGTTCAGACCAACAACACTCACATGGAGAGGATGAGTACTGCCCAGGCACTGCGTTGCGATGTCGTGAGACCCTTTTCGGATAATCTGGGCAAGCCGGTGGACAGCGGCGTGGTTACAGAGCTGAATGCAACTTTGGCTGCCGGCATCAACAGCACGAGCGAGGATACAACCTATTAGGATGAGACGTGTAACACGATTCTCTCAGTATCAATAGAACTTGCTAGACGTTTCAATGCGATGACAGCGGCAATACGACAAACTGTATTGGAATTTATCAGTCCTCAAAAACACACATGTGTAGTGTTCACACGGTCACCGTTCATGGGCTTTGGATGTGCGCAAGGACATCAATGTCTGACCGTAGCTCAACATGTCTTTGCCTGGCTCTATAAGTAACAGAGGTCGACTATGAGTTCAACATCTCCCTAAGACAGAGTCAGATGCATACTTTGACTACATGTAGATAAGGCGTCGCAACGAGAAGACTTACAAGAGCTGATCTGGTTGTCGTAGTCGCCCCCATAATTGTCATCGGCAACTGCGAGGTTGTACTTGTAACTAAGAGAAACACCTCGATCATCCCCCTTGTTGTCGCAGCCTGTGAATCTAGTTGGCCGCCATCAGCTCAACAGGCCTCTACTAAGTCGTTCTCACGACACTCACTTGTAAAACTGGCATTGGCCGCCGGTATTTGTGCTTATAGCAGAAGTTTGGTTGTCGTATTTGTTCAAAAAGGCCTGGCTGGTGTTGAAGCTCGAGTAGTCCACTATCACAACTGCTTGTCAGCCTCGCGAATTTCACGGCACGTTCTGGCGCCATTCCGCGCCGCCCCGAATCTCCGCTCTTACCGCATCGTCCAGGTGGTGCGCCGAAAGATATACAATCTCCCAGAAACCCGGCGTCTGGACACTGTAGGACGAAGATATTGCCGGGCGTTATCGGGGGTCGGTTCGGGTCGGGCTTGCCGTCCCCGGGTACAGCCTGACGCTTCTGGGCGACATCACCAAGAACGAGCTTTGGCGCCCGCAGGAAGACGGCGTAAGCCTCCGGGTGGCCAGATTGCACTTCTGGTGCAATTTTGATGACGACCTCGGGCGCAGGAAGAGCACTGGCTTGTTGAACTGCTAGTGAGGCCACGGCCATGGAAACGAAATCTGGGAGCCGCATGATGAGCGTGTATATGGCGAAAATCGTACTAAAGCGAACGTACTACAAAAACAGAACAAGCAGCCTCTCTCCAGCAGACCGTATGGGAACCGGAAAAGCTTGACTCGGAGGATTGGCCACACATTATTAAATCTTTTGAAAAGCCGAATTCCAAGTCATTCCCCTCATCCGGTGTGATGGAGGACCGTTTTGAGTTCATGGCCTGGCCATGGGGATTACCATGTACGAGTCACAGTCGAAAGTAAATATTGCCCACATCATCATGTCTACGCAAACGTTAACGGAACGGAATCAGGCCGCCATATGGCCCGGCCTCGGCATCCAAAGTCGCATCAGCAAACCCAACCGCCTTACAATTTGAAGGTTAGTAATGATCTCAATCTAGGTGGAGTGATAGCTGTCGCAGGAGCCGGCATCGAACGGCAAGCAGCTATCGTGTCCGTACAGGGCATTGTTTCCTGTTCGTCCGAAATGTTTTGCTGCACAACCGACCCAAACTCAGTGTACGTGTTTACGGGGTACATAGGTATCAGACACACCTCTTTTGTAAGGTGACAAGGGAGTCTAATCAAGTCATTGGAAGTCCAGTATCGACTCGGAGGAATGCTTCCCCCAACATCAAATGTACAGCCGGGATCGTCTTGCAAACAAAAGCTGGGAGACGCAGACGGTTGTGAACTTAAGTAAAAACGCCGGGTGCTTATTCCTTTCTGGAGGGGTCTATTCGTCGAGGCTGAAGGTAAATAACCCAGGGTTATCCTGTCGACCAGGATTTGGCCTGAGTCTCAGCTTAACTCAACACTCGATATTGGGGCAATATGCCGCTCGATTTACCTAAAGAGGATAAATAGGCTTAGAGCGCTAAAATATCAAGAGGCTCTTTGTTTACTCAAAGCCGCCACTTTCAGTCACAACAACGGTCTTTGGCTATGACAGATCAATCAAAAGGGCACAAGTTAGTGCAGAAGACATGAAGATGAACAGCGAAAATAGTTCCGTGTCTGTTTCGAAGGAGCTAGTGCTCGCATTGCCTGGATGATTGAAAGAAGCCCTCTTTTTAAGACGTTGATTTCAAGGAGCTTCAGGAGCTGCCATTGCTTCCATTGCTGCCGTTGACACCATTGAGGAACTTCTCCTTGCGCTTCTGAAGCAGGTAATAGTATTGGCCCAGGTCAATGGGCTTGTTGGGCTGCACATCCCCCTCAAAGTTCCCCTTTCCGTGGCCGTCAAAGTGAACCTTCCAGGCTATCGAAGTGTTAGCGCTGTGAAGACATGCTTTAAGGAGGCACTTACTGCTAGCATCGAAGCCGAGGTAGGACCAGCTGTCGTTGAGGTAGGCCTTCTCGCTACCGACACGGATTGTCTTGACCAGACCCATTTGACCCGGGGCTGGGCGCAGCTGCTTGAGATCGGCCACGAGCTTCACAAGGCCAACGATAAACGTTGTCGCTATGTCTTTGGCCAGACATTCGTGCTGACCATAGCTGAAAGCTGATACGGGGTCCGCCTTGCGGTTCGCATCAAACTTGTCGGCGTTCGCCACCTCCTTCGGGTTGCGGCCGGCCTCGCCCTGAGATGACAACCATATGTAAGAACGTGGACCCCGTTTGATGTTTCCCAAGACTGAAAAGAGGGATTGGAGAGGGGACTTACCAGAAGCATCACCACGACGTTGCCAGGTTGGACCGGCTTGCCATCAACCTCAGCTGCCGCTGTGGCCACTCGGACATTCCGCTGGGAGCTCGTAAGGCGCTGGGCCTCCTTGACATAGGCGTGCAGCCCGGCGTCGTCCTTCTTTTGCGCAAGGCTCTGGACTTCTGCCCAAATAGAGGCGTTCTCCCGACGCAGGAAGTACTCCAGGACTTCGTAGAACTGAGCAATTGTTAATTAGCTCAAAGCATAAAGAAGGTGGGCAAACTAAGTATCTGCCGTTGTACTTACAGCCGTGACAGGAGCGCCAATGCCTCCAAATGCAGTAAGCCACATGTTATCGACAACTTGCTCGGCAGAGTTGCCCTGGGCTAACAGCTCCTCCACAAGCTTGTAGCCGCAGGAACGCAGCGAGTCCTTCTTGAAGTTGGACTTGCGGCCGACGACGCCGGAAATGGTTGACGCGATTCCAAAGCCCAAGCCGCGCCCGACAGCGACCTCGTTGACGAGCCCCCGGGTCGAGTCAATGATGACGTTGACGCTCTCCGTCGCCCGGCGGCGACGGTTCCAGGCCTGAGCGGGGTCGTTGTTGTTGACGCCCCAGACGCGGATGTTGAGCAGATGTCGGTAGAGGTCGGTGGCACTGAGCGTACCGTTGGGGTTCTCATCTGTGCGCATGTCGAAGTAGAAAAGGTCTGCTAGCAGCTGGGCGTTGAGCGGAATGGCGACGTCGCGGATCAGGTCCATCTGGCAAAGACCCTCCTTCAACTTGAACGTTTCTTTCTCAATCAGCTTTGCGCCCACGCGGTCGACGAACTCGTGAACGGCGTTGTGTAGATTCGGGATCTTGCCAAGCGCTTTGAGGAGGTTGACGCGGTGCTGATAATTCTTAGGCTCGTCGCCCGCAAGCATGAACCAGCTGATATCCTTCTTCGTGCCTGTGAACATGTCGTTGAGAGGCTGGAGCCACGGTACGACAAACTGCTTAGGGTTGCTGAGGACTTGCTTGATGGCAACACTGGTCGCCACAACGACTGGCTTTGGGGGCGGCTTCGGGTCGCTTGACGTGTACAGATGGAGAGTTCCCAGCTCCTTGGCAATAGACTCGTTTGCCTTCTTGGTGTACATTGGCTGCATGACGGCCACCGAGTTGTACGGGAACCAGTTTGGAAGACCACGCTGGATCAGCTTGTAAAGCATCGAACCTCCGAGCGTCTTATAGTCTTGCTGAACCTCGTTATAGCCCCATGCTGTCAGGTTTGAGACGGTATAGTCGAGGGTGTTGAACCTATCCGACCGTACAAGAGTGACTGCGTCGGACAGAACGGCTCGACCAACCGAGTATGTGGGGCAGATGCCGCTTCCTGTGTTTCTGGCGGGCTTGATATCCTCGATCATGAGACCGGGGTACAGCTCAACCATATCGGGATCCGTATACAGCTTCTCGAGAAGGTTCGCAATTTCTGGGTTTGAGTTGATCTCGCTGAACTTGTCATACTTCTTGAGCCCAAAGAACTCTCTGAACTCATTCAAACTGGCTACCTGCCACTTGCGGGCCTGGTTGATGCCGAGAATCTCCACGATCTTGAGAGCCTTAGGGACCATGCGGGCACCGAAGCAGCCAGCAGGATCTTCCATGGCCTCTTTGAAAACGCGCACAAGATCCTCGTCCCTGAACCTTCCGTCCGCCTGGCGCTCCAGATTGTCAAATGTACGCGCGCTGGGGTCCTTGGGAATGCTCTGCTCGAACGTCATCAAAGCCTGGCCGAGCTCGGCCATGCCAACATTCTGCAGATCCTCCGGCTTGCGGTCCGGAAAAAGCTTGGAAAAGAAGCTATCGATCCAGCGCTCATCTTTCTTGGAAATGCAAGAGTGGAAGCGGTAAAGCAGATTGAACTCGACGCTGACCTGATTGCCAACGCCGCGGGGCACGCCCTCGCCGTCAAACTGCTTACCGATCTCGACGCGGGGGTCAAGGGTCCAGTCGCTCTTGGAATGGTGCGTGTTCGTGATGGCACGCAAGTAATCGTGGAGGCAAATGTTGATGTACAAGCCACCAACAATCAAGCGTGCAGTGTTGAAAAGGTCATGGTCCTGCTTGGCCACGGCCTTGGCCCTATCTTCGGGGCTGGCGTCAGATGGGCACTGAAGTGTGAAGCGTCCGTTTTCGTTGATTTTGAGCAAAATTTCGCAGACGTAGTTGTGGAAACGGTTGTAAAGGACGAGCATGGCGTTGACGCCGGCAGGTTGTCCAAGAAGGCGCCTTTCGTGGAAAGTATCGGGCTTGAGCATACCCTCCTTCATAGTACGGATCTCCAACTGGTCCTTGAGCGAGGACCCGTACAACGGGGCAAGATCGAGGTATGAAGACGTGTCGGATTTATTCATGTCCGTCCGATTTGTCCGGAAGATGTCGTGGATGATGATAGACGCATGGTAGAAGAGCATGGATGATATTCCAGCAGGATTCTCTTTGAAGTTGTTGTCGTCACGAGCCATCAGGAGGTCAAAGAGAAGGCCTGGGTCTGGTTTGACACCGTGGAGCCTTTTGGTGGTTCTGACCGTCTTGGCGTAGGGAGTGCCAGCCTTTCCTAGGTTGGGCTCGAGGATGTTGTTGTAGCTTCCATCCGGCATTCTATAGTGATGAAGTCCGTCAGGCGAGCGAGGCACCTGCTCACGTAGGATGATCTCGCTGTCAGGGGCCTTGAACTCGATAGAGTCCTCGGCCTGTTGCTTGTCCTTCGAGGTTGTCTCCTTAGAGCTGACGACCTCATACTTGACATCACCACCGACATAGCTCAGTGGCGGATGCTGGAGGTTACCCCAGAGCGTATCGATGAGCTTGTTGGTCAGTTGCACCCTAGCACTCGACGTAGAAGGAAGGGATGTCAAAATTCCGATTAAGACCTCGGTGGTTCTGGCTGACGTTAGGTTTGGCACAGATGTACATAGATACAAGGACCACCTACCCTTTCTTGTCGTCAAGAGGCTCGCCCTTCTGAAGCAACTCCTTGATGAGGCCAGCAAGCTCTGCTGGAGATGTCTGACTACGCAAGCCAGCATAGTCTTTCAAGAGATCTGTAGCGACCTTTGTCGGGTCAGAAAAGAAGTTGGCTGAGCTTTTCCTTTCATCCCCATAAGTCTCACCAGCCATGAATTTCTGGTCGAACGACATGACGTTTTATAACCGGCCAAACTTGGAGTATGATAAGATTGTAGAGTGAAGAGCGGTGATGAATCTGCCTCTCCCGTGCTCATTTCCTCATACACTTGCCTGACATATTGCCCACCTTATACAAAACAGAGAGTCAACTATCCGATGATGCTTTCCCCAACCGTCACAAAGGAAAACCACAACATGTACCCTCGTTCCTGGTTATTTGAGCAACCCCTCACTCCATGATCTGCATACCGGCGGCGCTTAATGCCGCAGACGATCATGTCATCAGTTCACATGTGCATGGGCTTTGTGATGCATTGCCATTGGGGTTTGTTCAAAGTCAAGAAAGTCACTTTGCAAACTCGCTGGCGAAAATTGTTACCCAAAGCGAAGGGGAGCATCGCGGGAAACGAGGCAGCGCTTTCTTGGTGTTCCGGCCAAGTATGACTGACTTGCCCCGCTGACCTGGAAGACGCAGGTGGCGGTGTCTCACAGTGAGGGGTAGCAGACGAAAAGGGCATCACCTCATTTCGAAGCTCATGTTTTTCAACCGAGATATGTAGCCATTGCGGCATTTCGTAGGGTCTCATGTAACGCTACACCAAGACGCCGTTATCCTTGTTGCCGTACACACTAGCAGTTGGGAGAGACGCCGTGATCTTTCCCAAACATACTCAGCCAATCACACTGCGCCATGTCAGTCAATGGCTGGGAAGAGAAATTGAAGTAAGGACGGAAGAAGAAGTTCCCAGGCGAAGCCTATTGATTGACTGGTTGATTCATGCGACCTAACCAGGCAGTGCGAGGCTCGCCTCGTTCCCCGGGCGGGCCGCGCCGTCTGCAAGGGATAGATAGCTTTGACCTGCTGGACATTTGATTGGTCTCTGTATCTTGCCGGCATAGGTGTCAGATCGGCGTAGTTGCCGTCGGTTGGCATGTTGCGCTGCGGTGTATCCAAGACACTTCATGTAAGTGAACCTAACCACTACATTAGCGCGAGACATTGAAAGCCCTCCCCGCAAACTTATGAACTTAGGTCGGTATGTTTAACCTTCCGTGCCTTGTCTCGATAAGTCAATCATTGCAAACGTAGCTGATCATCCTTGGCTGTCCTAAAGTGTAGATGCAAGGCGTTGCGGCTGAGAGTCCTGCGAAAGACATGGCGAAAACGAGACAAGCGCCCAATGCTCACCGCAACTGACCATCTCCTACTAGTTGACAATGCATATACGACTTGACCGGCGAGTTCCGTAAGTTCGATTTATCTTGGCGTCAAGGTCATGACCTGTAACCGGTGGAATTTACACCGGTTACACATTCCACTGTGGAATGTTGCGAGCGGTCTGATATCCCATCTGACCCGTCCATTGGCGGACGGAAAGTGTCGGTGTGATTGTCCTAACATAGTTATTCTCTTTTGGCATATGCTATCACATGCAATTGATACTTAGCCAATGGCACAAGCGATATCCGCCGGTGATCAATGGAGTGTCGATACACAGAATGGATTACGATATAGGGGTGCAACTGTACAGCGGGTAACGATTGGAGGCTGACACGGGTATTTCCCTGGGCTTGTGGCGCCAGGACAAAGCTGGACATGATTTGCATTCTCAATTCCTATGTCTTAGTGGTGGAAGAGGTAAGGGTTTTCCCTATGTCCTCAGTGTTGGTGGCGGTTACGCGATCCCTGGACTGATGTATTCGTATGGGGATCAGGCAGAGACTGCCCTACATCATGAAAATTTTCACATATATCAAGTTTTCTGACCTTTTCATGAGGCTAAACACTTTCTTGTTACTATTGTGCATCGACCGCCTCAACCCTTAGTCTTAGTCTTCTCACAAGTTCTCTATTGTTCTCAACATCATTATAATCTTTGCCACGATGCCTTCTGCCTTGAGCAACGGTAACCAAAGGACGGAACAGAGTCCTGCTCCTAAGAAGCTGGTTCTCTGCTTTGATGGAACAGGAAACACTTTCACTGGCTCCAACTCCGATACTAATGTTGTGAAAATACTGAGCAAGTTAGACCGCAATGATCCGAGCCAGTATCATTACTACCAAAGTAAATATCTTCAAGGGAAAGACATTCTTCGGAGTCGCTGTTAACATCATGTCTCTCATCAGCTGGAATCGGTACATATGACATCAACGATGAATCTGTCAACAAAAGCTGGTTCGGCGAGATGCGAAGCTCCATCTCCCAGACCGTTGATCAGGGAATCGGCACGACCTTTGACGCTCACGTTCTTGCCGGCTATCGCTTTCTAATGCGATACTACGATTCTGTAAGTGTGATAACATTATTGCAGCAAGTGGCAGCTCCTGAAGCGTACATCCACAGGGTGATAAGATCTACATGTTCGGTTTCAGTCGCGGCGCCTTCACGGCCAAGTTTCTCGCACGTATGATTCATACCGTAGGTCTGCTTTGCAAAGGCAACGAGGAGATGGTACCCTTCGCCTATCGTCTCTACCAACGTTACTTAGCAGGCGAGGTCGAAGACTTCATTGTAGCTCACCCCAAGAAGTCCAAGAAACACAAGGGCAAAAGCTCAAAGGGTACATCCAATGGCAACGGCCCAGCCCCGAGCATGGAAGACGACGAGCACCCGCTCCATGAAGACCATGAAGAGGGCGAAGACCCGGTAGCCCACGGACACAAATTTGAAGTCGCTCGGGACGAGATTGAGGCGTTCAGTGACACATTCTGTCGCAAGGAGACGACGATGCACTGCGGGCAGATGGAAGAGTCCAACATCAAGGTCTTTTTCCTTGGTATTTGGGACTGCGTCAACTCCGTCGCCGTTCTGGAGCGAACGACTCCGGTCCCGGTGCCAGTCGTGGGTACGGCGCATCATGTCCGGCATGCTGTTGCCGTCGACGAGCGCCGCGTAAAGTTCAAGGCGGCACTCCTCGCCCAAGACATACGCGACACAGACCACACCCACGAGGACATCAAGGAGGTTTGGTTCCCTGGTTGCCACGGAGACGTCGGCGGCGGCTGGCCCGCTTCCGACGACAACCCCCTCGATAACCGGAGCGAGATGACGTTCTGGGAGCGGGTCAAGAACTTCTGGGTGAGCCGCAAGAACAAGGGGCCAAGCAAAGCGCTGGGGCATGACCGTTTGCAGATGAGCGACATCCCGCTGGCTTGGATGATCCGTGAGGTCCAGCTTGTCGGTGAGCAAGACCCATCAGCGGCCCTGAAATGGCGCGAAAGCGTACATGCGTTCAAGGCACGTTTTGCCAAAAAGAAGAAGCAAGCGCTCACGGGCGTCATCCATGATTCTCTCGCGTTTGGGTGCGGCACGGCCTTCTTCAGGGTACTGCTATGGAAGTTTATGGGTAAGGAATTCTCCGCTTCATCGCATCGTTTGCGTTGTCGATACTGACTTAGCCACGACAGAATGGCTCCCGTTCATCACCCGATGGGAGCTCGAGGATAGTGGATGGAAGAATGTGAGGTTTCCTCTCAACAGAGGGCAGACTCGTGATATCCCCAAAGATGCAGTGCTGCATGAGTCCCTGCTCTGGCGCTTGAAGAATGATCCGACATATTGCCCTGGGAACAATCACGGCGGGCGGCTGCCACCATGCTTGAAACACAAGGACGCTGTTGCCGAATGCAAGCCTGCGATGGACCATGAGGCAGACGATAATTCTGAACATAAGACGTTCAAAATTTCCAGGTCTGCATCCGATCTTCAACACGAGGGGAACGCGTCAACTGTGTCATAACCAGTCAGTAGAGGACGGGACTCACAAGGCTCAGTTGTTCGCAGAACATACAGCTGCCTTTGGAAGATAGCACAAAATTTGCCTTCATAACCTGGAGATGATGGTTATGTTCTGTCATTGTGTAGTGAAGCTGGAAGTAACTTATGGTCTTTCATTCCAATCATGGCTGGGGCTCCAGAAGTCGTGGTTCCAATCGGCGAGGTCTCGTACAATAGTACAAAGTCCTTGCAAAAGGAGTGTCTCGACGTGATGATGGCTTTGCGGATGGCGCGGGGCTGTGGCTTCGATCTTGCAAATCTGGTTCGGAACTTGAAAGCAAAAAGCATCCTTCGCCAGGTAGCTACAGATCCCCGACTGTATCCATGAACAGAGGTCATGATGCCTCTATAAACTATGGACATTAGCTTTGAAGAGAAGATGAATTGACTGTGAAAAAGAATCAGTGTACCCCGCACGATGCATGGGTGGCAGTTATGACGTCGAGCAACACGCGGCGTCCAACAAGGCTCAACCGAGGTCAAAGGGCGACGGGTGCACCAGTAACACGACACCGTCATCATAGGCCAAACAATAAATAATAGGATGCCGTAAGCTCGAACAGTCGTACGTCTTCATCTTGAGAAAACTCAGCACTATCCCCAAGCGACACTCTCCTGCAACAGAATAAACGCTTCGGTGCATGCTGTCAATACATCACAATGCCGTTTTATCAGATCTACCACACATACCCTCTATCTCAAACCCAGCGACATTCCATTGCCCTCTCCATTACCAACCTGCACTGTAGCGCTTTCAACACGCCGGCATTCTTCGTGCATGTAAGCTTCAGTGACCAGGGCTCGAAGTTCGATGATGCAACATATTTCATGGCTGGAAAGCCGCATTCTACGAACTGTAACCGCATCATTGCGGTGGTGCGGACGTCGGCGTCTAGGACAAAGGAGGACTTCGATAACCTTGCAGCCAGTATCGAAAAGGCATGGGACAGGGCTCTTGAGAACCCTGATGCCGAGAATACCATAGGGTATAAGGAATCTGATGAGTCCAAAAGGTTGCTTATGGTCATTTTTACACCGATGTTGGCCATCAGAGAAGGTGGAATGGCCATTCCTGAAGCCGGTCACGAAGATGATTGGTTAAAACAACAATTGCCTTATATCAAGACCATGGCCGAAAAGAACAATGTAGATGACTTCAAGGAGTTGCTGAAGGAGGTGGAACAAAGACAGAGCATCTGATACGTATATAGTCATGGCAGTCCCTTTCAAGGCACCTATATATAGCATGACCTATCGTGTACTCACACAGGGTGTATCGTTGGTTACACACAAGTCCACCATTAGGGGCACTAACGCTCCAACACACCGCCACTTATTTAGACTGATGCTCTCCTCTGCAAGCAACGTAACCTTGTATTCTCGTGACGAGACACACGACCGACAGCATGTATGATACACTTTCTTTAAGCACTTGTTTCGATACCCTTCAGGACACCGACAGCGATGATCAAGCACGCACTTGGATCCGAAAAGCTCTCGATGCCAAGATCGACCTAGCAAGATTTGTCGCCCAACGCCGTGGAAAGGGCCGAGCGACCGAAGTCGTCGGCTACCTCAAGGGCGCCTTCAACCTGGGCTTCCGAATCAGGTTTGAGGATGACGGGCCCGACGCCGTCATCCGTTTTCCGAAGCCGGGCCACATCTCGAAGGCACTCTTGGAGGAGAAGCTTGTCAATGAGGTCCGCGCAATTGGGTTCATACGCCAAAACACCACGATTCCTGTTCCATTTGTGCATGCTTGGGGCTTGACCCACGAGAGTCCCCGGCAGCTTGGGCCCTTTATCATTATGGACTTTGTCCAAGGCACCTTGGCATCGAGAGTCCTCCAAAAGCCCACGGACGACGACCAGCAGGAACTCATTTTGAACCCGGACCTGGATGCTTCCTTGCTGGACAAGTTCTATCGGCAAGTCGCCGGGTACATGCTCCAACTGTCTCGCCTCAGATTCAAGCGTATCGGCGCCATTTCGAAAGAGCTTGGAGAGTTCGCCGAAGAGATAGACGCGTGGTCCTCTTCAAAGAGGCCCTTGACGTACAACATGAACGAATTGGCCACGACCGCAGGCTATCCAATAGACAGCTTTCCAACCACCAGCTTCGCCTGCGCCAGCGACTTCTTCAAGAACGTGGCCCACGAGCACCTGGTCCATCTGCGCACCCAGCGGAACATCGCCTTCACCCCCGACATCGCCCGCGCGCGCTACATCGCCCGCCACCGCTACCTCCAGCTGATAGCCTCCTACTGCAGCGCCGAAGATGACGCCGGCCCCTTCATCCCGTTCTGCGACGACTTCCGGCCGGCCAATATGCTTGTTGACCCCGACACCATGCAGATCACGGCCGTGCTTGACTGGGAGTTCACCAACGCCATGCCCGCCCAGTTCTCGCACGACCCGCCCTGGTGGCTGTTGCTGACCGACCCGGGCAGCTGGGTTGACCGCAACGCCGTGCAGGAGTTCCGCGAGCTCTACGAACCCCGGATGGAGCAGTTTCTCCGGATGCTCGAGGTGGTTGAGGCTGAAGATGCCCGGGACGTCCGAGGAGGCGGAGACGGAGACGCAAACGACCGGCGGCCACTCTCGGCCCGGATGCGGAGCTCGTGGGTCGAGGGCCGATTCTGGTTTAATTTCGCTTCGCGCAAAAGCTACGACGTCGACACCATCTACTGGAGGGTACTGCACGACGGAGGCGACGCGATTAAGCTTCTTGACCCGGAGGTGCGCGCTGGGATGGACGCTGCGGTGGAGGAAAAGATGGCACAACTTAGGGATTATAGAGCGGAATATGCGGTGCATTTCCCTGACAAGCAGAACAACGACAACGAGTAAGCGGTAGAGCAAGCAAGTCATCGGCCCAGATTTATGAGATTAAATAGGGAGGGGGTATCCTATCCATAAGTACTAGTATCCTGGCCCGGTCTCTCATATTCACAAGTCTTATGCCACTTTCCCTCACTAATCCCAATTCCCCTCAATTTGTACAGAGATAGGATTAGGAAAAGCGTTAGTGATGTGAATCGGGGTACGATTAGTGTCAGGAATATGAATCATTTAGGATCAAGTTGTTTGTAGGTGACAGCAGGTTATCATCTCCCCCTTCTCATGGAAGCTGACGTATTGCCCTGCCAACGTTCCGCTCGAGGTGTCACTTTACAGCCCAATGTCAAGTTTTGTCGCTGTGCCATTCGGCGACCCGACTACGGTGAATGCGCCAAGACCACTGGTCTTTGAGTTCATCTGGTCTACGGTCCCCGGCAATTGTTGCCACCATGTTGCGCCGATGCATCAGTGAGCTTTGGCTTCCACATTTTCCCCGGGTTTCGACAAAGTTTACCGTATTGAAATCAGGCTTGCCTTGCCAGATCCTTCTATTCTGGTTCTTTCATTCCATGATCGGGGAATCAGAGTACAATATTAACCTGCTTCCACGCATTGCATGCAGACGCAAAACATATCCAACGCAACTGTGTTTACGACTTGACCTACATTCAGGCCTCAGACGTGAGAGCGGTATGCCAATTACACCGTCTCCAGGAAGGTTGGGTACATCGCCATGACGCTGGGTGGTCTGCAGCCATGAAGTATGTTTACGTATGATCGACCATGCACTTGATCTTGACACCGGCGTTTTTTCTTATACGTCTTACTGTTTTGTTATGGTCTGAAAAAGCGCCATTCGGAACACTCGAAACCAAAGACTGTAATAATAACAGCGATGGGTAGTCCAAGAAATCTCAATGTGAACATGCGTGGAGAGAGGCTCAGTATTCAATGCAAAGTATACGATATATTGAATGCTGAGCTATTCCAATTTCTATGGCCCTTTGCCATGACTGCACGTGGTCCAACTTAAACTATACCAACTCGGCAAACTCATGGTTTGCAAGCTGAATAATAGGACGAGTCCACAGATGCTAGTATGTTCGATGATGCACTGCGATCCAACCGTCGGGCACGGAGCTCCCAGATCCTACTACGCCTTGAGGCCCAGGTCACCAGTTCTCCGCCGGATCTCAATGCTGGCCTTGGGATCAACCTCGAGCGCGAAGCCAAAGTTGATCGGCTTAGGTTGGACCTCCGCTGCCAATCGCCAGTCGTACTTGAGGAGAAGGTGGCAGAGGATGATCTTGACCTCGTTGGCGGCGAAGAAGCGGCCTGGGCAGGCATGCTGGCCGTGGCCGAAGCCCAGGTGCTCGGGCGAGGTGCTGACGAAGTGGGCGGCCCCGTCGTTGCCGGCGCCGAGAGACTCACGCATGCGAAGGTAACGGTGTCCGTCGAAGCGGCTGGGGTCCACGTAGACGGAGGAATCGTGCATCCGCTGGCAGCTGACAGCAATACGGCTGCCCTCCGGAAGCTCCAAGCCGCTCGAAAGGGTCATGGTCTTGGTAACCTCGCGGTGCATGGCAACTAAAACATCTTCACGTTAGCGTTATGAGGCAGAGACGATAGGGGGAAGATACGCTACTTACCAAGACCAATAGGGTGGAGGCGTTGAGTCTCCTTGCAGAAAGAGTCCAGGAGGCGCATCTTGTAGAGGCCCATACGAGACCAGCCGTCGGTGCGGATGACGTCGGTGATTTCCTTGCGGAGGGGCTCAAAGTAATCGGGGCACCGGGCGAGGTCGAGCATGACTTGCGTGATCAGGTCAGAGGTGGTGTGAAGAGCGGCAAAAGAAAGCCCAAGCTGCATCATCGCGGGATCAGAGCTGGCGTCGTCTGACGACTCCTCGCACCACTCGATGCAATCGTTGTACTCGGGCTCTTCCTCGCCGCGGTCGACGGCAGCCTTGTTCTCGCGGCGGCGTTGCTCGACGATGGGGTTGATGATTTCCCTGGCCTCCTTCACCTGGGCTTGGAGGTTGCGGCTGAGTGGGCTGATGCGGTGGACGAAGCTGCGGAGCGGCTTGGGGAAGAGCCGGAGGAACTCGGCGGCCAGGAAGCTTGTCCTTGCGTACTCGGAAGTGATCTTCAACCAGGCCGGGTTGCGGCAAAGCTTCTCACCACCAAAGACACGGGTGGAAACTCGGGCGACTACTTCGAGCATCTTGCCTTTGATCGCAACGGTTTGCCAGCCTGTTTCGTGTTAGTCATGTTCGCTCGTGCCATCGTAAGGTTTGCTTACCCTCCTCCTCGCCGAAAACATCATTCAGAGAACGTGTCGTCTCGTCGGAAAGGGGAGCTGTGAGTTTGGCTAAGACTTTGTTAGCAATTATGTTGTATGACTGTATACAGGCAATGCGCGCTTACAGAGAAATTGGGTCAGTCTTGTGCGGATGACATGCTTAAGAACCTCCTTTTGCGGGTTGGCTTCCTTCAATGGCTCGAAGCCAGGGAGATAAGCGTGGAAGTTCTGAGATTCGCAGTTTGTCAGCAATATGCTCATCTTGCAATTTTGATACCGTGAGAAAAGCCTGCCTTGTCCAAAACCCGGTCGAGGCTCAAGTCTTCGTGGTTGCGGATCTCGTTGGCGAAGGGTACTGCAGGGAGGATCGTCATGTCTCCGCCATCCGTGAGAATCTGGTAAGGCTCATTGGGGCTTGCTTTCGTCCTCTCCTCCACGATGCGACGGGTATGGAAAACGAAATCCCATTTGACCTTCAACCAGGTAAAATCCCACTTGTGCCGCGGGTTTATGATGGGCAGATCGGTGTGGGGTGTTTGCTCTGACTGCTGGATGGAGAAGTAAAAAACGAACAGCAAGAATGCCGTAATGAAATAAGGCACAGGCTTCTCCAGAGGGCTGGGGAAAGCCTGCAGCGACTCGAGGGGCCCCCAAGACTGGTTAGAATAAGAATCGTTGGCGGTGGCCATGGTTGTTCAAGATACGCTGGTCACACGGGAGCAAGTTCTTGCTAGCAGGTTGGCGTATTGTATCTGGAGAATTAAAGATCGAACGCAGCCCGAAGAAACCAAACGAGGGAACGGTGGAAGAAAAGGGAAGTCAGCGAGCGGACAACGCATCGTCGCGAGCGGACTGGGCGGACACATCTTGGCCATTCCCGCGAAACGTCTACCGGGGCAGAAAGATGAGCTCAAGAGCTTGGGGCGCTGTGCTCACACCCACTAGCGTGACGGTTGACGGGCGGTGTTTGGTTTCAAGGGACATGCAGCCGCACAGCCCGCCAGGTGTCTTGCCGTCGTTGATTCGGCGCATGGATCGCATTCTCGGACGATCTCAACGCATATCTGACCTCAAGCACCAGCAAATACGGGGAGACAGAGAGTTTGAATTAGAGCCAAAGATGCAGGAAATGCGATGAGTAATAGCACGTAAGGGGGGCACGCGGCTTGCAAAAAAAAGCGAACACATTAGCCAACACACCCACCCATCTCGTCACCTTCACTACTATAAACACAACATAAAAATCCAAATAGCACCCTAGCAATACGTTATTAGGAGCGATTTTAATACACTTACTAGAAGTATATTATTTTACTGTTTTTTAGGCAGTCTCCTAAAGCTTTTTTGGGTATTTGGGTTTGTAGTGTTCGCTTTTTTCTGCAAGCCGCGTGGGGGGCTCTTGGGGTAGATGCGGCCGGACTGTATTACCTACCGGAAGCTTTGGGATAGGATGCCGGTGCTTTGCCGCAGGAAGTCTGCAAGGGAGAAACAATCAACGGAGGGCCGAGCTACATATGGCACGAGCGGGACGAGGCGAGGGTTGAAATGGCGTCGCAGCCAGTCAAATAAGGACGCCGGAGTGTCTTCCGGAGCTTGCGGTCTCATTCCGTTGCGGAGGACGGTCGGGCTTCGGTCCCGCGATGGGGTTAATTTTCGGTATTTATGGGTCATGTTTTTGATCTGCCTCCACAGGTGCGGTCAAATTACCACCCTCAACCTACGTCTGGTTTCCTATTTCTTGTGTCTCTATACCTCGGTTACATTTTTCAAATTGGCTGTTTCGCAGCCCAAAACAGAGTCCCTTGCAAATCGTTTATGTGTTTAGGTTTGGCTTTGCTCGCCCTTAAATATAGGAGTAGGAATAGCATCTGGGATAGGATTAGGGTGAGGAATATAAATTGATTAGGATCAATGTGTTTACAGCCGAGGACAGGATCAGCGTTAATCAGCGTCGCAAGAGAGATTGTTGGCCAAGGTCTCGGCTGCTATCTTTTCCGCAAAGGCATAGACCATACTCTGAGGGTGGCCAGGAGGTAGCAGCGCAAAGCTGCTGGTATCTACGACTCTGAGTCCATCAACGCCAATGACTTTAGCATCCTTGTCAACAACAGCCATGGGATCGTCTCTCTTCCCCATACGGCAAGTGCAACTAGCGTGCCAAACAGTCATGACAGTGTTACGGATGCTCTGCAGAATCTGCTCATCCGTCTGAACTTTTGTGCCAGGAAAGTATTCCTTGTTATCGGCTAGAATGGGATGCATGGCTTTGCTAGCGAACGCCTGTCGCAGACGCTTGAATGTTGCGATCGCAACGGCGACATCAGTTGGATCAGTGAGCCAGTTGGGGTCGATGAGAGGCAAGTCTTTGGTATCGGCGGAGGCAAGCGTGACAGTGCCCCTGGAAAGAGGAGCCACCAGCGCGCCGAGGATGGTTGCATACTGGTAGCCATCTTTGGGTTGGGTAGTAAAAAGGTTACTAAAGTCACCGACGTAGCCTGGGGTGGAGAAGTACTCGATCTCGGGCCAGTCTGGAGGGAATTTGTTGTCGAGAACCGCAGCGGCCTCAGAAGATATGAGGTTACGAGGCGTCTTTTCCCAACCGAGGAAATCGGCAACCGAGTTTGTGAGAGGGCCCTGTTTCTTCAAGAGGTAAGAGACGGAAAACTGAGCCGCAGCATAAATCGGGTCGTTTGCGAGACGGGTCAGGGTCTGGACTTTGACGCGCCACGTGGGTCCGAAGAAGACATGATCCTCCATTGTTTTTCCAACACCAGGCCGCTCGGCAACGAAGGGTATATTGAACTTTTGAAGCTCTTCCTTCGGGCCGATGCCCGACACCATGAGCAGTTGAGGGCTCTGGAAGGCACCCGCGGACACGATAACCTCCTTGCGGGCATTGAGGGTAAAAGTGCCACGGCCCATGTTGGAGGATACTACAACGCCTGTGGCCCTCTTGTTATTGTTGAAGATAATCCGTTTGGCAAGAGATAGCTGATACACCTTTAGATTGCGACGGCCGATGGCTTCGTCGAGGAAAGACGTCTGGCTGGATTCGCGTTTTTGAGTGTTGGGCTGTATGGTGCTAGAGCAGTACTGAGCCCCCATCAACTTGCCGCTGTTGAAATCCTGGGTCTGGGGGATCCCGATCTCGTTGAGTGACGGCTCGATATAGGTGCTGAAAGGTTGGGCATAGTTGGCATATGAGACGTCGAGCGGCCCCCCCTCGGTAGAAAAGGCATCGGGATTGTGTTCTGCACTAGCATTGGCGAAACGGGAAAGGCTGGGCACCGTGAACTTAACACTCTTCTTGAAGTACGGGAGGAGCGCGTCCCATGTGTAGCTGTTATCGCCAACGGCGTCCGCCCACTTTTGAAATGTCTGCTTTGTACCGCGCTGGTATATCATGAAGTTACGAGCAGAACTGAAAGAGGATTCCTTTAGAGGCAATCTCATACCGGATAGGGTCAATGAGCTTACCTTCCACCGAGGCACTTGCCTCGAGCGTAGTGGAGCCTACGGTTGTTGGCTCCGGCTTGCCCTTGCGTGACGAAATTCCAGTCAACAAGCGGGTTGGTGTCAAGCGGGCTTGAGCCGGCAAATATCGTTGCGCCAGCTGGGGTATTGCCTAGGATGGGATTCGTTACTTGATAAAATGACCCAGCTTCGATGACAGCTACGGTGACTCCGCTCTCGGAGCTCAACCTGTTAGCCATCACGAGACCAGCGGTGCCCCCGCCAACAATTACATAGTCAAATGTAGCATTCTTTCCAATATCTCCAGCATTTGTACCCAGCTGGCGCCTGTGCTCGGCGTGTTGACGAGTTTGGTCTTCCGTAGGGGCAGCGCTAGCTAAGCTTCCTGCGGTAACGAATGTGATAAAGGCGTGAGAAAGACGCATGTTGAAACGAGTGAATAGTAAAAGAGAATGTAAGCGAAGTTTATTGCCGGACCTGAGGACCCAATATTTACTGGATCAGCAGCATACTTATACAATTCACTGAACTAAAGTAATACTACATTTCCTAGTTATTTGAAAAATGACAACCAGACTGTCGTGGGCCCACTACTCGGCCTTTCTGACATGAGGTCAGAGCTGTTGGCATTGGCTCATGGGAGTAGAGGACTGTTTGTAGCCACCGTTTCTAGCCTTTCCTAATTTGACTGTAGTTTCGGGCTTGGAACACCTGAGAAAAACTAGCATATATCGTATTAATGCCCATCAAGCACAGATGTGTGTCATCAAAGCATTTGGAGACTAAGGTACAGGAGGCTCTTATTAGCAGTGCTATAACTGGGCTCTACCCGAGGAGGTGTGGGTTACGGCTGGTTTATGAAATCACACAAAATAACTTTCTTTGGACTCAGTCACACAAAACCTTGTTTCAAACCGCTCGGGGGGCTTCAATTTAAATGCCACACACTAGTAAACGTCAGCGAGTCCTGGCCTTTGCTAAACAGAAAACGACAGACGCTCATAAGTCACTTCATTCTGGTTATTAGTAATGAGTTATCAGCAAACTATTGAATACGGATGGGCTGTCTACAATACAATTTTACAATACAATTTCTGCATTTTCTAGGCGGATCGAACCCACCACCCCAGCGTAGATCTTGTGCACCTCACATCATGATGAGCGTCGGCTTTCTCTTAGCGGCCGCAGCGGCTGTCCGTGCCGCGTGCACGTGGAAGAATGTACACCGGCGGAGGCGGCGGCTTCGTTCCGTTTCTCGTGTTCTACTTGACGGACAATGGCGTCGCATACGCCTGTGCCGACATTGAAGGCTTACACTGCTTGAACGACTACTGGACTCCCGTGACCGGTGCCAACGGCTTCGTAGACTATATCAACTGGAACAAATAATACTAACGTCCTAGCCCTTGACCCTAGATACGTCTGAAGTTTATATAGCAACAAGACGTGAATCTCCATTTATGATCAGTAAACCTCGATATGAACTCAATACCTGGGTGGCAACAAAGATAGCCAAGTCGACCACATGATAGTGGTAAGGAACCGCGGCCATATTTTGGTCACCCGAGTGCTCGGGTACTCTCTCTCTCCCCTTCATTGATCGGGCAGGGCAGGGTCCCCAAAAACTGCAGTAATTTGCACGCAGCTCCGACAAGGGCAGGACTTAGTAAGTCACCACGCTTCCCTCTAAAGTTAGCGGTAACATACCTGGCCAGGAAGCCGGTGGCCGCCTTGCTGTCGATCTCAAAAGCACGGAGATCATCTTCATCGGGGCCCAAAGCGGTAACGGCCTATATAAGAGCACAGACGTAATAGGTAGGCATGATTCCAGCCATCACGCGATTCCTTACTGGGTCTCATTCGTTACTAGGCGCTATTTTCTCTAAGGTCGCTTCTTCTTAGGCCGTCGGTATATCCTGTGCAGAGTCCGAGGGTGACGCCTCTAACGGCAACGTTCAGGTGAGTTGACGAAGCTCATGATCCCTTTCCACAGTGCCATCCGTGTCCGAGTTATCATAGGGGTTGACTATCGTCACTTTCGACAAGCCCTCCGATGCAGCCAGCGGCGTTAACTCGAGTATTTATTTCGTGGGAACGGCTGGGAACACAATCGCACCAATCTACGTCAGCACCGTTGCCGATGCAACCTGAGGCTCTGTTGCCAATCAGTGTGCTCTCACAAGGCCAGACTTCGGCCCCGGAGAATGTCGCCTACTCTATCTATGCATACGGAGAGAACAGGCTCTATAATGGTACTTTTAGCAACATCTGATTGAAAGCAGAAGCGCATCTCAACAAATAGATAAATCCTACCGCCCCCCCTGTCTGACAACGGGCCACACAAGGTACATAATTGGATTGCATACTCAACCGACAGCTATTAGCTGCTAATATCACTGCATAAGCCAATATTACGTTAGGTCTGCACGTCATTCCACATCTAGAATAGACAGTTGTTAGCCATCTATAGGCTAGTTCGCATGCACACCTGTATTGCACACCCACTGTACAGGCAAATACTACAATGGTGTATTTGTTGACTACTAACCAAAGCAGGAGTACGGAGCGGATACCCCGCCAGCGCGGATACAACGCACCGCAAATAGCATAGATGCCGTGGAACAACACCACTTTCAGACGCTGTTACATGCTGGGATACGGCGTTCTAGCAGCTGATGACACGCATATGTACGGAAGTGACATATGTAGGAGGCCAAGACAATTTTCCGTACTGCACTGCTACCCGCGCCCCGCTGTCGGCAACATGCATGGCTCTTCTGGCAAGAATTGCTAAGTATTGTTTCTTAAAGTATTATTCGCCTCTTCTCAATGTTAACTTACAGTCCTTTCCGCGATACGGTTAGCGGCAAGAAGGCCAAACTTATTCATGCCAATTTACCATCCACTTTGTGATGCCTCATCCCAAACTCAACATGTTAGGTCGCATTGCCGTTTTCCTTGGAATCTCGTCTTTGGCCGCTTCAAAGGCCATCCCGTCCGGCAATTACACGACTATACTCGAGAGGGATGTGGTGATACTTGGCGGCGGGGCATCGGGTGCTCACGCTGCTGTCAGACTTCGTGAGGATTTCAACAAGTCGATCGTAATCGTAGAGAAGCAGAACCGTCTTGTAAGGCATCGCGTCACTAATGGCCACCGGGCACAAACTTATCCTTTCACAGGGCGGCCACGTCGCCACATTTACTGACACCGACACTGGGAACCCATATGACTTCGGCGTCAACTCCTACACCGATTATACCGGGGCTCGCGAATTTTTTGCCCGGTTTGACATACCGGTTGCGGCTCCTCAACGACAGGTTCTGACCACCACTTACGCCGATTTCAGCACGGGAAAGGTCACAAATTACTCTCTGCCCCTGCCGCCCGACGCCACTGCAGCGCTCAGGGTCTACCTTGAGCTCTGCGAGAAGTACGAACCCTTGATCATCCCCTCGTATGAGAGGTTTCCAGCCTCCGTCGATGAAATCCCCGAGGACTTGACGATGAAATTCTCCGACTTTGTCGAGAAGTACAACATCCAGGCGGCGGTTCCCCGAATATACCAAGTCGCCGGGCTTGGCATGGAAAACTTCTCGGACCTGCCAACTTTATACGTTATGCAGGGGTTCGGCGCACCTGTCACCCGATCTTTCCTGGGTATTGTCTCGTCCTTTGTGCCTGTATCCAGACGAAACCAGGATCTCTATGATGCTATTGGTAGCCTCTTGGACAGTGACGTCCTGTACTCCACGACTGCTGTCCAGACTTCTCGTACCGATGAAGGTGTCGAGGTCCTCGTACGCGGGGCGAGCGGGAAAGAGTTTCTTATTCGCGCGAAAAAGCTCCTAATATCCTTCGAGCCCACGATTGCGAACCTGAAAGGCGTTGATATCGGCAAAGACGAGACAGAGATTTTCTCGAGATGGGACTGGTCCACTGTCTACGTCGGCGTCATCTCTCACCCGTCACTGCCCAAAGGGTACTCACTCACAAACAATGTACCTAAAAATTGGCTTTCATTACCAAGGATTCCCTTCGTCAGCCGGTTTGACTATTTAGGCGACGACAATTTCCGCGTCATTGTAACGGGCCCTTCTGATTTCAACACACACAAAGCTCAGTTGCTGATCCAGCAATCCCTCGTATCAATTGCTGCTGCCGGGACGATCCCCAGCTTGGGTATGGAAAAGGTTCGGATCAAAGCGTGGTCGGACCATGGCCCCTTGCATCTCCACGTCTCTTCCTGGAACCTGAAAGCCGGACATATCACGAAGCAGTATGCACTGCAAGGTCGCAAAAGTACTTATTATACGGGGGCTGCCTGGTCAGTACAGTTTACGACTATTTTGTGGGAGTACAACAATCAATACGTTCTTCCCAAATTGCTTGCGGGCATTTGAATCGAAGAGATGTTGATGTTGTTGTTGTTTACTCAACGCCAGTATATTCCTATATGTGAGGATCAAAGGAATCTAGAATCATTGTCAGGGACAAAATATTTATGATCGAGGAGCGAACGCTAGGTTCCTAGGTAGCAATCAGCCAAAAACTATCTTATCCGATATTACTTGCGCTACTCCTGTGTACTGTATCTCTCGTAGTTACTTCATCCTCTTGATCCAGTTCTTCGCACTATCGGAGCCTTCATTCCACCCTTCATTAATCCTTTGGAAATGCAATTACACCGATAATCTCCACAGTCATTAAATATATAGCTATATGAAATCAACGATCACAAAGTAACATAAGAGGGACAGTGACAGTCATAGGAATAGGGACAAGGAGAGGTAGATAGAGGGATATAGAAGGTACATCTATACAGATAGATAGATCTTTACTGAACATCAGGCTGTATTTTTATTTAGGTATGGTTGCCCTTAGTACGCTGGAGGTACATTACTGAGAAGTTACTAATAGGGATACTATTTACAGGTTTAATCCTATTGATAATAGGGTCTGGTTGGCCCTTACCCAGAATGAGGAGTAAATAATCGTCCCTAACAGGCATCTATTCTTAATTGACCCTTCATCTCCACTGCCCACGCCACCACTGATATCCCGCAACTCTCTGCACTACCTCTTCTTGGCTACAAGAATGATTCATCGTCTGATTTTCACTCTTTCCTTTACTTGGCGTCGGAGACATCATCAAATCAGAAGAAGCAGGAGGCTGGACGATTCTGAGACCAGACAGCAGCCCATCAGAAGCCGCTCATGCCATAATCATTGGTGATAACGACTGGCTGGACGAGTCCGGGACCAGACAGCGAGCGCTGGAGAGTAAGTGGCTTCGTCACTTCAATAGCAGCAGTCACAAAAGTGACGAAGCCATTTAGCAGCAGTCAACAAAGGGGCTGGGAAGAATTGAAAGGCCAGGGCAACCAACGGCCTTTGTCTCGATGCCCACACGGTGGACCCGTCAGTATAAGAAGCGGTCATGGTAAGGTTCCAGTTAAGTTCACTTACCCACTCAGTCTGAGAGCCTGGGTAACAGCTATTGTGAGGGCACTCGCACGCTGAGGTGGCCTTTTCTGCCGCACACCAAAGGAGCCGGACGTCAAGCGTTCTCACAGAGCAGAGATAGATGTTGACAGAGGGTGGACGTGATGGGCGCAAGCGGGGTAAGTCGGATGGAGTGCCTTGGCGGGTGAGGGACAGTTTCTGTGTAACGCAAGTGCACCTCACTGCGACATCAGTCGCACCACCCTTGGGTCAGGCTCTGTGACTGCTTCACACAGCGTCGCTTCCGCTCCCACTACCATGCGGACGAGAAGCCGAGGCGACGTTTTGTTTGCACCAGTGATGGCAAGGCATTTGTGTGGCCAAGAGCGGTATGCTGAGGTGAGGTGGCACACTATGGAGCAGGATATATGCAAAGTAAGCACCACCTTTGGCAAGCGCTGACAGGTGTGTGGCTTGCAAGCACACTGTACAGTCCAGTCGTCTGATCTGAACTGACTTTTCAGTGCGCTACCTTAAGCCCTCAAAGCAAACCATCTTCTACGTCGTATCTCTCAGTGGACCATTATTGCCAGGTGCATCAAGTCCTCATTGCCTTTGCAGAAGGCATCAGCCACCATCACAGCCCAAGGCCTCTGGAGCCTAGGTCCTGAGTGCCTGTGCCTGAAAAGTAGGGCTGGCAGGCTGGCCGTTGGTGGTCGGCGCCGCGTCCAGGGTCGAAGCGGCTTGGGGGCTTAAAGACGGGCCATTGATGAACAGTCTATTGGCCGCTGTGCGGACCACACCTGGCGATAAAGAGATATGTGGGTAAGCACACAGAGACCACGTACTCAGGTCCAATCGATGCCTGCTTTCAACGACTTTCTGCGTACAGTACTCTCTCTTCAGCACCGACAGAGTCTTGTCATCAGGCTTGGAGATACATTTGCATCATGATAATTCCTGGACTACAAAAACGGGCTAGTATCGGTTGTAACTCGTTCAGTCCGGCGCAACCCATCGTTCCAATATCCAATGTCGCGATGGCATTACAACCAAACCAAGTGAGCTCTGTCCCGCTTTCGCGTGGGAATCCATGCACACTGACTCATACTAGCCCTCAACTTCATATTCAATCCATATTAGCGCACGCGGTTGTACAACGATTCTGACTTGCTTGGTACAATGCCAGAAAACAGATGTACCAGCTAGGCTCTCCAATCTTATCACCTTACTATGTCTGATACATATCTACTCTATACGCACCTCACGCTCCGTAATCTCATCCAACCACGCACCACGTTCTTGCTCGCCAGCCATGCCCACGTTCATTAGTCCAAGCCGTCTGTACCCATGTTCAGCCTTCGATAGAAGCAATCCAGAGTACTGGTAGTCGGGACCTTTGAGGAGGGAGACGGAGATTGGTAGAAACAAAACATCACGACACATGTCTTCTTCGGTGTCGAAGAGAACGCTGCCGTAATAGCAGTTCTGACGGATGTCATCTGCTGGCCGGACATCGCACTCGATGGTGGTACCTTCAGTGGTTTCGAATCCATCAACCTGACAAAGGTTCACGACGCCGCCGGACTCTGCCTCCCATGGGCCATTCGTACAGTTGCTCAGTTTTGCCACGACCAACTTACCATTCAAAGTGACCGTCCCCCCGTGCACTTGGCCGGTATCATCTTTGGTCAAGGGTGCTACTTCTGCGTCACTTACAGACGAAAGCAACATCGTAAGGTTGTCCCAATGGCTCGTTTCCCCCGTTCGAACGTCGCCGTCGACCGAAGCCCAAGACCATGAGGGAGCGCGGTATGGCCTTGGGCGTTCATCACCCGCCGTCGTTGGAATTATAAACCATAGCAGGGATCGTGGCAGCCATTGCCCCCAGATGCCGGCGAGATATCGAGCGGGCTCTCCTAGACTCTGCAGACGCTGTTTCATGTCTTTTGCTATAGCTGAGATTGCCACGAGCTTGTCCCTGGAGTTGGTGAGTTGGCAGCCGCCGTAGACTCTCGCAATGTTCCCCCAATCTTCTGTGAGAGCAAAGACTGGGTCCTTGGCGTAAAGCCTCTTCATGCCGATCAGGCTTTTCCACGAACTTCGAATCTTGGAGGAGTCCCCATAGTGAGCAACCTTCCACCAATCGTAGTCTGGGTCGGTTTCGCAACAGATTTCTTCATGACATTCCCAATAGATCTGACTGCTTCCAAAATGGAGAGTTCTCGGGGCTAGGAGGCGTTCCTGCACCACCCAGGCGCGCCGTGCCAAAGGCTCGCTTGCGAACCGATCTTGCCACCGGTATGTCTCCTTGTCATTCAAGTAGGATTTGGCCGGGATTTTTCCATTGAGCGATAGCGTGACAACCGAAGGCTTTACGATCTCAATATTTCTGTTGAAGAAGCAACCGGTGGCGTCGTCTGCGGCACCTAATGCCGAAATACAGATAAAGGCGTTTCTGTAAACCTCATACATCAACGATGCTTGGGTCTGCCAGTCTTCAACGGAATCTTGCATGATGCAGAAACGGTCAATCCACAAGTAACAGAGGTTGAGTCGCTGTAGGACCTCGAAAGCCTCCCTGAAGGTCTTTGGGAGTCTTTCAAGAGGGTTCTGCTTTTGCAGACCGGCAAAGTTTTTGCGGTTGAGAATGAGGTCTGGATCCCATGTCCTCGATCCCCAACAGTGACTTAACGCTGCGAATCTTGATCCAGGTTCAACCTCATCACGCAATATCAGACGAAAGGTTCCGGTAGCTGGCTCAAGCTTCAATAGTCGAGTAGGTATATAGCCCTGATTGGTGTTGCATGTTTTGTGTGTCTGGATGCATTTTTTCAGCCATGTTTCAGCCAATCTCCATGTTGCAAGACTTCCTGTATAGCTCGCCAATAAATTATGGAGTCTGCGTATCTCTTCTGGAGTGCGTTACACGAGCATTAGAGCCTGACATTTCACGACATTATTGCTGTGCGAGTGGCGTCTTACCAGGGTATACTAGAAACCGTACTGGGGAGTAACGGCGCGGGTCATCGTCGTAGTTGACTCTTATTTCAAAAGTCGCCTGTTTGGAACCATCTGGGCGGAAGTCCACTAGTAGTATTGTGACATAACCAAACTTCTCGACACTACCCTTGTTGTTGTTGCCACGTCGACTGCATGCAACGCAACCTTCTGCCAAAGACTGTTTCGCGGATCCTTCAGATCTATGATGCCCAAAGATGAAGTGTTCTGGGCCCAGCGGATCGCATTGTTCTGCTGTCTCATTAGAAAACTCAAGAGGTAGATCGACAAATCGACACGTGACGCCTTACTAGATGTAATGGCCCTGTCCAGGCCTACTTCAAGGTCATCATTGATCCCACACCACGACGGCTGACAACAAGTCAGGTCTTCTCGAAGCGCAAGGCGTTTGGTCCGGGACGGATCATGTATTCCCTCCAATGTTTCTCGACAAACACTGCAAATCATATCGACAACGTAGCAGCGATGGTAGATGGTACGCGATGCCCTTTTTACGCAGTCGGCGGGATATCACTCGATTATGAGAAGGAGTGGCTTGAAGAAATACGAATGTCGAAGAAACAGTTTTACCGGTGGCAGCACACAGGTCAGAGAACGAGAAGGCGAGACGAGTCATAGCGAACACATATAGTAATAAGTTGAAGAAATAGAAAAAGGGGACGGGAAACTGAGCGCGGTTGGCGCTTCGTTACGTTCCCCTCACCTGACCAGGTATTTGATTGGTTAGGTATTTACAACAACCCCTGCCACTGGCTCCATCGTAAAGTGCGCCTTGATCAAAGTGGATGATGAGGAAAAGGGCAATGTTATCAACTTCAGGAGATCGGTTGCCTCGGCCGCTTTACGGGCCGCATGTCCTGTTCGCATCTAGACGTCCGGTTCTTGTGGACACAGCTTCATGTTGAGAAGGACCGTCGCCTCGGCCCAGTTTCTAAGTCAACAAATCCAGAAGCTTTGAAACGAAGTATTTGATTTCAAATGGTACCAGAGGACGCCTTTTGGGAACACAGAACGCTTTTCAGATATCCTCTGCGTATAAATACCATGACATGAATGCGTTGAAACAACACTGGATCCTCCTCTGCACCTCTTTCTGAAGATCCTATCTACAAAGCGCCAGCTCGCGCTTAGAGTAGTACTCGCTCTCCTAAGCCTCCTTAACAGCAGCGACCTTATTAGCAGGCACTATATAAACGGTGTAACTACCCTATCTGGTACTAGTAAGTCTACTACTGTACAAACCGTTCTTAAGTGTAATGCAATACAGCTTTTCGATCTCAGGGGCACTGCACTCATACAGGTCGCAGCATAAGTCCTGCGTCGCGTTAAGCAGGTTACTAAGGCGCTTGTTATAGTCTGTGGTGTTGCTGATGTCCTTGGGGGCCTCCTGCTCCAGAACCTTCATGAACTGCAGCACACGCACATATACTAAGACTAATAAGAAGCCTATAGTAGTCCTGTATATCAGTAGAAACAAAATGTTACAGAACTCGCGATTATATAGCAAACAGGATCACAACATTCCCTCAGTACAAATTAAGAGATATACCTATCTACTTAGGCTTTATATCTAAATCTCCCCTGACTAAGCTTCTGCTGTTTATGTATGGCAGACGAATGCGCTGTTTCCTCTGCGTCGACCCTTTGGTTGTGCATAGTGGTGTATAGCCACGTGCCCGACAGAATTGTAAAGGCAATGATAACCAGAATCATACTGATAGTCATTCCACGTTGATAAAAGGGGCCCTCGCTGGTCCTGAAGATCCAAGCTGAGATATAGCTGGAAGTGTTTCCAAATCCGATCACGAAACCACTCCCGATCGCTCGTTGGAATGGTGTACGCAGGTTCTGCATGGTGAGGGTCCAGATCATGGGAAGGGTGATGTAGGTGCCGAGAGCGATGAAGTAGAGTGCCATCATGGTAAGATTCGAGTTTTCATGATTGTCTTTGCGTAAGACGGCGTAGCCGATAATTGTGAAGACAAACCCTACAAGCCCAAAGGCAGAGCGGTGGTTGAGACGGTCAGCGGCATAGGCCGCCGACAAACAGGCCACTGCGGCCACCACGAAGATAGGAACGACCTGGGCCTGTATCCCAGTAGCATCCAAGTCTGGACGGAACGACTGAACGAAAGATGGCGAGAATATGGAAACCGAATAGGCCGTTGTAGTGGTGAAACAGTAAAGCGCTGTCCAGCAGTAATTCAGTGGGTTCGTAAAAAACAGCTTCCACTCCGCCACTGCACCAATACTGGTTGTGCGACTTTCCACGGAACTCTTGATAATACTCTTCTCTTCTTCAGTCAGGAACTTGGCCTTGTCAGGGGGGCCGACATTCGCCACTGAGCATAGACAGGCAGCGACAACCGTTATGATGCCTTCGATGATGAATATCCTGATTGAATCCATTAGAACATAAGAAGACGCAGGTTGTGCCACTTTCAGTGAACGTACCATCTCCAACCGCTGAAATTGTCAGCTGTCTTGATGTTTGCAATGGCATATGCCAGGAAGTTTCCGGCGATGTTTGAGCAGATATTGGCCACGGTGATGAGACCAAGCCTCCACTGAAGATGAGTTGGAGGGTAGTAGAGGGAACAGAGGAAGACACAACCAGGTATCAAACCTGCGTCAAAAACTCCGACAAGAAAACGCGTGGCAAGTATCTGATCAAATGTTTTTACAAAACCTTGGCCGATCGTTATGACACCTGTTTTTGTGTAAGAGTGGGCATAAACCGAAGACACCTTGACCAATTGGACAGCAATAAATACATACCGAGCATAATGTCCAAGAAGCACATGTACCACATATAAGAAAAGTTGAATTTTCGATCCAGAAACCGCATCAGAAGATTACTGGGCACCTCGAATAAGATCAACGGGACCGCGGGCATGGTCAGCACAATGAAAACCTTCATCGCGTCAAGCTTGAGATCTTGGGGCAGATGGCGAATGAGAGTCGCCCCAATGTTCGTTCTTCCCATGAGCGACAAGAAGTTGAGAAAGAACATCGCAACCATTATCTTCAAGTCCAGCTTGTACAAAAGCTTCTTGTCGAAGCCATTTCCGCTAATTGAAGACCCAGAAGGCTCGATCTGGACGGAGCCGTTGTTCGAGTCGGTAGGCTTCTCGGCCACGTCCGCCACCTTGTTGTCCTTGTCGAATATTCTTGACATTTCTGAGTATCTCTCCGTTTTTTGCCGCCGACGTTCCAAAGGATCTGATGCTGTCGGTCTGTGGCTGTAGATGTCGCTTATGATAGGCGACTGGGCTGACAGGGCGAGCCGGGAATCCTACCAAGTTTATGGCAGAATGTCCCAACAGCCAAATATGGCGACCCTTAACAGATAGTTATCTTGAATTTTAACCTCAAGATGATCGGTCCGTGGATGGGAAGTTTCACCGGAGATAATATGACTTTGTGCCCCCACCCCCTTCTTCCAACCTCTGCTTCTGGGTTCTGTGTTCGATGGAATTGGCTTTGCAATCGAAACTTCATTGTGAATCCCTGAGTGGCGCAGGAGACTGGGCGCTGAACGTCAGACGTTTTGAAAGTCAGACGAACTTTGAGTTTGGGCCCAGACGTTCATCCATTCCGGAAGCTTCCGGTAGTGATGAAGATGACGAGAGGATTGCACTCTGACATATGAACCGTTACAATATACCCGCTGCTCGCACCGCCTAGTCTGCAAGTCGGACAGGCATTTCATATCGACAAATATCTAATACTGCAGTTAAAAAATGAGAAAGCCGAGAATTGAGTACAAGATCGGGCTGGATCGGGCAACGGAGACATTCTTGTGATATCATCCGATGGTCGGGATTGGCCTCGGCGCTCAGTCCCTGAGAAGATCGAAAGTATTCTGACACAGTCCCGACACGAAAACGACAGCGAAATGAATTGATTTCTCGACACTCATGGGTTCAGATAGTCAATTGTGTACGGCTTCCAAGTTTAGTCAAAACTGTCGATCTTCCGCGGCTGGTCTCTCAAGGAAGGCGAGCAAGGGGCTCTTCAAGCGGAAAGAGATGCACGACTCGATCAACCCGCTCGTTGAGAGAATTGTACACAAATATAACGCCAAGCCTGCCGAGACCTCAGAGACGGCTGTTTTAAATGCCCGTTTAATGATCGTTGCACATTCCCGCCACAAACGAATATCCTTATGATACACATCAAGTATCCAGTCCGCAGCGTTGCTTTCATCAAATAGTAGATCCACGGAAACGAGGAACTTGGGATAGCCTATGTATCGAGAAAGTCACTGGACTGGATGCAATTTATTTGCTGACCTTGCCAGCATGCTAACTTCAACCAGCGCGTTGCCAAGCTGCATCACAAGCGAGAGCGAGAAGGCTATCTCATGCGATGTATTTATTGCAGATTTATCATCGGTACACGTGGTTAGAAATCTTACGAGGGAGATGCCAGTACGGCTGATTATGCTACAATTGTTGCCACATGCGGTTTGCTGCATGTAGTGATGCTGCAAAATCATAGGTGTCATTTTAACACAATACCTGATCGAGAAACCCGTCTTGACGGATTTTGTATCCTTAATCCAAGAAGAGAGCTTCTTAGGCCTCCTGTTTTGTTCAAGGGCCAGCGCTCCCCAATTTGACGATGGCATACGTCACGTAGGAAACGACATCGTTAGTTGCGGATCAGTCACTAACACCTTATTTCTCACGAGACACCTGCCGCATGAAATGATTGAAGCCGAGCATGCAGGCCGATTTTGATATGCAAGATATGTTGTCTGGGTAACAAAGGACGTCTCAGGCTGGCGTAAAAGCTACTATTTCACATTTTGAATGAATCCAGGTTTGAACCTTTACAACATAGTCAAGTGCGTTTTCAAAATTTGGTAGTAGCGATCCTAGACAAGCTCTGGCAGTAGTTTGATGACATCGTCGCGTCCAAAGATCCCATACTCTGACCCGTAGACTGAACTCTCCATCTTCAAGCGTGATATGCCAACACACAAGAGCATTCTGATTAGCAGGAAAACTTCTGGGGGCCAGGAATGACGTAGTTTGTGACAGGAGGGTAGTAGATGCTCAGAGTGATGCCTGGATCAGATCCCTAAAAAGCAGAGTAAGCATATACTGCACGGCGCCATAGTCAAGTCTGCAGACGCACCTTGTAAGCGCCGGGAAGGCTGACAGTAGACGGTGTTTTAGCAGCAGTTCCGCCGACGACGTTGATCTGGGCACATTCCATGTACAGCTGTGCTCCAGGGTATGAGCTGGCGCTGTGCAGAGCGATCATCTCAGCCCTGAGGAGGTATTGGCCGTTCGCAATACACTTGGGGATGGTGATGCTGTGCTTTCCCCCGTTGTTGATAACCTTCTCAGTGCCCCAGACGCCGTTGCTAAAGCCGTCTTCCTGTACCTTGAACCAACCGTTCCCAATGCCGGTGTCGGTCTTCGCGTCGCTGACTTTCTTGAGATAGGCGATCGTCGGACCCTTGTGGCTCGCGTCCATGACGTCGTCTGGACCGCTGGTCAGGGTGTGGCGCCAGATCGCGGTGACTGTAGAGCCGGCGGTCACGGTGATTACTTTGTCTGTCGGCTTTGTTGGGTTTGGCGGGCCATTGCATGCGATATACTGAGACGTGACGTCGGTTTGAGGGCCGTCATACTCGGGAGTCCGAACACCTTGAGAAACGCCGTTGTTGACGCCATCCGCCTCAAGAGAGACAAATATAGTGTGGGCTTGGCAGAAGCCAGCCGCCGCAAGGAGGTTGAGAAGTCTCATGTTGATTCAAGTTATCAAACCGTGGCTTGTCAATCAGTTTACAAACAAGCATAGGCCGCGCATACCAACATACCTTTATATACTTCACCACCCGACGTACAAGCCATGGAGTTTTCCATGCATGTGCATCCAAAGCCTGCTACTCTCGACTTGCAACTAGCCCGAGTTCTCAGCTAAACTTGATGCACGGCTACGGCGCATCAAAGTCCGTATCACTACGAGCGGAAGGTATCTACCCATGGAACTAACCCAATTACGGGTTTGGCTGTGTCGGAAGGGAGCTCAAGAGGACACCGTTGGCTTGGCGGGGCTGTTCCATCCGTCTTTTAGATTGCGTCTGCATATTCCCGCGAATCGCTAGGCGACGCCGCCACATGAACTCCTGACTGGCCTTGACGGCGTATATGAATCAAATCAAAGCCCGATCTCATCCACGTCGTCTTCACCAGCAATCACAAAGCTGTCATGGCTCGCTGTCCGGCTGTCCGGCACAAGCTTGTGCCAAATTCAAATTGGCATTGAGCTGGCTTGAGTGAAGTATCAGGTGAACGTACACATGATCGCATAGGAAAGAATATCGGCATACCTGATTCAAAGACATATCTAGTCGTTCAGAGAAGGATGAATGACTGTGGTACAAATAGGTGCAAATTTCAGCTGCGCGGTGTCGATATAATAGCTCATCCATGGACCATGATTCGATAGAATAGGCTCAAAGTGGAACGCTCCTCTGTGTGAACCTCAACCATAGAGAAATTGTTGCAACAGACAAGGGACTGGCCACGTAAATCCAGACGTGAGGGACGTTGGATTCAATAATAGTTATGTTGATAAATTGATTTATTAAAGCCTCTAGTTGTGTAAATACGCGTCCTTATATTTGTATCCGACCCTTCAACGCCGTCTTGAGGGCCCATTGGCGACACGGTCTATCGCAACACCTACAATGGCACCAACAACCTTTTCCGCTCTGCTTTGCGGTTTCGAATTGTGCTTTGTGGTAATGGCATCGACTGCCCCGGCTGCCGCTGCTGCAGTCAGCACTCGAGCGGCTTTGTTCCTGTCGTGTCTTGCGAGGAAAGCTTCGACGATGCCTGCGCCGGCAGCCGCGACAGCCGGTTGACTCCAATCTGTACACGAAATCGAGTGCCTCCTGTTGCTACTCTTCCTGTAGCTGTCATGGTGAATTTGGCCGTGATGACTCTGGCTGTGATGGCGCCCGCTATCGTCCACGTAGCCGTCCGACCTTTGCCGGTAGCGTGGCCGTCTTTCTTCGTAGATATAGTCTTGTTCTGGGCGGAGGCGGCGTCTCTCAGTCTCGTATATCTCTGCTTGACTTCTCCGGTCCCGTTCATCGCGGTGTCTGTAAGAGGACCTTACGGCCCCTGAGTCTCGTATCGGGAATTCCGGTGCGCATCTGCTGTAATCGGGGTAACATGAGGAACAGCGGCATTGATAGGCAGGGTATTCATCTCTTAAATCATGCTTATAGTAGGGCATCGTGCGTGCTTGACTGATGAGGATATTTGACTTCGGGTCGATTTTTGGTTGAAAGCCATACAGATTCGGAAGCGATGGCGACTTGGTTGAGTCTTATATAAAGCAGCTAGGAAGGTACGGAATACTGTTCTTTCCTACTGGTTATGGACTTTTGCCACATGCCAGCAGTATGGGGACCGATGAGTACGCAATGGCAACGTGATTGACTTTTCAATTCCCTACTCTCCTGCCACATCACCTTAGGTTTTAATTGATGCCTTGACCTTGTAGAGTCTATTTTAGAGTCGTGAACGATGTAAGAACTTCTTCATACAAGTTTGATTAACAAGTCTCGCAGCTGTAGCAAGAAAAGGCCTGCCGTGATTCCTTACACGTGGTAAGATAAACAGAAGGCTCCTATTAATTTGCATGATCATGGAGAATGTAACTGGAAGGTTCGCTGCACGCATGACGTGAACGTGATCATATGATGCTGAGGAAGTGCACACGAACCCGCACAACTACTCCGGCCTGGCCCGTTCGAACCCCGACGCGATGAAGTCGATCAGCCTCGTACACACGTACAGAGAGTTCCAGCAGCTCTATTCTCTAAGCTCAGCTTGTCTAACCTGGCTGTTTGATTAATACGCTACAATTCCAGCCTACTTTCATATGATAGGTATGGCATAGTTGGAAGGGCTGCAGATGGGATAACCTAGAATGCACTAATACGTGCACGTGCAGCGATTATCAGTTCATGAATCTCGGTTCCAAAAGCTTATCGTTGGTGCAAAGATGATATCACTGTTTTAGGTGTCATAATCGAACAACGCATCGTTATGCGATTTCAGATGCCTCACGTATTTTGACGTCACTTGAGGGTCACAAAACTTGAACAAAACATTCGACACGTCTCAATTTGCGTAGTGATATTTTAATTCATAAAGAATAAAGACAAATCAATGTCTTGATTCCGTCATAAAGTCGTTGAATCTACTATACCAGGACATATTGCTTCATACATGCATCTGTACTCCCAGCTCACTCACCGACAGCCCCGCATAATAGGGTCCATGTCTTTGACGGTCCCGCCCTTGGTGGCGAGGAAATCGGTAATAACCTGCGATGGGGGTCCCACGGCAGCCGAAGGGTTACTACGAGTTGGCGCTAACGACATTGTCTCGCGAAATTGCCGCGCCAGCTCCTCCGATTCCAGAATGGTAAGACACTCCTCGAGACGAGCGACGTCTTGCTGGTCAGTATCGCGGACGTGAGCTGTCATGTCTATCCAAAACATTTTCATCCCGTGTTCGAAGCGCGGGTCAGTGACGGGGATAGCCCTTAGAAAGCAAATCTTCTCTTTCAGCTACTTCAAGTTAGATCAGATATCCTAAAATATCGCAAGGCAAGACTGACGCTCTCTCTGTCTGTATGGTTCTTGGTGCTTCGTGAATCTCCATCCGCCATTCGGTCCTTCATGACGGGCAGCAGTATCTGTTCTTCACTTATGCAATGGCGAGCAAGCTCGAGGGCGAGCTCGTTTTTCCAGCGGTTCTTGTCATCGGGGGTTGTGGATGTGAGAATATATCGATAGGCTTGTTCGATCTTTCGGTGATCATCTTTAATAGCGTCGCAAAGTCTCGGCATTGTGTCTAGCGATGTTCTGTTGGAGAATTATTAAAGATGGATTCTGCGGTGAACTTCGTCGAGGGAGTCTATGAATGCAAAGCAGCTACTCCTCTAATGACCTGACGTTTTCTGGGGATTTAAAGTCGGGGTCTGGGGAAAGTGGATGAGGCTTGAGGAAGAGGCCTAGAATCGACATGCGGACGGTCGTTCCTGAACAATAAATACTACTACCGCCATGACGTTGGGCTGAATCCTATTGTGTTGAGTATCGATCATGATAATTATACTGTGTGTTTACGAAGTCGTTGGACCATCGCTAGGTACCTGTGCGACCTTACTGCGGAAGAGGGATCGACTTGTATCTGTACCTCAGTTGGACTGAATCATCCCTGTGGCGGCTAGCTATGGCTGATCCCAACGTGATATCTGACGGCACATCATATGCTTCGGTGGCTTAAGGACCAAGGATTTGGGAGTGCCCTAGGTTCCTGAGAAGCGGCCCCTCAGGTATGAAAGGGAGGATACAGCTAGACATGCAGTCAGACTGTTTGGGAGCTTTTCGAGGCTTGCAGCCCGCAGAATCCCGAGAAGCAAAGGGGATCAGTGGGGTCCGTTTGGGCCCCGAGCTCCCGGAGCACATTGAAGAGACACGGAGACACTCCGTATCATATGGAGTGGATGTTTCATTGGGGATGCTCAGAGGTGACCGACATTCAAAGTTACCTAATTTGGGATGGTTGGCCGTGCATCCTGTATCTTGGTCGCTGTGCGGTTTGACAATCAAAGGGTGCCGGGGTCTCAGGCCCCAGCCCTTGCTTTTCGACCGCCACTCGCTCATCATCGCGTCACCCCTTTCTACTTTTCAGGAAAACTGCCCGGCTTTTCTGCCTCGCGCATTGGGCTTTGGGTGTGTGTTACGTGAGTCTGAGCTCAATGTTGATAAGTGATTGCAGGGGCATGCTGATCAGAGCAATCAAAGCTGACCAGTGACTCTCTTTCCTACACGTGCAGGGTACATCATCGTTCGCTTCTCAAACCCTCCGGTGAAGATATCTTCCCACGTAATCTGGAATAAAAAGTAACAAATGACTGGACGCCGCGCGTGGCGCGACGGACCTTGGTGTTTCCGGGCTGTTCTGTCACGGAGGGTAAGATTCTCAACCGCTTACGCAAGTCCACTCCGACCACCAGGACTCACATCACCAGACTCAACTGACTGATTATCGCCAGTAAAAGAGTGTGCCAGGATATTGTCTATTCAGGCGTTCTCTCGTGAAGTTGAAGTTTACAGGTACATAATACTAATGATACAGTTAGATATTATGCCCACTACTAAGTAAAAGAGCGTACTTGGCGTGCGCAACGGCTTGAAGTTCAAAAGAAACGTCTGGAGGGTGTCATTTCCGTTAAACTTCTGGCAGGGAAACACCGTCCCCAGAAACAGGTAGAAGAAATCAATCAATGCATGTGCGATCCTCAGCGGCCATCATTTCACCGTCTTCGCGCTTCAGCTTACCTCGATTCTCGTTCCATTCCGTTCCATGGGTCAGATGTTCGCCACTTGTCATACTGTCGCTAGCCCTATGCATACCGCTGAGGTCTTGGACGTGCGGTACGGATACACACCAGGAGACTTGTCGATACATCTCCTTATCGCTCCCGGTGCTTTCTGGACCGTGTGCTGGCAAAAGGTACATGTACTGATCAAATTCTTCCTCGAGCCAAGAACCTATCCGGGATGTCGACGTGTTTGCATCGAAGATACTCTGCCACGTTTTTGCTCAGAAAGTCATATGACGAGCTGGCGGTGACCCCGCGATCCAGGTGGTCTTTTAGGAGGAAATGCACAGCTATCTCTGCTTTAACGTTGAGTTCATCAAAGTGAGGGCTGGTCGGATCCCGACTACTCACCAAAAAGCCGTGGAAGCTCAAACCGGAACATGGGCTTGCCCTTGTCGTCTTCTCCCAGAAGCTCTCTGATTTTCTTGATGGTCAAGAGCGACCTCAGCCAATCCCACTCCTCAGCGTTTCGCACGAAGAACCCTACGTTGCTATCCGAACCCTTGTCGCCAGATCTCGCATGCACAACGTACCCAAGCGGGGCTTTTGTTGTCGGCCCGAGGGAAGAAAGGGTAATCGGGCTTTCAGTCTCGTACGTCGGCTGTTCGTATACGAACTCTACGGTATCTGAAGGAGGCGCAATTTCCACCTGTTGACTCTTCCACGGCAAATGACATATGTGCTTCGCGGCGCTCTGCGGGATGATGCTGACCCAGTACTCGTAGTACTCTTTTGGGAACGCCTGCCGCGTGTCCATGTGAAAGGTGGCGCCCGGGTAGCCTTGCATGATGTTTTCCACGATCGGCTTGAGGAACCTCAAGGGTGATAAGGCCTCTTCATCACGAGCCTGGGCAAAGACGCGCAAGTCGACCGTTGCGGCGTCTTGATTGGCCGGGTTTACTGGACACGATCCGTTGGTTGTGAACTTCAGACAGGAAAACGACTTCTCGTCCAGGACATGCCGAAGCTGGCGCTCGAAGAGGGCCGTCTTCTCCTGAATATCCAGCCCACAGAGGAAATAGTGTGCTTCTGCCTGGTACCCGCCTTTGGCAGTTATGCCGACCTTGGTTGTTGGCGGCGGCTTGATGTTTCCGACGTCGAAGACCCGCCTGAGTTAATGTTAACAACGGCGGCATAATCAAGGTAATGCCTCGATCTCTTACACTTTGTTCTCTCCTACTTGCGTCATATCGATGTTGTCGAGTATGGCCACAACATCGGAGTTGTAGTAATATGGCCCCTGTATCTCGTAGAGTAGTTGGGCCTTACACGTCTCGAGGGTCACCACACCACCCTTTCCAACTTGCTTGTAAACGTAGAATTCCCCGGTTGTCTCAACTTCGACTATCGGGAAGCCAATATCGACCGCTGTGCCGGGAATGCTCTTGAACCCCGAAAAGTTACCGCCGGTGACATACGTGGTACACTCAATCAGGTGCCCAGCGATGAGGGCATGGGCTAGTTGCGAGTAATCGTTGCGGCTCCAGCCATGGTGATAGGCCGCGCAAGCAATTGTCGGTGATGCATCGGCCACGCGGCCACACAGAACGATGTGAGCACCTTGCCTGAACGCCTCGACGATTCCCCAACAACCGAGATAGGCTTGGGCATAGACCGGTTCAAACGGCCAGTCTTTGATGCTTTCGCCTGCTGCTGATCAGCATTGCTACCGATTCAGCGTATCTCATTGGTAGCCACCTGTTGTCAAGTTCTTGAATCCTTCCCCTGACTTCAATCCCTTCTGTACAACATCAATGACCTCATCCCCCTCGACCCAAGCAACTTTAAGCTTGAGGCCCTTCTCACCAATCATACTCATCAGAACGTCGTGCAGCTTCTTGGTATCACTCGCGCCTGCGTTGACAGCAACTTTGATTCGCCTTGCATCGAGGCATTCCAGTGCCGGCTCAATTGCCTCGAGAAAAGAGGGCTCAAACCCGGATGAGTCGGTCGGATGCTCCACTTTCGCGGCACCTCGGAGTGCCATGTTATACTCCGACATCCAGTCGCCCACGATGTACTGGATGTCCTCGTCACGAGCAAGCTCGGCTAGCCCCTGTCGCCGGTCTGCAGCAGAGCCGGATGCGGATGCAATGCGTGCTGTACCATTTTTGCGCGACACAAGATTCCCGGTGAGTTTTGCTTGCAGCGGCATGATGAAGCGTTCAACTTTTGTCAGGGAGGTAGCTATAAAGAGTTGAGTAACTGTTGTACAGCAAAGGCTGCTAGACCGGACTTTTGAAGTTCATACGCATTTATACGTTGATTTATTCCCGGCACATCACGCTCAACAGTGAAATGCCCATTCGGTGCAACGGACCTCGGCTTGTCTGGCTCACGAAGCTCCAGACTCTGCCCCGAGCGCAGATGTACAGTTTGACAGGTAACATTGGGCCGGAAACACGACCAGGTTCCCCGCACCCGGTCAAGGTCAATGACGATAGTCTATGTCAAGAGCGATGCAATCCTCCGCAGGTGACAGGTCTTCCCGAAGCAGTTGACAGCATATGAGATATGAGCATAGTAACCTTAGCGATAGTTACGTACACAAACACAATCTTACAATCTTTTAAACCGCTCAATGACCGCGTATTTATTCCGTATCTATGAACATTACGCATGATTCCAAAATTGAAATATATTTCAAAGCCAGTGTCTCAAAGCTCTTCACCGGCCGGGAGCAATCCAGCATCCTCCAGTTGTCTCGTGCCATGAGTGACTCCTGGGGTTTTCCGTATATCTTGTACTGCATTATTGATAGAGGGAAGTGGGCAAGGAGACATCAATATGATAAGTTGATGAAGCGACGGTAGCTTTCAAGAAGGATTTAGTATATTGCCTTCATCTCATTTAATCGAAATACGGTCTTTTCCCGAGCATAGGGAACTGCACAACTTTCGGTTTTGCTCAAAGGCCCTTTTTACAACGTTTGTATTTTTATGGCCCTCTCCTGGCACAACCTTTAAGCCGTTGCGGCATCTATAATGGACTCTTTGTTCAATGCATGCATGTATTTGTCAGAGACATGTATGGCATAGCACGAGGTGCAGACTCATGATGAAACAGGCGTCCATGAAGAGTTGAAAATTTGCAATATTCAATATAATAACGGCTTCACAGTCCAATATTTATGTTCTTATTCGTTCGCTTTTATTACTTGGATAGCCATGCTTGCTCTTGTCGAATATGTTCTTCAGTTACGGTGCGACATAGCAGAGCTGGTATTTGTCTAGGACTTTCAGCCACATGAAACCTGCAGTGGCCGAGATAACCGACTGCCAAAATGCGCCATGCTGGAATATTACGTAGCCTATCTTCTTCCCAATAGTCTTCAAGTATTTTCATGGCCATGGCGGGCAAGGATAAATACAATTATCCACCTTTCTATCGCACAGAGCTGGAGTTCTAGCAGCCAGTGTATATATCCCATCAGTTCGACATTCGATTTTCTCACTTGGTGCTGACATGAGTATCCCAAAACCGTCAGTCCCAGGCGCCCGTAGTGTCCAGACTTTAAGGTAAATCTTAGCCGACGCTGTTTATTGCCAATGCACTGGATATCACACCATCATAATGGCGATGATCCTCCAAGTAGTGCTTTCCAATGCCTTTGTGATCATATTGATAGGTTCGGTGCACCTGTTCCATTTGTGCTTGTCATCCCTTTCGTCTCTATTTCTCGTTGATGCCGTATCAATCGCGTACTTGGCGAGGGAAACTCAATCCTTTTTAGAAGTTTGTAACGAGAAACTATTTTTGCTACGTGGTTTGAATGGTTTCTTGGGGCCTCAATGGATATGCCCCTTTTTCTACAGCAACATCAACCTAGTTGATGAAATAAAGTTTAACTAGGAGACTATGAGCCTTCGCAATGCTTGACTGCATTATTTAAGTTCTGGAAGAACTTTTCCATTTCGAGCTTTCATTTCCCCCTGTTTCTCCGTATAGTATATCTAGAAAAACCATGGTATTGGTTCACACAACTTTTATACATAAGCTCACGGTTCATATGAGGCCTACTAGTAGCATGCAGACAAATACTCATTGATGTTTAGTTCTTACGAGACGCGTGTTTATCTCTTTTGTCTTGTAATCCGTACCGTTATTTGACGGTTGCTCTGAACTCACCGAGATGCTCGCAATACACTGGACATGAACTAGGGCACGAATGTGCTGCCTCGAAATGTTTCTTTGTATCAGATAGAGTCGATGATCCACTTGAGTCACACAGACGCGTATGTAACTGTAGGAACGATTCGGCGAATGATTCGGTCTTTGCTATGGAACCCGTTTAAGATATTATCTATTACTGACCCGCAAGGCAGAACGACAGTTTCGTCTGAAGGCCAGAGGAGTGTGTTACTCAGAGGAGAGCGAGAGCATTTCAAGGGGCGGTGGCGTTCCACTTCTCGATACAAGTTAACATGGGTGATCCCAAGCCTCAGGCCCTTCGCATGTAAGCTTACTTGACAAGGATGGCAAGTCTTCGTGGTTTATACGTAGAGTCGCCCCTGATTCGTTTGCCGAGGTCTACTGTTGCATCGTTTCGTCGGCAATCAATGCAGGCAGTGGAACTAGAACAACCGGCCCGAGGTAATTAGTTTGAGCCGCAGCGTTCTTTTACCATCCTGTCTTAAAGCTTGGAACGGTATATGGACGAGCTCTGTCGGATTGATACCCATCAAGAGCCCTCCACAGGAATTCCTCATCGAACACATCCGTAAACTCCGGCATAGTTTCCGGGTGATATTCTCAGACCCAGGCTTGCTCTAAACTACCTAGTGTTGCAAGAATAAGCGTAATGACCGCGACCGCTAACCGGCAGAGGCATTGCATTTTGGGAGTTATCAGAGTGATTTTGCCGATGCCTGGTCGGTCCAGCTGGGCGACGATTACAAAGGGTCGCGATGAAATCCGGGATTGCTTTGACAGGCAGAGGTCACGATCGTCCATGTAATGGGCATTACATGGAGCAATACCGTCCGAACTGTGTCGTCTCATCATTCCTGCAGATAATGCTTGGTACTCAGCACATGAACGGAAGTATTTTCTCCTACGAAGCGTTCCACAAATTATGAATGGGGAACATTGGTTCTCACGACGCGTCCCACAAAATGCGATTTGGGGGCTTGTCCAGAGGCCAGAAGACGTGTCAGAAATCATAGTTCGACGGCGGAATCCAATAGCAATTAGCTCGATCCGAAGCTTAAATGAAGCTTGTACTTTGGAGCCTCCAACAACCACATCATATCAAAGAGCTTGAAAGAACAAGACAAAGGGCGCGTTTTCAAATTGTCGTATGCGAGAGCTGTAAAGCGGCACAGTCAGAGAGGCACAGCATAATTACAATGCCCAAAACCGAACATAATAGTCCAGCCTTTGCAATGGGTGAGCAGAACGCGGCGTGCTGGGCTCCACGGTGGTCCAACGCCTGAGTCCCGTATCTGTTTGTTTTTGGGTCGCTACGTTTGAGTCCCTGGTCTACCAGTTGGGCATGAAACGAATTTCGGGTTAATCTACAAACATCGGTGGGCGATGTCACCACGGTAATAACAATTACGCCAAAAGAATATTGTAGACCATGTAATGTCCCAAGTGGATTTCTCTGCACCACTTAGGATCACCAGGACCCGTGGCTATTTCAGAACCTCTAGCGGAACCGCCGTGATGTGGGAGGGGAAAATGGGTATCCAAGCCACACTGTCCAACTTCTCTCGGCGGTTCGGGCTCCCTCAATGTGTGCACAAAAGCGGAAGCCAAGCAGAAGCCTGCCGTTCCTTGGTATTCTCTACGACGCGGACACGCACGGATATGATGATGTGCAAACACGTCGGCCCGTGTGGGTGGATAATGCGGCATACATGCGACCTTGCGATGGCACGCTGTATCTGACGGCGTGCATCGATGACACCGAACATAAGGCCGCACTCCCGGTCCGTTGTCAGGCTGCTGATGTAGCATCGAAAGACTTCATCTGACAAACCAAATATAGGGTAGGGTCCGAGTACCACTTTTCTGTACACTCGCGCGAGGAAGACCCGAGAAAGACCCATTGAGCATGGGAGAGCAATTTACAAAATAAGTGGTCAGCACAGGAGTAAAACTTGCAATGCCAGATCGACAGGAACACGTCCTCAATGGTCAAAGTCGAGTTTGGTGCCCTAGGGAACATGGGTCATGCTGGCCAAGACTACGAGTGGCCCCCTTAACCGCCCACCCCAGTCCACCTTTCAGTCCACCTTTCATTCTTTGAGCGTTACATACTGTTTCGACTTTTGAAACATCAAACTTTTCTGGACCCAACGCCGGGAAAGTTCCGGCGTTGCAGGAGAAGCCCGTGCTTGCAAACACCAAGCGATTTTATCGTGAGAATTTCGAAGTTGCCTCGTCTCGATGATAACGACGATGTCGAGGGCCATTATGGCGGTGTTCCCGTCCGCATAACATGGAGCGTTACGCTCTACATATCGCTTACCACCCTACTTTGCCTACCTAGTCGAGCTCGTGTCCAAATCTGGCCGTCTCCCCGCACGCAGAAGCCGGGGAAATGCACCCCATTGATCCAGTCTCCGCGTTCATCGACCGGGTACAACTCCGCTTTTCTTCTCCTCGGCTAATAGTTCCCCTGAATCCCCTCTCGTGGTGTTTCTTGGCAAGGGTTGCATTCGCTCGAGGGTCAACGGGTAGACCGAGCCGTTCTCTCATCAACACGGCAATGGTTCCCGATCAAGTGTGGGAGTTGACAAGGAAGTCTATATTCAAAAAGCAAAAGCTACCAGGTCGTCTGAAGAGGCTTGGTTGCTTCCTGGCCGGAAGAAGGTTTTGCCCCACGATCACTCTCTTCCTAGGCCTACTACTACAAGCACTAATCAGTAATGTGCCAACCCAGTCGATTTCTCCGCATTTGCTAGTGCCGATGCAAGGGCACCCCTGGAGATCCCTCCGAGCAGTGGGGGGGGACGCGATGGAAACGGTCTCCGTGTCATGGCTCCTGGATGGCACTTCTGAGTCGGGGAGTGCCTCCTTGCCCACCTTGCCGTCACCAACTGCCGTCCTAACGCGTCGACCTGTACCACGCGACTCGTCGGTGTGATCGACGAAGAGGTTTGTGAAGACGCATGCTTGCCACGTTCGACCTGAGGGTTACACCCGACAATCTACCGAGAAGACCGTTGGGCGTTTCAATCATGGCTACCAGTCCAGTATAAGAACTTGACCCAGCCGGCCTCACAGCTGCGAAAGAGGCACAGCTGACTGAACGGACTCGGGACACTCTTCACCTCATTATTCATCCTCCGCCATGAAGTCACTCAATCTCTCCGCGATGCTGCTTGTGCCAGCGGCACACTATGTCATGAGCGCCCCCGTCGACGACTGCGCCGCCATGGCCACCACGCTGCAGTTGCCAAACACAACAGTCTGGTTCTCCACCGCTGTCCCTGCCGGCACCAACCTTACGTTTCCGGAGAACCATCCTACCTGCACTCGTCCCAGCCAAGTCGTAGACGTTGACATCTGCCGTATATCGATGCTGACAGTCACCGGGCCCACGAGTAACATCTCTCTCGAGGCCTGGCTTCCGTCGAACTGGACGGGGCGTTTCTTAAGCACCGGCAATGGAGGAACCGGCGGTTGCATCCAGTACGAAGACCTCAACTACGCCGCGACACAAGGTTTCGCCGCTGTCGGCGCCAACAACGGACACAACGGCACCATCGGAGCTCCGTTTCTTAACAACCCTGGCGTCATTGAGGACTTTGCATGGCGTTCCATGCACACTGGCGTTGTCCTCGGGAAGGAGGTGACAAAGGCGTTTTACGGCAAGGAACACACGAAGTCTTACTATCTCGGCTGCTCGACCGGTGGCAGACAGGGCTTTAAGGAGGCCCAGGACTTCCCCGATGACTTTGATGGCATCGTGGCTGGCGCGCCTGCCATGGCCTTTAACAACCTTACCTCCTGGAGCGGCCATTTCTTCCCTGCGACGGGTTACCCAAACGCATCAACCTTTTTATCTGCGGATCTTTGGAATGTCGTTTACCAAGACATCCTGGCGCAGTGCGACGGTCTTGACGGCCAGGTTGATGGTATCATCGAGGACCCGGACCTGTGCCAGTACCGTCCGGAGGCCCTCATCTGCGGTACGAACCAGACGACGGGCTGCTTGACCGGAACGCAGGCCCAGACGGTCCGCACCGTCTTCGGCGATCTCTACGGCGAGGACGGAGCCTTTGTCTATCCCCGTCTCCAGCCTGGCGCCCAGACCACCCCTATCTTGCTCAACGGCCAACCGTTCCCGTACACGGTGGACTGGTTTGTGAACGTCATCTACAACAACACCAACTGGAACCCGGCCACCATTGGCCCCAAGGACTATGCCGCAGCTGCAAGGCAGGACCCCGGCGGTATCCAGACCTGGAAGGGTGACCTGTCGGCCGTGAGGGACCGTGGCACCAAGATCCTGCACTACCACGGGCTCCAGGACCCCATCATCAGCAGCGACAACTCTGCGCGCTACTACAACCACGTCTCGAGAACCATGGGTCTCACGTCGGATCAGCTGGATGAGTTCTACCGGTACTTCCGCATCTCCGGCATGAACCACTGCGGCGGCGGTCCCGGCGCGACCTTCATCGGCAACCAGCAGAAGGCGGTTGCGAACTACGACCCCGAAAGCAACGTTCTCTCGGCCATCGTCCGGTGGGTCGAAGAGGGCGTCGCCCCAGACTCGATTCTCGGCACAGCCTATGTCAACGGGACGCAGGGCGGCGTTGTTCAGTTCAAGCGGAATCACTGCAAGTACCCGGCGCGTAATGTCTACAAGTCCGGAGACCCCAATCTTCCCGAGAGCTGGACTTGTGTATCCGACCAGTCTCAGCAAGCCGGCGCTGCCGGCGCCGCCGCCCCTTCTGACAAGAACTTGCGACAGCTGATCAAGGATTACAAGGCGATCATGTCCAACTAATGGTCACAGTACCGATATCTTGTTTGCCTCTAGTTATTCTAGAAACCCTAGTTGTGTATATTTAGTTGCATATATTGTACATATTTAGAAATGGCGTCATGCAGCGCCCAAATGAACAAGAACTTTTACACTCAATGGTCTACCATGTATTCTCACTCATGCTGCAATCATCGAAACATCAATTGCATGTATTGCGTTGAATGCTTGATTCCTAGAAAGACGGGGCTTCCTGTATCCTCCGCCGAGGATGACATTCACGATGACAATTCTGCCCGGTTGGAACGGAAGCCATATGCCAGCAAGACCATTTGCCGAAGGCATTCACGTGTGGGAGGTATATCCACATAGACCCCCTCAGAGATGAGGTCGAGAAACACTACGTTTAATTTAAAGAATGATAGCCTCGGAATACCACGTGCCTAAAATTGAATGTAATCTCAAGGATCTCGATTCCAGTTGCGGGGAGTGATTTCTATGCCTTGATGACGCGTTCCTGGCAATATGTAGCTTTCAATAGCGCTCCCCCAGAATGCGACCTTGTCAAGTGACTAATTAGCGGTCATCCATGCTACTGCGGAGGTTTCCCACCACGCCCATGCAACGTAAACATACGAATGATATGGTTGGCGGATTAACATTAAGCTCGACGGCGGGGTTTAGGTATTGAGGTATCTCCCCCAAATGCGGGGAAGGGCTCATCCACCCACATATCCGACTGAATTCAAGAGCTCTAGGGGACATAGATATCATGACATGACTCATAGACAGTTGCTTTGAGAAAGGATCCAACATGCCCAGTGTAAACCAGGCTGTGTGGCCGAGGAATCAAGGCCCGTCTCCCGGAACGAACGGGCGGCCGGCATCGCCGGCATCAGCTTAAGGCGGACGCCGAGGACGACGCCGCGTGCATGATGGATGATGGATGGACGCCACAATTACAACGCCCGGAGGCAAGGGACGGACAGCTTGGAGTCCCTCCAACGACGACGCGAGGATATGGGAAACACGCTACGGGTTGGGCCGCGACCTGTCGGAAAGATGGGCCGATCGACACGATCTGACCTTTGACATTGAAACGGAGGCTCGTTATCCGCGTCGCCTTTGGGAGCCGTTCAACCCGTGTCACTCGAATTCGTCAATGGCGACTGGCAAAGCCGCCCTCGGGGGCGACTGTATATAGATGTATGCAGTCAAAACCAAGCCAACATACAAATCATTGTGCCATCAGCCTTCTCACTCGCGATCGCCAGCAAGATGAAGCCCCTCCTGACCCTCGCCCTGTGTGCCTTCGTCGCACTCGTGACGCCTGTCTTCGGCGCCGAAGGTGTGCCCCGCGCAACCTTCGCCGAGGTGAAGGACTACGGCTCCAACCCGACGGGCACGGGCATGTGGCTCTACGTGCCGCGGAACCTGGCCGCGAAGCCCGCAGTCGTGGTCGGCCTCCACTGGTGCAGCGGCAGTGCGCAGGCCTACTACCAGGGCACCCACTGGGCGAGCAATGCCGAGAAGTACGGCTTCATCGTCATCTACCCGCAGACGCCGTACCTCCGCAGCAACTGCTGGGACGTGTCGAGCAGGAAGACGCTTACGCACGGGGGCGGCGGCGTGAGCACCTCGATGGCGAACATGGTGAGCTTCGTGGTCGCTCACTACGGCGCCGACGAAGGCCGGGTCTTTGCGACGGGCACCTCTTCGGGAGCGATGATGACGGTATGTCCAGAATGTTTGCTCTACTGACCTTACACACCTCTTTGTGTGGATATCCCGTGGCCCGCCGCTGACGGAGGTCGAGCAGAACGTCCTCGCGGCGACTTACCCCGACGTCTTCGCGGCCGGCATCGCCTACGCCGGGGTCCCGGCCGGGTGCTTCGCGTCAGCGGACGAGAGCGCCGACTACTGGAACGGGACATGCTCGTTAGGCCAGACCATCTTGACGCAGCAGCGGTGGGCCGAGGTCGCGGAGGCCATGTACCCGGGGTACACGGGGCCGAGGCCCAAGATGCAAATCTACCACGGTTCGCTGGACACCACGCTCTACGTGCAGAACTACTACGAGACGATCAAGCAGTGGACGGGCCTGTTCGGCTACTCTACAACGCCGGTTTCCGAGACGCCCGACTACCCGCGCAGCCCGTACACGAAGTACGTGTTTGGGGACAAGCTGGAGGTAGGTTTCGAGGCCCAGCGTGTAGCTTGACTGATGGGCGTTTGCAGACATTCCTGGGCAACGGCGTGACGCATTCGATTGACGTGTTCCCCGACGAGGATCTGAAGTGGTTCGGATTCATGGTAAGACGACCCCGAGCGAGGAGCTGTTCTTCTGGTCGGAGCGAGGAAATCTGACCTTGACGGCAGACACCGGTAAGCCCCTCGTCCTCGGCGACGACAAGCCGCGCATCCACGACGCTGGCAGTCAGCACGACGACGACGACGACGGCGGGAACGACAACGACCTCGGCAGCCGTCGGACCGGGGACGGCACCGCAGTGGGGCCAGTGCGGGGGTATCGGGTGGACGGGATCGACGACGGTGAGTTGAGTTGGCATTTCAGTATCATGTGGTTGTTGGGAGCTATGGATGCTGACCTGTCGAATAGTGCGCGAGCCCGTTCAAGTGCAACGAGGTCAATGATTGTCGGTGAATACTCGTTCCCAACTACGCGGGCATGCGCTGACGATGATCAAAGGGTACTCGCAGTGCCAGTAGATGACGATGCGGAGGCATGAGGTGGTCGGCAAGGGTCCGGGGCTCGTGCAGAAGGAATTCAACGGCGGACAAAGAGCACGAATCTGTTTTCACTGTTTTCAGCCAGGGGCCGACTCAACCTTGACTCCCATAACTCGACATTCGTAGAGTGAAAGAAGCGTGTCAAGAAACGCCGCTCGCGGGGTGCATATGGGACTGACTACGGCGGGCGATGCAGCATACCAGCCGCAAGCGGTTCATCGGCAGGCAGGGAGGGACACTCGGACTTTATCCAGGCACGGATATGCCCCATGGCCCTTTGCCCCGTGAGACAAGACGCATTCCAGCGGAAGAAAACAGAGTCGTGTCTCGGCAGCGGAAGACCGCGACCATGTCTTGTTCTGTCTCATCGGGAGGAACTGGAACTGCGGGGGACGAACCGGGTGTGTGAAGGTTGTTCGTTCTCCGGCTCTCGGATACCCTTGACGGTTTATGCAAACATAGTTGAGCATCGACGAAGGATGGATGCTCCATCGTCTCGTGTCCTCCTGGTTGGCCGGACAATTACGTGACAGTGAGCGTCGGCTAGTTCGTGTACTTCGTACTCCGTACACGTCGGAGAGACCCCGATGTATTTTTGTTTGACTTTTCCCTCCATTCATTCTGAATCGTGCTTCGGCAGGGATTCCCGTTTCTCTGCAAGGCTGGAGTTTTCTTTTCAGGGCTCATCCCCCCCCGTCCGGTGGCGTCATGCCACGGCCCCGCTTCGCGAGAGAATTTGTTGTGAAGGGCATCGGCCGACTTTACTGATGGATGGCGAAACTCTTGCAGAGCCTAGAAGAGTCGAGACAACTGGGAAAACTGACAGTTGTTTAGTAGCACATTGTGACTAGTTGGCCCCAATTGGCGACAGGGCAGACCAGAGACACTCTACAGAAAAGGGGTTGTACCGTGATCTGATGTCTCGCCCCTTGTCTTACCCGAGCCCGGGGATGATGCATAAACCAACACAAGCCATGGGCATAACTGTATTGTGTACATCGCATACACGCGCAGGAGTATACCAAGGCCGTATGACATGTATGTATCATGGACATACAAAGTTGAGAGACAGTCCAACCCAGCAAGCTCGGCCTAAGCCTCACCGCCATCGAGCAAAACCTGCAAGTTGGGCTGGCTGTCCATTAACCATTACCTCAGCACTTTTCTTCCCCCCCTCCCTTTGGACCATGTTCTCCACCGCCAACCCGAAACCTGGTTCGTTCGTCTGTCCGTCTTCTGCACCAGCGGCGCGGGCCTGCACAACTCACTCCACCCGTGGCACCCGATCAACAGCTCACCGCGCTTGCTCTGCGGACTGACGTAGGGCATTGCTGCTGGCGTAGGCACTCAGGCACCGTAAATCAGAGTCCAGAAAACCCCATCAAGCCGCCGCGGTAGGCCTTCTTCGGCCTAGCTCCTGTCTTGCTGCGGGTATCCTTGTCTCTGCGTCTCTGGTCTTGGCCGCCTTTGGAGGGGGGGCAAGGGGGGCAAGGAACATGGGAGAGCCAAGGTGAGCCAACGGGATAAGAGAGAAGAGAAGCGGGAACATCCCGCCCCACCCCCGCGATAGATCGTGACTTGTTCACGGGCCCTGAAGTCGGCGGCGCTCCTCGGCGTCTCCTATGTGTGCTCGACCACCTCGACCGTCCACGCAAGTATCTCTCTATCTGGCTCTCGGCCCATGCATGTATCCGCAGCGGGGACTGAAAGCGGCTCGAGCTTCGTGAAGTCATGCCCCACAGACACGCACTCGACTCCGACCTTTGGAAGAAAAAAACAACCTCGAAGCTTTTCAGGTTTCTCTATTTCTGCCACCAAGCGTCCATTAACCCCATCCCACGATTCCCATGCCTGTAGTTTCGCCTCCTTTGTAACAGAGTCTGCGAGACTGCTCCTGGCCGAGCCATCTGTACATGTAGTTTCTCTCTGTTTCGCCTCGCCTCCCGTCCTCCTATCCTACCCGCCCCTCCATTAAAAACCTCTATTCTCAATCCAGTCGAAATCTTCCTCAAGGCCTGCAGCTCGTATTCTTCGTTCCCTTTCGGGTCGGCATTGTCTTTATTGTTGTTGTCATTATTATTGTTCCATTATTCAATACCCTCCAAACCTAGACGCCACCGTCATCGACTCTCCCTCCCTCCAGACGACGTCACATCACCGGAGCATCTCGGCCTCGAACCTGCGCCCACCATGTCCGACACAACGCCCTCGTCGTCAGACGAGCGAATTCGCACTGCCGTCATCGCGAACCACCTCCCGGCAGGCTACGGTACCTCCTTCGACGGCTCGCGGACCGTCTCTAACGTCGACCTGACCCGACAAAACTCCAACTCCAACGCGACCTCAAATCCCGCCACCAACGGGAACGGGCACGATGGTACCAACGACGCCGACGCCGCCGCAACAGCCGAGCAGGAGGCCTCGTCCCTCCTCCTCCCCGGCGGCGACATCCACCGCGACCTCTTCAAGATCTCGGCCCGCGACCTGGGCGTCAAGCGAGCCCAGACCTTCTCCCACCCGCGCCGCACCGAGTCCGGCCACGAGTCCGACATCCCCGCCGCCGAGATGCTGATGCCCCAGGGGTTCCGCCGCCAGTTCATCATGCAGAAGCGCGGCTTCACCGCCGCGAACCTGCCCATCACGAGAAACTTTGTCGAGTTCCTCGATTTCTACGGCTCCTTCGCCGGTGAGGACCTGGCGGACTCGGATGAAGAGGCCATCGAGACGGACGACGAGGAGGAGGCCGACGAGTCGCGCCGGCCCGGCGGCGGCAGAGGCCTGGCGTCCGAGACCCGCCCCCTCCTCGGCCAGCGGCGGTCCTCCCGCTTCGCGCGCAAGGCCGGCGACGCCTCGACGACAAAGACCTTCTTCACGACCCTCAAGGCCTTCATCGGCACCGGCATCATGTTCCTCCCCAAGGCCTTCAAGAACGGCGGCATCCTCTTCTCCTCGCTGACCATGCTCGTCGTCGCCGCCATCTCCATGGCCGCCTTCCACCTCCTGCTGCAGTGCCGCGCCCGCTACGGCGGCGGCTACGGCGACCTCGGCAAGGAGATCTCGGGCCCGCGCATGCGAGCGCTCATCCTCGCCTCAATCACCCTCTCCCAGATCGGCTTCGTCTGCACCGGCCTCGTCTTCGTCGCCGACAACTGGTTCTCTTTCCTGCAGGCCGTCACCGGCGGCGCCAACCCGCTCGGCTCGACCGCCCTCATCGCCCTCCAGGCCGCCGTCATCGTGCCCCTCGCCTTCATCCGCAACATCTCCAAGCTCGGCCCGGCCGCCCTGGTCGCCGACGTCTTCATCGTCGTCGGCGTCGCATACATCTGGTGGTACGACATCTCGGCCCTCGCCACCCGCGGCATGGACCCGACCGTCCGCCTCTTCAACCCGAGCTCCTACACCCTGACCATCGGCGCCTCCATCTTCACCTTCGAGGGCATCGGCCTCATCATTCCCATCCAGGCGAGCATGAGGAAGCCCGAGCACTTCGAGCCCCTGCTGGCCGGCGTCATGCTGCTCATCACCTGCGTCTTCACCTCCGTCGGCGCCCTCTGCTACGCCACCTTTGGCGACCGCACAAAGATCGAGATCATCGACAACTACCCGCAGGACAGCCGCCTCGTCAACGCCGTCCAGTTCATGTACGCCCTCGCCGTCCTCGTCGGCAACCCCGTCCAGCTGTTCCCGGCCATGCGTATCCTCGAGGGCAAGATCTTTGGCCACCGCTCCGGCAAGAAGGACCTCCTGACCAAGTGGAAGAAGAACGCCTTCCGCACCGCCCTCGTCACCCTCTGCATCGCCGTCTCCATCGCCGGCTCGGCCAACCTCGACCGCTTCGTTGCCCTCATCGGCTCCTTCGCGTGCGTGCCCCTGGTCTACATCTACCCGCCGTACCTGCATTACAAGGGCATCGCCGAGACGAGGCAGCAAAAGGCCTGCGATGTCGCCCTCATGGCCCTCGGCCTCGTGGGCATGGTTTATACAACGGCCATCACTTTGGCGACCAGCTTCCTGTAGAGCATAGAGTCAACAGCAGACGCCTGTTTAGAGTCAAGAGGATGTTGACGCTCGCTCGAGCGTGTGTTCTGATAGAAAACTTTGAAATGCAAAATCGACCACTTCATGACAGCTTGATGGCCTTTTCATAAACGAGACAGAGTGCTGCCGTAGTCCCCGTAAAGTTCAAACCACCTCTTGAAAGCATCTTGATGGCGGTCGATCCAGTCGAGATCAATAAGTAAGTGAGGGATTGCAAGTGATGAGCGTGTCAATGCAGAAACTATTTGCTCTCGAAGCCCCATCAAGTCTGCTCGGCGTCAAGATGGCCATGTTTCGGAGATTAAGGCTCTCTATGGGCTTGTCGATATCTGGCTGGCGCAGGCACATCATCAATGAGGAATCAGAGACATGATATCGATGACGTAGCTCGTTCCCAACTGATCTACAGCCTTCAACCACGGAACTCTATCCCTTTCTTTCTACCCACAACACCGCGCACCCAACACCACGCCCAACTCGATTCCATTGCCGGCCTTCTCTAGATGCTACACCGACCACTTGCTCTCCATCGCATCAGAGTACTCAGCCGTGCTATACGAACGACCCTCGTCACGCGCCCGACACATCTCCACCCGCGCCGTCTCCCGCAGGGAACAACCCTTCACACCACCGCGATGAGCTGGATGGACTCTTGGTCCCGGCCCTCCAAGTCCCAGGCCACGCCGGCGCCGTTCTACCTCCTACCCAACGGCGACGCGACGCCCTACTGCCGCACGTGCGGCCGCGTCATCTCGAGCCGCAGGTCGACGGCGGCGTCCAAGGCGGCGAAGACGGCCGAAGCGAAGCCCGAAGCCAAGTACTGCTCGTCCCGCTGCCGCGGCCAGAAGCCCGGCCGCCTGGACAAGGAAATCGAGCGCGCCTTCGTGCGGTTCCTGCAGGGCGAGGAGGAGGTCGACGGTGCCAAGACGAAGAAGGTCAAGGGCGATACCCGCACCCTCGTGCCGTGCGATCTGGTCGAGAGCAGGGTCTTTGGCGATAGGCAAGATCCGGAAAAGGTCTACGGCCGGAGGAAGAACCGCGCGTCGAGGGTGATACGAGGAAACGAAAACTCGGACTCGGACGATGAGGCCGTCGTCATCCGCGACGGACCTCCTGGAGACGACAGACACGACGGGGATGACCCGGGCGAGGAGGTCATCGACGAGATGCTTGGGCTGGGGCGCGCGAGGTCCGCTGAACAGCTCGACCCCGTCGTGCAGGCCAGCCTCTCGGTGCGCAGCGGCACGCGCGTCCGGCCGCCGCAGACGCAGAGCCAGGTGAACGGCAGCGTGGGCGGGGAGAAGGGGCGCGCCGAGCGGACCGAGGAGACGGACGAGATGCGCGAGAAGCGGGCCGAAGGGCAGAGGAGGGCGCACGAGCGGGAGTTGGTGCGGTGCGCGGCGCGGCGCGGCGTCGTCTTTGGCTTCGTCGTGGACGGCAAGGATGAACGGAGGAAATGCGAGGCCGTGATGCAGGGAAAGGTTGTCGAGCCGAGCTACGCCAAGGGAGACTGGGCCGTCAGATGGCGGGAGGACTGATGCTCGACGACTGGGCGGGCAAAAGAGGAATATGGCAAAACGATTTGATATAGAGGTGATCAGAGGAAGTCCCGTCGCGGGTTATGGATACTGGCCAAGCGGGAAATGTTGATATTGACATGCTTCGCCAGACAAAAGGTCTCGACCAATGCATCTCTTGATTCAACTTTCAACGTCGGTCTTGCTTCGTCGTCAGAATCAACCTCATCAGCTTCCCTTTCCTTATTCGCTTGCTTCTAGACATAAAGGGGTTCCTTCATGGGAAGCTCGTCCTTCTTCAATGCTTCGAATACTCATTGCTCAAACACTTGGGTACTGGCCGTCTTCCCTCAACTTCAAACGTTGCCACGCATGAGAATTACATGAACCCTCACCATTTGCTTCCATTCCGCCGGGTTTTTGATTGTTTGGATCGCTCTAAACCCTCATAAACGGTCCCGTGCAGTTCGCCCTGTACAATTATAATATCACAGCACTTGCAACACCTCTGGCCTGTGCAATATCTCAATCTACTGATAACGTATGGAGTATTTATTAACGCAGAGCAACTGCTAGTTCCACATAACTGCACTTCAACAATGATTGCATAGGCAAGCAATTTGTAAGTGCCGGAGCGGTACTGTTGGAGTTCTCCCACTCCCGAAACAATGGCGGCTGTCAATGAATTCCTCGAAACATTGAAATTTTGTCGCCCTCCAATAACCATTGAGGCCAGCCTTCCTCTTGTGCCGTCGACCCATGGTTATATCAGTCGTCCGATGGAAGAGTCTTCCAGTCTTCCAAGCCTGAGTGCATCCCTGCCTGCCTCGGGAACCCGCAAAGTTTGTACATCCACGCCATGCTTCTCTTAGCATCACCATTTCCATCGCAGATCGCCCTTACGCAGCCTCCGACGTGGAACCTCCACCACTTAAAAAAGGTGTCAAAGTCGTCCCGGCAGTATTGAATTCGGGGCAGTGTGTGAATATGAACATTCATCTTGCCATTATTCTCATTCATACAGCTCTGATAGCACTCAGGGAGCTCGTGGAGAGGCAGAGGCTCGTCTTCATTCGGCACATGCCAGCCAGGATGCTTCTTGGGATCTGCTGCCAGGACAGATACGGCAACCGTGAGGGGCATCAAAGAAGTGACCTTCATTGTGAATTTTTGAAGTTGAAGTAGTCGATCTGAAGTTGGAGTAGTTGATCTGAAGTCGAAGTAGTTGATCCAGAGTTATGGCGAATGGTCCTTGTTGAATAAAGGTGTAGTCCGAGGTAGCGGTAAATGACAGGGAATGCTGCAGAGTTTTATTTGCAGGAAGGATTTGCTGTGATTGCTTATGTTGGGCGCGGGCAGGCCACTCTGAACGGAGATGGCGGCTCTCCCACGATCGGAGCGAACGCTGAACTTCCAAGATTACTCCCACCCACGTTCACCGACAACTTACCAAGAATTAACCATGACTCATCCAAGTCATCATATAATGATGCATATTTTCTCGTGGTCGTAAAAAACTCGAAGTGTTGCCATTATGAAAACCCTTATAGATGCACACACATGACCAATAAAGATGTGAACATAGAGAAACATATGTGGACGCAAAACGTAGTGGCAGATGAAGACCATCTATTAGCACTATAATTATATAGCCAGGAATTAACTGAGAGTCTGAGAAGAGACCTGAGATGTTGATTGTCATGAGTGGTGTGGTGGTGTCAACGTGGTGGTGTTGATGTGTTAATTTACGGTCTCGATGTCTCTCCCCAAGTTCCCAAAGCTCTCCTATTCCAAAAACAATGATGGCGGTCGATGAATCCCTCAAATAATCATCGATACCTTCCTCCTGTGTCGTCAACCCATGCTTATATTAGTTTTCTGACGGAAGATTCTTCCAATCCTCCATGCCTGAGACCGTTGACTGCTTCGGGAACCCGCACAGTTTATACATCCACGCCGCGTTTCTCTTGCCGTTGCCATCCTTCTTCTCACCCCCACAGGCCCCCCTGGAGCAGAAGCCTACGTGGTATGTGAACCAGGTGACAAAGGTATCAAAGTCGTCGCGGCAGAATTGGACGCGGGGGACCGTGTAAATATCGAAGGCCATCTTGCCATTTTTCTCATCCATGCATCGCTGCATACATTCTGGGAGCTCGTGAAGGGGCAGAAGTTCGTTCTCGTAAGGCACGTGCCAGCCAGGGTGCTTCTTAGAATCCGCTGCTAGGGCAGATGTGGCAGCCGTAAGGAGGAGCACCAAAGAAGAAGCCTTCATCGTGAATTTGTGAGGTAGAAGTAGTTGATCGAGAGTTATGGCGAATAGGCCTTGTTGTTTGAAGGTGTGGCCTGACGTAGCGGTGACTGACAGTCAATGAGATGTTTGTTTCCGTGACAGATTTGCTGTGACTTGGAATGTCCAGAAAGGATGTTTGCATTCATGCGTATTGAGGCGCCTCATATATGTTTTGGACGAACCTATCTCCGTTGGCTCGACAATTGTGTGTGATTAACTTTTGCCACTGAACCCGTGCTACCAAGGTCGTCGAAAAATTGCGTCGGTGATATAAGGGATGGGATGAGGGGGCGGATGAAGAAAAAACAAGAGGGATAGTGACAGCGAAGGGGATAGGGATGAAGAGTGTGGGATAAATGATGTATATATCATGAAACTGTGTCTATCACACCAATTTTGTTGTATGTCGTGCCCCCAATCCACTCCCATTCCACGATTTCAACCTTGTCGTTACTCCTCTGTACGAGGCCGTAGACTCTACCAGCCAAGTTGGCAGCTATCTTGAATGGCCTGTCGTCGCCCGACATGGTGGAAATCTCCCCCACATTCGACCATTCTCCTTCGGTGAACGTCGTCAGCTCCGGTGCCTTGTTAGTTTGTGTCGCCAGGACGTGCATGACGAGATTGGTGTTGTTGTAGCCGCTGGAGAAGGCCGCGATTGTGGCATCGGTCTCGATTGTCGTGGGCAACGTGTTGTTGCTCCAGTCGTTGTCGTTTGTAAGGGTCAGGTGGGTAAGTGAGCCCGACTCGGTGGTGTAGAAGAGGCTCATTCTCTTGGTCGGCTCTGTAGTGTATACAGGAATCAAGGACAGCCCGGTACCCTCCGCGGGCTTGCCAAAGTCGGTGGGGATGCCCACGGCCACCCAGTCCGACTTTCCGCCAGTTCGCCGAAGCACGCGGAGAGTGCTGCCCGAGTCTTGATAGATGACCAAGTTGGAGAGGTACGAGTCGGCGGTATATATGCCGTTGGAGAGAAGTTGTGACTTGGGGCTTGCTGTAAACGTGTCTGAGACTCCGGACTTATCCCAAGCCATAGTGTAGACAGGGTTGCCGTTGATCTGGCCAGCGACCTGGTTGTCGTCGTTCAGGTAGTAGATTCGAATGTCGCGGGTCTGCAGGGATGGAGTTAGGGATGATGTCAAAAAGGTTCGGATCAATGCTCAAGAGTTCAGATCAATACTCGAGGAGTTCATATTGATATTCAAGGGGTTGAGATCGTGCCTTGAACTTACGGTGTTGCTGTGCCAGAACAGGCTGTTGCTGATTGGGGTGCCCGGCTTGATATGGCTGTCCTTGTTTGCGACGCCCGAGGACCAAACTTTTGTGCTTGAATTCCATGACGACATCATCAGATTATTTGAGCGAAGCTGGTAAAACACCAGATGATTGACGTGACCGTAGGCATCGGTGAAGTTGAGGGCACCGAGGTTCGTGCTGGGAAGTATGTCCATGTCGCTCGCCGTGGTGTTGTTCGAGCCGCCATTGCTGTCGCCGCCTCCGCTGCCGTTGCCGCTTCCACTCCCGCTATCGCTCGGGCCGCCTGACGAGCTACTCGGTTGTTGCGAGCTGTTCTGTGCGGACATTGCGGCGCCAACGCCTCCTCCTACCGCTGCGCCGATTATAACAATAAGCGTGACAGCCAGAACAATCCAGAAAATCTTCTTCCGGACGCCGCATATCGTGCCGCTGGGCTGCTTCCGTATCTTCTCATCGGTCTGCTCCGTCACGACCTCGAGCGAGGTTTGGTCTTTCGGCGCGTAGTATCCGGCGTCGCTGGTACACCCATTCTGGTATGTTGTCGAGTGGACAGGCTCCATCATTGAGTAGTCGTGGCCGTACTGATGGGCGACTTCCGGGAACTGGCCGTCGTGGTTGCGGACTTCGGGCAGGTTGTTTTGGTCCGCTACACGGGCATTCGCGACGTCCCCCGCACCCCATCGGCCCCCATGGCCTGGCCTATCGTCAACCTCGAGACCGCTGTAGTACCCCGAAGCCGCGTTGGTGTTCAAGGATGCCATGTTGAGGCGCTCGCGGTCGGGTCACGGAGCGAAAGTCGTCCCAGAAGGAGGAGCGAAAATGGGCATGGAAGACCGAAGGACAAAGCCCACTCGTCGAGCGCTCAAGACTTGGACATCAGGCTGCAGCATGAAGACATCCTGTGGATGCCTCGCTCCTTTGGCCTCTCAGGATCGCGCTTCAGTGGCGCCAAGCGTTGGCAGTGGAGATGAAGGGTCAATTAAGTAAAGATCCCTGTCAGGTACGGCTGTTCATTCCTCATTCTGGGTAAGCGCTGACCGGACCGTCGTCGATAGGACCAAACCCGCGAATGGCTTCCCTGTCATCCCTGTCAGTGACTTCTCGGTGATGTACATACAGCGTACCAAGGGCGACCATACCTAATTATAAACACAGCCTGATGTCCAGTGAAGATCCATCTGCGGATATAGATGTACCTTCAATATCCCTCTATGCACCCCTCCTCGTCCCTATTCTTAGGACAGTCACTGTCCCTCTTGTATTCGCTTCATCCCCCTCGTCATTCCATTCTCTACGTCATCGGGGGGTATAGGCGCCTCATCCTTCTTTCGATGAGCTGGGATAAAGACATTGAACCATCGCGGGACCATAAAGCCGGCAAGGATCATGATCAGGGCGACATGCCCTACTGCGAAGCCAAGAATGTGCAAAGGGTCGTAGCGGACTTGGTAAAATGCCGGATATGAGAAGCCGTAAACAATGCTCAAGATAGGGCCCGAGACGTAGCGTAAGAGAACAGGCCAAAGCATCGGGATGTTCCAATTCTTGCCCCTGCCAACGACAACATTCAGGTCCCGCCGAAGCTGGTTGCCCTTTTGGGTAGAAATATAATGTTAGCAAACGCTTACTGTTACTTTACTGGGCGAGGACCGACTTACGGAGTAGAAGGCGAGGTACCAAAATCGGCCGGCAAACGCATTTCTACCCCAGAACCTAGGCGGAGTGGCGTCAGGGGTCTTTGCGAAGAGGACGGAGACAATGCACCCGGCAAAGAAGAGCCCTAAACCAACACCCGCTCCAGCTCCGGCTTGAACAGCATGGGCAACGGCTACGCCTAGCACCATCGCCAAGATGTAGCATGTGTTGTAGATGATAAAGGCAGGCTTTCCCACCTGGTCGATGACGTCCTTGCAGCGATAGACACTCGTGGACGTGATGCACTCAGCGAAGACGACGAAAACCAACGCGACGTCGTTGGTCCAGCGGTCGATCCCAGTCAATAGGTAGTATCCAAACTCAGTACAATATGGCAACGCAAGAAGAAACGAAACGACGGTGAGGGCCGTGACGACGATGGGGCGAGAAAACTTGATGCCCGTGTCCATGATCAACGTCACAATAGCATCGAGCATGGCAAAGGCAGAGCTGTAGCCAAGGACCATAAGAGTGAAGAACAAGGCCACCGCCCAAAAGTTCGCGCCGGGCATCTCGGCAACGGCGAGGGGGAGGGTCAAGAAGCCGACGGTGAAGCCTCCGATGGGGTTCTCGGGGTCCGGACGCATGCCCAAATACCCTACAACACCAAATACAGCGAAAGCGGCGATGTTCTCAAATAGAACGTTACTGCAGACGATCAAGATCGAGTCCATCACTGCGTTCGAGTACTGGCGGTTATAGGATGCGTACGACGTAAAGTAGCCGAAACCAACTCCGGTGCTGAAGAAGACCTATGCGGCAGTTAATTAAAACATACATCTTTTGTCAATTTCACATACTGAAAGGGCAACTCGAGTACAGAGGGGTTGATCCCGTAATTGTAAAACAACGTACCTGACCGCAAGCCGTCTGCCAAACAGTTCCCTTTGCTAACTCACTTCCTCTCCATGTGGCGAAGTAGAGCTTCACACCTTCGCCGGCGTTCTCAAGTGAAACGGAGCGACCAACAAGGATGATGGTCACGACAATGGGGAGCCCCATGGTGAAGTAGACGACGCGGCCAGTCAAGCCAACGCCTCGGAAGATGGAAACCCACATAAGAAAAAAGGTGAAGGCAGCCCATCCAGTTGTTTCTCCTATAAGGGCCACCCCGGGATACTGAGTATAGTCAAGGACTCTGGTGCCGTCTGCCGTGAGGCTACCCTCAACCGGATCAACGTTGGCAACGACATCCCGGTTGAAGAACTCCTCACCGCGACCCGTCCACGGCAGTGGGCTAGTGAAGGAGTGCCGAAAATAGCTCATAATCCAGGCCAAGTTGACGACGAAATACGGTGTGACGACGAATGCAACATAAAGCAGAGACAAACCCGTGCCTTTCAACCTGTGGTTGAGGTTGTTGTATGCGACGACACTGCCGCCGCGATAGGCCTGCCCGATAGCGATCTCGAGGACCAACACCGGAATGGCAACGATGAAGACGGCCATCAGATACGGAATGTACCACTGGAGGCCGTGGTTGTTGTAGACCTGGGACGGATACCGTAGCAGGTTCCCCATTCCGGCACAGCCACCCATTGATGCCAGGAGGAAGGATGCCCGGGATGGCCAGGCATCACGGCCGTCTTCCGCTTTGCTCGGCGGAGGAGCAAACCAGCCCCCAAGCTTCTTGAGCACGTCCATTGACGCTAATCGAGTTCTTGGCTTGTTTCGGCACCATACGAGTCTTGAAGAATGGTGTGCAAATAGCTCTGGATGATGGAATCTGTAGGAGAAGAAGCACTTGGGTGTTCCAAGTTAGGTGTGAAGAAGAAGAGGTCGAGGGAACAACAATGAGCGAGATTTCCGAGACTATACGGTAAGTATCGATCAACAGACCTTCAATCGGTCGCCTTCTTTCTATCAAGTCTGGTATCGGCAGTGAACCCGGGCCGCGTAAGTTTCCGCTTTGCACCCACAGCAAGAGGCGTTCCCCAACCGAGCACGCAATCCTGCTTTTTTCACTCTTCGTGCGGTTCGCGGACACCTTCCGCGTGTTGGCGAGCAGTGAGGAGAACTGATATCTTAGCATTACCTAGGACAAGACATTAAGCGAATCCTCCTTCGACCGGTTATTGGACCATCACGGGTGGTAGTCGAGGGCGGACGTGTGTGCGGTAAACCACCCCTGTCTCCCAAGGCTCGGCGGACTTGGCGACAAGGACACAGGAGGACCGGTATTCGTCCGGCCAAGACCGACCGGTAGATTCAGCGCCGCCAAGCGGACTAACTGTTGTTGGTGGTAAAGTGCTTGCATGTATTCGGCAGGCGCATCTTGATTAGCCAGAAGTGATGGGAGTTTCCACCGCAGAGACTGGTGGTACGGACGCGAAGGTACTGAACGCTTTTGATGGCGTTGTGGACATTCTTCTGGTCATGGGTGTTGCCCTTGATGAATGATGATCTCGTCGACCAGGACACAAACGGCATCCCCTGAAACCTGTTCGTCAACAGACGCCTAGTTGACTGGGAAATGGATATGCGTACGTGTATGACGGCCATTGTTGCGCTCCCAAGTCGTTTTTGTTGGTTGAAAGCGAAAGGATCAGCAATCGCATTAGCGCACCTATAGGCCAAGTTTATTAGCAATGAAAAGTAGGAATAGCAAGTTTTTGCTGACCATTTTCTCCCTCAAAGAGCAACCAGCTTCATGAGGCTTGAATGTCGACAATGGCAGTGATAAGAACCGGAATATTCGGATATCTTGGTCCTGTTCTGTTGCGCTATATCTCGAGCCCGATCTTGGGCTCTTGGGAAGAGAGCCGATGACGAATAAGTGATTTGAGCATCGGGCTCTCAACGATCTGGCAACAGTTGAAGAAGAATAACGGTAGCAGCAAGCAGTCGATAAAGAATGACCAATGTCCCGGAGCTCATAATCTGTGAAGGGACGCAATGGACGAAGCGATTTGGACGTAAACTGCTATCGCTGAAGGTGGAGAGGCGCAGCTGTGTCGCCAGAGAAAGGTGAAGTGGTTACGAGGCTGAGCTTCTTTCAGTTTGGGGCCCTTTGCGACATCATACATGACTCGAGAATGAGAAAGTGCGGCGCGGTGCGCCTGCCAGCCCGCACCGGTCAGCCCAATTGTGGTGCTATCGCAAAAATGACGCCGTCAATTAGGTACGGGCAGCAATTAACGCCTCAAATCCGTTGCAGTAGGTACTGAGAGCCGTCGGCTTCTGTTGGTCCATACATCAGCCAACGAGGCTCGGTATTACGGAGCAACCAAAGAGGAGAATAACGGCGCAAAGTGGGCTGGTCATCTTCACGGAAACTCCGATATACATCGTAATAATCTGACATCCTCCAGCGCCGGACCAATGCATTTACGTAGAATCGGTTCCGCTTATACAGTTGATTATCCCTCGTGGCAACAGAATAGCATCTGATACTCGGCCATTAAGAAGCTCACTTATCAAACTGGAGTAGGAGCGGTGAGAGGTGCTGACTCGGTGATAAGAAATCGTTGTGATAAGGGAGATTGTTGGGGGTTGTCACGGACGGAGAAAGACTTTTCCGTTCCCTCAGGTGTGAACGGCCAGGGGAGCATAGTTTCGCCGAGAGGTACGTACAGGTACATCACGTACAACAAAATTTTTCCTGGACCCCTCGCCTCGGACTTGCTTGACTGACGTTCAATTCGTTACCCCACCAAACGCCTACTACGCCTTGACTTGCGACGAAGCTCAGTTTACCGACCTCAATTGCAACAATTAGCCAACATGTCCAAGGGTACCGTGTGCCTCGCGTATGTCCATCTATCCCTAGACTCACTCGGGGAATAAAATTGAACCTAACGCAACTCCAACAGTTACTCCGGCGGTGTAGGTTCCCGAACGAAACCCATGAGACGAACATTGTTACTATAACGCGGGGTCATACTGACCATACTGAAGCTTGACACCTCGACGATTCTCGCCTGGCTGCTCGACCAGGGATATGAGGTCGTGTTAGTTTTCCGTCGCACCTGCAATTCCGGAACTACCGTGCTGACGATACAAGCGCATACATCGCCAATGTTGGCCAGGAGGAGGACTGGGCTGCCGTCGAGAAGAAGGGTGAGTCACTGAAAGCCCACCCCAAGCTTGTGGAATGGAACCCCGTTACTGACCCCACCACGCGCAGCTCTCCAGATGGGCGCCAAGAAGGTACCACGACGTAATCCGAACTTCAATTGACTGCATTCTCATTGCCTCGACACCAGATGATCATCGATGATCTCGAGCGCGAAATGGTCGAGTGAGTCAATCGCACTATACAACACCAATTGAACTTGCTGACAGAGTGTCAAGGGACCTTTGCTTCAAGGCGGTCAGGGTCAACGCACAGTACGAGGACACCTACTTGCTGGGTACCAGCTTGGCTCGTCCCGTCATCGCCCGCGGCATGATGAGGGCTGCCGCCCGGGGTAGGACCTTCCGAACCTTCAGGCAGGCATGACATTGCTGACGATTTTCTCGACAGAGGGTTGCCAGTATGTGTCTCACGGCTGCGTAAGTGTTGCATTGACTCCGTATGTGCTCATGTGCTGACTGAACAGACCGGCAAAGGAAACGACCAGGTCAGATTCGAGCTCGCATTCTACACCATCAACCCCAAGATCAAGTGCATCAGCCCCTGGCGTCTGCCCGAGTTCACCTCGCGCTTCCAGGTAAGAGTCAAGTTTGTCCACTTCCATCATGCTTCTCACTAACGCTACCGACCCAGGGCCGCAACGATCTTCTTGAATACGCTGCCCAGAAGAGTAAGATCATGTCAATCTTCGTTCCGAGTTTTGATGGCTAAGACAGCTCAGACATTCCCGTCTCTTCCACCAAGGCCAAGCCGTACTCCATGGATGCCAATCTTGCGCACTGCTCGTACGAGGCAAGTCGTTGTAGACAGCTCGCGGATACCCAGACAAACATTGCTAACTTGCAACAGGCTGGCATGCTTGAGGACCCCGACGTCACTCCTCCCGAGGACATGTGGACCATGACTGTCTCCCCGCTCAAGGCCCCCGACACCCCCGCCCACATCACGATCCACTTTGAGAAGGGTATTCCTGTCAAGGTTGAGACTGTTGAATCCAAGCAGACAGTCACCGACTCCGTCGAGGTTTTCAAGCTCCTTAACGCGCTCGGAAAGGAGCATGGCATTGGCCGCATTGTACGTCTATCCACTCCCCTGTGCACGTGTTCTACATCTAACGGTACCAGGATATCGTTGAGAACCGCTTGATCGGCTTGAAGTCCCGGGGTTGCTACGGTGAGTTGTTCTGCAAGCTTTCCTAGGTCCCTACTGACCCCCTTTAGACTCTCCCGCCATGACGATTCTTCGCGTAGCACACATCTCGATTGAAGGCCTGTAGGTGCAATCCGCTCCTCGATTCACCATATTACGAGCTGACCTTACTTGCCAGTACTCTCGATGGCCGCCTGAGGGCTGCCCGCGACACCTTGAGCAAGCAATGGTCTCAGCTGCTTTACAACGGTCTTTACTACAGCCCTGAGAGAGAGTTCTTGCAGCGTGAGTTGAAACTGTGTGGCGCGCTATTGAGTAAACGCTGACGATCTTTAATAGCAAGCCTCGACTTCGCCCAGGAGCGGGTAGGTTGATTTGCCGAGATGACATACAACATCATGCTGACTGCCTTTTCCAGGTTAACGGCGAGGTCCGCCTTCAGCTGTACAAGGGCCAGGCCTACGTCCTTGGCCGCAGGTCTCCGGAGAAGCTGTACTCCGAGGAGGATGCCTCTATGGACTCCCTCACCACCTTCGATCCCGCTGACGCCGTACGTTGTGAACCATGTCCGAGTCAGAGAGAAGGCAAACGGCTAACGTGTAGTTTCTAGACCGGCTTCATCGCGATCGAGTCCATCCGCCTCAAGAAGGTACGAGCTAACCCATATTTTTTATTATCTCATTCCAATGCTAACATCACGTAGTATGGCCAACAGTTGGCGGAATCCGGTTACAAGTTCTAAGGAAAGACATGATTAGAGTGTGCTTGGATAAAAGAGTCATCCCAGAGAACGAACTATGCGTTGATAACCAAAACAAAAGTCCCATCTGCGTTTCACATATTTCTTTACCCACTCGGCGATCATGTGCCATTGATACTTCCACGTTTCCGGAGCGGCGATGAGTGTAGCACCAGCATCAAGGCTACTGCCATTGATCTTGCTGCACCAAACTGTTGGCCAATCCACGCATCATCATCCGCGGCAACGCAGTTGCCGCCGTCGCCCTCTGGTTCGCCTGGTACACTGAGACGTTGCGTGCGGTTCACTTTTCTGGAAGAAGCCGACTCAAGGGCCTCACTTGCCGCCGCCGCCCTGGTTCACCTAGACTCGCCTGCTTCTTCTTGGCCAGCGGCGTTGCTGCCAATAAGGTTTCATACCAAAGCTCCGATTGGCGAAACCTTGACCTTTCTGAACAAGGGGGGTGGGACAAATACTTGGATGTGCGCCTCGAGCAATTAGGTTACGCTCAGCCGGCCAATGTTTGCTGCTACAGTTCGCGAGTGTTGCGCCGCCGCAACCTGGGGTCTGTCACAATGGATGTTCCTGTACATGCTGTTCTATATGGTTGCGTTGATCTGGGCCGTGACTTCGCCGCACCTCCGTCGTTATTCGTCCTCCTCTTCCGCCTTCACATCGTCAGCAATATCAACCTAGAAGCGTTACGCCTCCTCTGATTCCCCCACCCTTCCCCAGAGACCGGTTTCGTGTTGTGTCAAGACTGTCGACCTTGTCAGTTCCGCCAAAGGTACCTGGACCAGCCCACCATCCCGTATAGTCTCGTGTTCAAGTGTATCACATCTTTTATTTCATGCAATAGCTTTGCAGTGGCACATGCGGTCGCCGGTCCTGCTGAAGGCTGTGCTGGCGATAGGCGTATGCTTAATTCTCTACATCAGCCAATATCCTGCCCTTAACAGGTGCAAGCATCAGATCTCGGGGCTCAATCTCTTCCCAAAGCTCCCAAGGGTTAGTTAATCATCATAGCTTCCATCTCCTCATGGAAATTTTATCTTACCCCTTATCTAATCCTCTAGTTCGCAGCCTCTCCTTGTGCTGAAGTAGACCTTCTTTTATAAAATCTAGAATAACGTCCTGTATCTATCTTCAGTCTGGACCTCAAAAGAGATCCTTCTTGCCAAGGTCCTTCTAGGCTTCTATATCTTCCTGCTAGCCAATGGTTTTGGAATCGTTTGTCTTTTCTGGATTCTCGCTAGTCTCCCTACGAGTAGCTGGGTGGCATTTTCCATAATGACTTCTTTACGCCACCGTGCCCGTTCGCCTACCTGCGGCTTTAGGTACTTTGCCGCGTTGACACTGGAAAGCACCCCGCCACGGCCCCTGAGCTACCCCGCAATGAGCATTGATTATCATTCCGCGGGGGACCCGGTTTCCACTGCTATCCCCTCGGCTTGCGGCGGAATTGCGGAACACTCACAGATGAACCTCACGAAAGCTACTCATACCTACTTTACCGGCGCGCATAGTCAAAGAGCTATTCCCGCCATTAATTTTCTTTTAATTTTTTCTCGTGCTGTCAATCAAAATCAAGTCCAGTCACGAACCGAACTCGGTCCGTCACGATGTCGAGCTCGCAATCCTGGGTCCCCATCTCCCCCAACAGCCACTTCTCGCTGGCCAATATCCCTTTCGGAATCATCTCCTCACAGTCGGACCCGACTCATCGACCCGCAGTCGCCATCGGAGACCATGCCCTGGATCTAAAGGCCTTCGCAAACTCCGGCGGCTTCCACGCTCTGCCTGCGATCCTCGGGCACATCTCCGTCTTCTCCTCGCCCACGTTGAACGAGTTCGCTGCTCTAGGCAGGCCCGTCCACCGCCAGGTTCGAACATATCTCCAGTCCATTCTCAGCGAGAGCACCCCACATGCCGACCTGCTCAAGGACAACGCCGAACTGCGCAAAGCGGCCCTTCTCCCCTTCTCCGAGGTCCAGAACCATGTACCTATGGCCATTGGCGACTACACCGACTTCTACGCCGGCAGGAACCACGCGTACAACCTCGGCGTCCTCTTCCGCGGCCCGGACAACGCCTTGCAGCCTAACTACGTGCACCTCCCTGTCGCGTATCACGGCCGCGCCAGCAGCGTCGTCGTCTCCGGTACGTCCATCCGCCGACCCTGGGGCCAGATTCTTAGGGACCCCAAAGCCGAGCCCAAAGTCCCCGACTTCGCGCCCTGCGAGAGGCTCGACATCGAGCTCGAGATGGGCATGTTCTTATGCCGCGAGAATGCTCTAGGCGAGCCCGTGCCAGTCGACCAAGCCGAGGAGCACATCTTCGGCTACGTGCTCGCCAATGATTGGAGCGCCCGCGACATCCAGGCCTGGGAGTACGTCCCCCTGGGTCCCTTCACCTCCAAGAACCTCGGTACAAGCATCAGCCCGTGGGTCGTGCTCGCCGACGCCCTCGCCGGGGCAAAGACGGCCGGCCTCGAGAACAAGACGGAGCTGCTGCCCTACCTCCGCGAGAGCAGGAAGGACAATGTGCTCGACATAGAGCTGGAAGTTGAAATCATCAGTAAGTCTCTCCCCATCTTTCCGGTCCCATTCCACGGGGGTGTGTGTGTACTTACTCGGGAACCACCGTACTCTGTAGCCGCCAGCGGGAACAAGACGACGCTCAGCCGTACCAACTCCAAGAACCTGCTCTGGTCCTGGCCACAGATGATTGCGCACCACACCATCACCGGCTGTAACCTGCGACCGGGCGACATGTTTGGTTCGGGAACGATCTCGGGAGCCGAGCCCGGCACCGAAGGCAGCATTCTCGAGCAATCGCAGGGGGGCAAGCAGCCAGTGAAGCTCAACGGAGGAGAGGAGAGGAAGTTCCTCCAAGACGGAGACTCGATAACCATCCGCGGCTGGAGCGGCCAGGAGGGCGCCCTCGTTGGGTTTGGCGAAGTGTCTGGCCGGATTGAACCCGCATTGAAGCTTTTTTAATTATTACAGGCGCGTATCGGCTGCTCGGCGTTTGCCTCGGCGGCGAGGTGGGCGGAGGGGCCGACGTTAATCAAAGGGAACGCGCTCGTCGGGATCAACATACAAGACTACATGAAGCAAGCCGTTATGCTGGAAGATGTTAGATGCTTGTTCAAAGGTTAAGATGTGTTTGAGGGATAAGGGAGAGTCATGACAGACAGAGGAGGCCAACGATGATGCTGCTGAAAACAAAGAAAAAGCATATCAGCGAGGCAACGCATCGGGTTTCTCTCTGCTTGTTCTCTGACGTCTACTCCTCACCCGCGGCAACCGCCACCACTGGCGCCTTTCTTCCTTTTAACAATGGATTCCATTCTCTTCAGATCAAACAACCGCCTTTCCTTAAATTTCTTCCCGTCGTGAGCTTCTCCTCTTGTGTTCTCTTCATCCTCTTCCTCATCCCATCCCTCATGTTCGAGCCGCCGCCGCCGTCATTGCCACTCTCGCTCCCGCTTCCACTCCCGCTCCCGCTTCCACTCCCGCTCCCGCTTCCACTCCCGCTCCCGCTATCGCTCGGGCCGCCTGACAAGCCACTCGGTTGTTGCGAGCTGTGCTGTGCCGACATTGCGGCGCCAACGCCTCCTCCTACTGCTGCGCCGATTGTAATTGTTGGTATCATAACGGAGGGGATCAGCTTACGTATAGATAGGAAGGTGTTCTCCAAGACCAGCACAGCGATATCCGTGTAACCCCGAAAGAAACAGGATCGGCACAGCCGTGATGGTGGGTATGAGCGATTTGCTCGGCGATGATCATGGTCTGAGCGGCTTCGGATAGGCTGCTTTTTGCCTTATAGCTACAGTAGGTCCCGTAGTATAGGTCATAATTGCATTGGACCTAGAAGAGATTGCTCGCTTTTGCCTTTCCCGTGTAAAGGTCTTTAAGGATACCCATAACCTTGAATCCGTCGCACAATGTGATATAGTAAGGGGATGTAGGCCGATAGATGATGTGGGACGAAGGGACGCAACGAGCGAGGTCAATATCGCGTATATTGAACCGTAACGAAGGTGAAGAGAGCAAGAGACGAAGGTCAGCCAGCAACAGAATGCTGGTGACGAAGGTGAAGTGGTCCGCGGCTGGCCAATGACACCACCATCCCCTCAACAGGTGAACTTCTTTACTGTGTGATGGAAAGTAGACTTTGTTCGGACTTATTTGCGGCAGGGCTATGTTGGACGGTTGGACGGGAACCTCGAGGCTGCTGTAACGAAGGCCATTGTTCGGAGTATGCGTCAGAGAATAGATGGAACTGCCTCTCGGCGGCTAAGAAGAACTAACGGTTAATGCTGCGTCAGCGAGGTGTCAAAGGTCATTGTTCAGGAGTATGCGTCGGAGAATAGATAAAACTGCCTCTCAGCGGCTGAGAAGAACTAACAGTCAACACTTTGTTTGTGAGGCCATGATGCAGGTAAAGTGCGTATAATCGTTGGTGGTCGGGTACGTCTTGATCTACTGCTGAAGCATGGCAGAACCGCGTGATATCCAGCGGATTGTGCCGGAATATTTGCGCCACGTGTTTTTTGAACCGTTCTTCGGCTTGCTGCCTTCAGTCGGCTGGAAGCAGGCTCCAACAGTGCCGTCTGGACACAGCAGTAAAGACGGATTCCTGGTCTGCCTCTTCCTCTAATATCTGCACTACATGCTTTTTAAACCGTTAAGAGGGCGACGGCGGCAAGGAAGTTACAGCGGTAAGTTTAGATAAAGAAAGCTTACAATTTATATAAGGGAAAAAGAAGAAAAAAAAGAGATAAGGTAATAGAGGGTAGATATTTATTTAATCTAGAGAAAAAGAAGAATAAGAAGAAGAAGAAGGTAGTAACAGTAGTAACTAGAGGAAAGCCCTAAATAGAATAATAAGAAAATAGATAGTTATTTAGATAGAAGAAGTAGGTAGTAGTAATAAGAGAAAGCTTATAGGGGTTTAAAAAAAATAAAAAGAGATAATATAGTTTAATTTAATTTAAAAAAGTCTAACTAAAATTAATTAGTACTATTTAATTAAAATAAGAGTTTAGGTAACTTACTTAGTAGGGCTACTTTAGATAGGAACCTTAAGGCTGCTGTAATAAAGGCTATTTTTTAGGAGTATATATTAGAGAACAGATAGAACTGGCTCTTAGCAGCTAAGAAGAACTAACAGTTAATACTTTATACCCTTTAGCTATTAGCTATTAGTCGTTAAACCTTAAGAGCTCTGCTGAATAGGTCTATTACACGCACGAGGCGGGTGGAAGATAATCTTAGTATCGCCGCTGTAGTTCTAGTAACGGCTGATCGGATCAATGTCTATTGCATCTGAATGCTGCACCAGGATAGACTTTATAAAAGCGAAGGTAAGGTGGTCCGCGGCTGGCCAATGAGGGGGCGCAGGTAGATCCACCACCATCCCCTTAACAGATAAACTTCTTTGCTGCGTTTGTAATAGATAGTAGACTTTGTTCGGACTTATTTGCGGTAGGGCCACTTTAGATAGGAACCTCGAGGCTGCTGTAATGTCTGTAATGGAAAGCAGACTTTGTTCGGACTTATTTACGGTAGGGCCACTTTGGATGGGAACCTCAAGGCTACTGTAACGAAGGCCATTGTTCGGAGTATGCGTCAGAGAATAGATAGAACTGCCTCTCAGCGGCTAAGAAGAACCAGCAGTTAATGCTTTGTCACTCGTTACGTCCCGTCCCCTCCACAGCTTGCGTATAGATAGGAAGGTGTTCTTTAAGATCAGCCTGGCGATATCCCTAACCTTTTAGTTTTTAGTAACCAGCTTAATACTAACGGTACCGCCTAGACTTTAACTATAGACAATCGGGCAGCTTATATTTACTCGTCTCTACGCGAGAGCGTAGGTAGTCGAGGGCGGTCTGGCCGTCTACAACAAGGCCGGGTTCGTCGGGCTCTTAACAAGCTGTAGCTGCAATACTCGAGCATAAGGACGTTACACCCGATAAAGTTAATAAGCATGCGGGCAATGGGCAGGCGGTGGCCAATATTGCCGGCGTTCCTACGATGTTGGTGTTTTGTTTAAAGCCGGTAGCGTCCCATTCTAGGGCAAAAGGCGCCTGGCATGCACTAAAACACCTTCTGCAGATGTAACAATAGTAAATCAGTTATCGGATTTCTTGACTAGGTCGTAGTTTTACTCACTAGTAGGTTAACGTTCAGCAAGATACCAGTGGACTTTAATAGCGATCTTATTAGCGCCTTAGCATAACAGTAGTAATAGTTCGGCCGATTTCCGTCTAACCCAAGAGACTACAAATCAAACCGAAGCGAGATATCAAAGTCCGTCTGTAGGCATAAAGGTCCGGGGGATCTCAGGGTTCAGAACCACGTGATATCCAGCGGATTATACCGGAAGCCGGGTCTATAATACAGGTAAAGTGCGTATAATCGTTAGTGGTTGGGTACGTCTTAATCCACTGCTGAAGCATGGCAGAACCGCGTGATATCCAGCGCCAGAAGCCGGGTCCATAATGCAGGCAAAGTGCGTATAATCGTTAGTAGTTAGGTACGTCTTAATCCACTACTGAAGCATGGCTTCGTCTACGCCAGGAACCTCGGTATATTAAGGTGTAGGCTGATAAATAAACTTCTAATAAACAAAGAAACGAACGCTAGGAGGCGACTAGACGACAGCTTGTCAGACTCTTGGCCCAGACAGCGAATCGCTTGATGAGAGTGATAGGCGCCATTGTGTAATAGAACAAGGCCAGGCGGTCGTAGCAGAAACAGCAAGGGTTATAGCGGTCTCAAAAGACGGGAAGGAACTTAAGAAAAGGTGACGATTATTCGATCAGAAGAAGGGCTTTTGCAAAGAACGAGGTTACCGAATGCCATTGTGAAAAGGAAGGTGGCGGAGGCGGCAAGGGGGGGAGGTGCGTCTTTCTCCCCCTTCTTCATTATTTTCCCACACCCAACTTGGTCATCTACCAAGACTCGGGCAGCACTCTCCGTGTGCTCCGGCGAACTAGAGGAAAGTCGGACTGGATGGCCGTGGGCATCCCCACCGACTTTGGCAAGCCCGCGAGAGGCAGTTCCATCTATTCTCCAACTGTTGGTACCTCTATAGGAAGAACAGTGAGTCACCGGATGTCACCTAACTCACCGCCCTCGGCAGAATACCGCCACCCACCACTAATAGTCCACCGGCCCCACTACCACTAAATAGAACCACACATCACCAACCCACTGTACATACGGTATACCCTATACGTCTAAACAGTGATAACCGCGTCAAACCAAGCAAGGGATATCCCATATCGTATCACGGACCTTCATTACAGCAGCCGTAAGGTTCCTATCTAAAGTGGCCCTACTGCAAATGAGTCCGAATAAAGTCTACTTTCCATCACAGACGCAGCAAAGAAGGTTTCCAACTACCTACGCTCTCCATAGGAATGCCGGCAACATTAGCCACCGCCTGCCCATTGCCCGCATGCTCATAAACTTCATCGGTTGCAACGTCTCCATGCTCGAGTATCGCAGCTACAGCTCATCAACTAGAGAGCCCAACGAACCCAGCCTTTTTGCAGACGGCACGGCAAGCCGAAGAACGGTTTAAAAAGCACGTGGCGCAGATATTAGAGGAAGAGGTGGACTGGGAATCCGTCTTTACTGCTGTGTCCAGACGGCACTGCCGGAGCCTGCTTCTAGCCTACTGAAGGCAGTAAGCCGAAGAACGGTTCAAAAAGCAGGTGGCGCAGATATTAGAGGAAGAGGCAGAAGAGGCGGGCCAGGAATCCGTCTTCACTGCCGTGTCCAGACGGCACTGCTGGAGCCTGCTTCTAGCTAACTAAAGGCAGGCCTTGTTTAGAGTTGTGACGGCGGCGTAACTGACGGGTTGGGCATCCGTACGTAAATAATTATATTATTTCTTACCCAGGTTCTAGTTATACTTACTAGACAGGAAGAAATGGGGAGCCCCGCTACATTCCTTTTCACAATGACACTCAGTGACCTCTTTCTTTACAAACGCCCTTCTTCTAATCAAACAATCCGCCTTTTCTTAAGTTCCTTCCTATCTTTTTAGACTGTTATAACCCCTTACCGTTTCTACTACTGTTACTACTATAACTGCCTTACCTTGTTCTACTATATTATAGCGCCTATTACTCTTATTAAGTAATTTACTATTTAGGCTAAGAGTCTAATAAGCTATTATTTAGTTACCTTATAGTATTTATTTATTTCTTTATTACTTATTCTTATAGTAGAGACGTTTACTATTATTAACTTATAGATACTAATAGAAGACGTTCTAAATAAGTTACCTAAACTCTTATTTTAAATAAATAGTACTAATTAATTTTAGTTAGACTTCTTTAGATTAAATTAAACTATATTATCTCTTTTTATCTTTTTAGACCTCTATAAGCTTTCTCTTATTACTACTACTACCTTTTTTTTCTATCTAAATAACTATCTATTTTTATTATTATTCTATTTAGGGCTTTTCTCTAGTTACTGCTATTACTACCTTCTTCTTCTTCTCTAGATTAAATAAATATCTGCCCTCTATTACCTTATCTCTTTTTCTTCTTCTTTTTTCTTTATATAAATTGTAAGCTTTCTTCGCCTAAACTCGCCGCCGCCACTGCCTTCGTGTTTCGACACGAATCGTCGCCTGGCTTAAGAGCCTAGCGAACCGCCGCCATTTCGGTGAGGCCTGGGAGGGCATCTGCTGGTGCATCCCTGTGCTCCTCGTGAGCATGTTCAGACTGAACACTTGGGTTGTGATGGAAGTATTGCCTGACTTAAGACTATTATGGGCTTTCTTCGTCCAAACACGCCGCCGCCGCCGCCACTGCCTTCGTGTTTCGACACCCCCGCCGCCGCACATCGTGTTTTCGCGATGTTTGTCCTGGTTCTCCTTGAGGGAATCCTCGCCTGGCTCAAGGCCTGGCTCAAGGGCCCCGCGAACCGCCGCCGCCGCCTCATTGAGGTATGGGAGGGCATCTGCTGGTGCATTCCTGTGCTGCTCGTGAGCATGTTCGAACTCAACACTTGGGTCGTGATGGAAGTCTTGTGTAAGTCATCTGAGCCTTTCTCTGAGTCTCCCTCTCAAATTTCTTCCGAAGTCTTGTACGATGAAATCACTGACATCCATCCAGACTTCCGGATCATCCAGAGTGACGCGTCAGACATGGTTGGATACTGGTCTGCGAAGGAGGTACTTCTTGCCAAAGTCCTCCTAGGTGTCTACGGTTTTCTGCTGGTGAATGCGGCTGGGAGCCTCTGCTTTTGCTGGGTTCTCGCCAATTTCACCAAAAGATACCGGATGCCGAGTGGTCGTATCGCTCCCCACCCCCGGACCGTCATGCAGACGGACTTCGACGTCTCGCTTCGGCTTGAATTTCAGTCTCTTGGTTCAAACGGAGATCGGCCGAACTATGGCCGCCAGCGCTGTGCGAATGCCGGTGCTTGGAGAGGTGATCGGATGTATCATATCATTGTCGTTCGACACGCCTCTTCGGTTTGGTTTTCTCTGCAACATCCTCAACCCCGGACCGTCATGCAGACGGATTTTGACATCTCGCTTAGATTCGATTTCCTGTGCTGCATCCTACGCGGCACCTCTGGCCTCTGCCATGGCTCAATCTCCGGCCACCGCCTCTGCCGTCCAAATTTCAGGATGATCGAGCGTTGTATTCGCCGGGCTGACGCCCTTGAGGAAGGGTTTTACGCTATACTCCCCTACTTTATAGTAGGTTCGTTTATTATCAACACTTTGGTGTTGAAGGAAGCTTTCTGCAAGTCATCTCAATCTCTGGCTCTTCCCCCCGACTTCCCCCTCATACGCGGCACCTCTGGCCTCTGCTATGGCTCAATCTCCGGCCACCGCCTCTGCCGTCCAAATTTCAGGATGATCGAGCGTTGTCTTCGCCGGGCCGACGCCCTCGAGGAGGGGTTCTACGCTATTCTCCCCTACTTCATAGTAGGTTCGTTTATCATCAACACTTTGGTGTTGAAGGAAGCTTTCTGTAAGTTATCTCAACCCTTTTCTGGCTCTTCCTCCCAACTTTCCTCCGATGTTTCCTGCAATACAATTACTAACATTCATCTAGACGTTCGGATCCTTTCGGATCAGACGAGCGACGAACAGTTTTCCGTCTGGGGTCTCGGTCACTTCCGTCTCACTTGGGTCACCTTCGGTGTTTACGGTGTCCTCTTGCTGAATGCTGCGGGATGTATCGGCTATTGCTGATACATCACCTGTGTTGACGCAAAGAGGTACCGATGCGATAACAACTTTTGAACTAACGCCGGCGCTTGGAAAGGGGACCGCATGTACCATTGCCGCCACGGATACAATCGGTGCCTGCCAGTCATCGACACCTCCCTTCATTTTGCGTCTCGAACCTGAATAAACGCGGACTTTCGGCGAATACAAGGGTAAAAAGGACGACGATGACAAGGTTGGCATTGATTCGCGACCCCGGGCTGCGGCGACACAGCACTCGTGAACCAGAGCATGAATGCTGCTGGCCGAGGTTGGGGTTTTTAGAAGTAGAGATTCCGCTGCGACTTGGACAACTCCTCGGCCTTGCTGCCGCTGCCCGATGGCACCCTTTCTACCGGGGTTGTCGAGGCCGGCGTCATGGACCTAAGTCTAGGTTCAATTGCTACATCCGGGGGCGGCCGCTGAGTTGGCACCGTCTCCGGATCTCTCATCGCAAACATGGGGTCGGACACGGACGAGATGAGGGCCTGAGGGCTGGCGCCGGGTGGTTCGGGGGTGGGGTCGCTGTTTTCCGCAGCCTTTGAGCGGAACCAGGCCTGGATTTCGTCGGAGCTCTGCAGAGGGAGGACTTCCCATTCTCTGACATGGTCGATTTTGTTTTGCCTCGGTTTCCACGCTGCCTGAGGGAGAAGCGGGGACGAGGATGCCGAACCGGATCCGGGGGTCTGCAGAGCCCCAGACAGAACCATAAACAGGGCGGCTTCAGTCTCGGCGAGTCGGGTCTCTAACTTATTGAGATAGCCATTAGGAATGCCTCTTCACGAAATCCGTCAGTTGAAATCATACAATACGTGGGTGAGGTGAGTGAAAACCTCTTGCTCTGCTCTGGATATTGGCATCTCCCCGGTTCATGGCTGCATTGTAGACAAAAAGGCCTGCGGGGGAGGTAAGTTTCGAGGCCTTGGTTCTACGGGTACAAGGGCTACGGAGCCACTTACAGCTTTCGGTCACACTTTCAAGGCGTTAGCAAATGGAGAAGATAGAATTGGTCGCTAGACGACGGGACGAGGTGGACTGACCCTTCGTTTCCTCTGTCGACAAGACTCGCATGCAATCGGGCTTTGCATCGCGTCGCCATCGCCTCTGTCACCGCCATCACGCACCATTGCGGCCCAAGTCGATTCACGGCTCCAAAATGACGGGTCGGTACTGTCTTGATGAAATCAGCACATCCACCGCGGCCATCGTGTCGGTCTTGACGCACGGTTTACGCCGGCGATGAAGACAAAAGAATTTGAGCAGCGCGTGCGGGGTTTTGTTTGTCCGCCAGGCCACACCCACAACCGTCCCGGGAAGTGCCACCTTCAGCAGCCCCACTTGCCGCCGCAGCGCCGAACCCCATCGTGTCTGTCTGTCTTTTCTCTCATCCGATGCCGTCACTTCTCTTGTCCGATATTTTCTTCCCTCTTCTCGAGCCGTCCATTGAATACAGCCCTGTCTGACTGAACCAGGATCATCTCTACTTTCCCCCTTCCCGGATGGACCCTACAGAGTCACCCAATGCCACCACGTCCGAGTCTGGAACCCTCAGCCCGGCGTACTGCGCCCACCACTCGCGCAAGCGGAAGCACACGGGGTCTACGGATAGTCCCACCCGCGAGTATGGCCTGATGCGCGACACGGGCAAGCACGACACCGCTCGCTTCATAGGTAGCGCCAGCGGCATCCACTTCATCCGCGGGGTCTACGTGAGGCTTGCCCGCAAATCCGCTCTAAGGACCTCCCAGTCAAATAACATCAACGACCTGGTCCCCGGCGAGGATGACCAGTTGCGTCCCGACAACTCAGCTTCCGATGGTGACGAGCAGGGTCTTTGGCGATCCCAAGAGCTGCTTCAGGACGCCACCGAGAGCGGTGATGCCGACCCTCCCCCGTTCGAGCAACTTGTCGAGTGGTCCAGGAGCTACTTCGAGGCCTGGCACCCGACTCTCCCCTTTCTAAGTGCTCCCGATGTCTTGAGCCTCTTCGAAAAGGTCGGTGCATCAGGCGTGGCTTCCCTTGGAAATCTAGAGCAGTTCATCGTCAAGTCCATCTTATCCATCTCACTGGCCGACAGTCGTCAAAGGGGTCCCTTTGCCCAGCTGATGCCGAGCTCCCTTGTCTTCCGAACCGTGGAGGAGGCCATGTCAGCCTCGCAATTTGCTCTCTGCCAGCCGGCATCCATCCAGGCCACGCAGGCTGCGCTGGCTATCCAGCTGTTTCTCGTCTCCATGCTTCGACTGAACTCGGCATCCCGACTTGGCGGGCTGATTGTGAGGATGGCTTTTCACCTCGGGCTCCACAGATGCCCATCGAGATACCCGTTCTTCACCAAGGACGAGGCCCACATGCGCCGACGAGTGTTTTGGTGCATCTACTGTATAGAGAGGTTCCTCTGCCAGGCCCTTGGTCTACCCCTCGACATCCGAGATGACGACGTCGACGTCTGTTATCCCGGCCAAGAGAAACACATCGCTCTTTCTGACGAGGACGACGGCAGGCTGCAGCTGCTCACGTACCTGGTGAAGCACGCTCGGATACGAGGCCTCATCCTGGAGTTGAGAAACAAGTCGATCCACGCCAGGGACGACACCGCGGACCGCGCGAGCTACGTTCAGGCCGAGCTGGCCAAGTGGTCCAATGAGATCCACGACGCGGTCGAGGACGAGTTGGCGTATGAAGAGAGCGCGCCCCCGCTGCCAATATCCCCGGGTCATAGGCTTTATCTACTGGTTTTGAAGTACGAGTCAATGATCTCCCTCAACAGGCCCATGATGACTTCGGATCCCTCGAGCCCGGCCTACTCGACCGGTTTGCAGAACTGTATATTCGCGGCCAAGTCCATCTTCATCACGCTGAAGAGATATCGAAGCCAGAACAGGATCTCGACTGACCCGATGAGTGCCTGTCTACTCGAGCCGATGCTTCAACCCTCTTTCACATGGGCTGTTTGGATCAGCGCCTTCATTCTCATTCACGCTGCCTCTGAAAGGCAATTGCCTTTGGCAAGTGCTCTGAAGTATGTATTTTCCTACCAGCCTCAAAGTCTCCGGCAAGTCTAATCCCATCTTGCGCAGAAATGTCGAGTCCGGCAAGGAAATACTGCGTCACATCGCTTCCCGAGACACGACGTGGCCCGAATACTGCCTTTCCGCCATTGACGAGCTCACCGCGGCTGTGCGTGAGCTGTCTGTCCCGCCAAATCTGCCTCACAGGGACCCAAAAGCGGTCACCCTTACGTCAAGCGGTCACCTGCGTTACGAAACTGGAGAATCGGCGCCACCCAGCGGCAGTCCGTACAAGCCCGGCTCCGATGCCCAGGCGTTTCCTATCCCGTCAGATGCGGCTTCTTTCCCCACGGCATCCATCCAACCGACCGCAATTGGCCCCGGAGAGGGGCAGGAGTCCATGGTCTGGTATGACCAGCTGTTTGCCAACTCGTTCGGCGCCATCGACTACCCGTTCTTGGCGGCGGCGCAGTTCGATTCGTCGATAGACCCCATGTGGTCCTACCTAAGATAAGGAGGCTCCCAATTGAGCTAGGTGACGAACACCACCGCATCTATTACTGTTAGCAGACATAATAAAACAGAGGACTGTAAATAGGCACACAGTAGCAGAACAGTAAAGGCATAAGTGCATGTTTAAGCGCTAGGTCTGCATGGTATACTGATTAGATTCTAATCTGTGGAACAGGTACGTCCACCGCTGGCCGAGCGAAAGTAGCTTTGCTGCCATTGCCCTTGTCGCAAACCCCTCGAGGATGACCGCTTCCTCTTGTTCCACCTCTGCAGGCTCGGTGAGCTGGATTACATAGGACAGAAGATAGTGCGATCGATATCGAGCGACAGAAGCGGGGTTCATCCTGCCCCGCTCCTGCTGTGCCTGCCACGGGACTATCTGAAAGGAACTTGGCTGCCATCAGCGAGCCTGCACATTGACCAGCAGATCAAGTCGGGAAATTTGGGCTTGACTACTACAACTCCACCACGCCTCTGTCAACCCTGTCTGTCAGTCACTTCCTTGCCACGGGCCTGAACTTTATTGGCTTTGAGTAGACGAACTCCCAACTTGGGTTGGCCGACCTGTCTTTCCAAGGACCAGAGCAGTTCCGACACAACCTTTAAACTCGACTACCGCAACTCCACCACGCCTCTCTGTTAAACCTTCTGTCCGTCAGTCATTTATTTCCTCGCCACGAGCCTGACCTTTGTTATCAACTGATTCTTTTCCAAGTGTGGCTGGCGAAATCTCGACTTGCCCGAGGAAAACTCCGCCCCGCAGTACCTGCAGTACAACCCATCTCGCCCACCTGCTACACGAGCAAGTCGTCTTCCAAACGAACCTTGAGCTTTGGCTAACATCCTCTTTCACAGCACCAAGCTCATGCGACGCGCCGACCCCCTATACTACGCCGTCTCGAAGCAGACGGTATGGGGCTACAACGAGTTCTAGCGAGACTGCAAGCCACTCGGGGGCTCGATGCTTCGCAAGTTCATCCAGCGTGGTCTTCCAAACTGGTCCTCAGACAACTCGGGTGGCCGTCATCCAGCCAATCTACACCAAGAAAGTAGACGAGTCCACATCCAGTGACCTAAAGCGGTCCTCTTAAGACAGTCGTCTGGGCGACCAGCTTTAGAAACGTTCAAGACGAAGCCAGGTCCTTACGCTGTTCCATGAATAAACCCTTACCTGAACAAACGTGGGCTGTTTCCGACAAAAAGGATAATAAAAAGGGGGGGGGCAAGGTCGATGTATATTTAAGGGGGTACGGCGATATCACATCCCAACTCAAGGCAACCCTACCGAGCAGCCTGTACAGGAACACTGGAAATCCGCCGGGATAGGCCCCGGGCTGCAGCGACGTAGCACTCGTGAACTGGAGCAGTAAATATTGGCCAGTTGAGAGTAACGTAATACGAACCCTAAAAGCTTCTCTGGTTTGATTTCAAGTCCCTTGACTCAGACAGAAGTTATTCAAACCTCCATGACACAAGGTCTTGTGTTAATAAGTACCATCGCCGCCGACTTTGCTATGAACCCACTGCAGTGGGCGTTTTATCCAAAGGTGCTCTTTTGGACTCTCCCAGTCCTCATTATGGAAACTTTCATTTACAATACCTTGCTTTTGATGGAGCTTTTCCTCTGGCCCTTTATTTTTGCCGCCGCTGCCGCTGCTGCTTTCGTCCAAGGTCACTCTCGACGCCGCCGACTTCTCCATGGACCGACTGCAGTGGACATTTTACCTGGAGTTGTTCTTTTGGATGGCAGTGGTACATTTGGTCCCCTCTCCAGGCGTAGCAGTGATTGATCATGTCCTTGGCGGCAGTGGTATATGCGGTTCCTCTCCAGGCGTAGGTGTTACCCGTCGTTGGAGCGGTTTGGCCGGTTTCCGCCTCAGCCAAGAGACTGGAAATCGAACTGAAGGGAGATATCGAAGACCACCATGCAGCGATAGTGCGCATGGCAGGACTCTAGGGGAGGACCCGTATGGAACCTGGACGCTGATTAACATTGGGGTCGTAACAGCACGGAACAATTCCAGTCAAGATCCTAGGCATATTTAACAGATGAGAAGCATACTTATACGCGACGGACGGTCTTGTAGCAGGGAACGATTTCTGAAGTATGTATATTATCTCGTTGAAGTTAGTTACACCAGGCTCCTTTTGTCCTATTATTTAGGAACGGCCCGGCGTAAAATAAAACAGCAACAACAACAATAAAGCAGGAGTGGAACCACGAAAGCAGAAGCGGTGGCAGTGGCGGCGGTAGGAAAAGAATTTCACGATTGCTCTGAAAAAACAAGACGCAGCAGAGGGCAGGTGTTTGAACTGAAGGCGTCTCTGGTCATGAATATGCTATTGTTGAAAAGGGGGTCGGGGGGACACAACGACGAATGTGGCTGTAGCAGCAGAACAGCGGCGGCCAAATACGCAGCTAAAGTAGAGCCCACGATGCAGTAACCGAAGAATGGCATGAAGGAGTTGCGGAGACAAGTAATTATTACTCGATTGATACGAGGCGCGAGATTGCAAACGACGGGGTTGGATTTGTCCGCCTGCGCGTCTTGGTTGGCGGACAAAGTCAACGCCGCTTCCACTATTAGCCGTTAGAACTTCACAAACTCCCGATGCCCCGGGGCCGCCCGCGCTGGACCGGGCATGTAGCTGTGACGGCGAAACTTGGACGGTTACAAAAGAAGACGACTGCAAAACACAACCTTTCAGAGTAACCACCCACCACTTTAACGATCACCTCAAGACAGACGCCCAGCCGGAAAACCCCTCCTCTCAAACCAAAATGTCACCCAAGAGGGCGTACAGCATCGCCTCTATGGGGGCCGATGGCATTGGCCCGGAGGTCATCGAGGCCGGCGTCGAGGTCCTCAAGGCGCTCGCCGACACTCTCGGCACGTTCGAGCTGAACTTCACCGACTACGACTGGAGCTCGGAGACGTACAAGAAGACGGGCAAGTATATCCCGGACGGCGGTCTCGAGCAGCTCAAGAAACACGACGCCATTCTTTTCGGTGCCGTCGGTGCTCCCGGTATGATGACCTCGAACCTCCCACCAACAAAACTGACCTGCAACAAACCGCGATGCTAACAGAGAAGACAGACGTCCCGGACCACATATCGCTCTGGGGCCTGCGCCTGGCCATTTGTCAGTCCTTCCAGCAGTACGCCAACGTCCGGCCCACCCGCGTCCTCCGCGGCACCCAGTCGCCCCTGCGGAACTGCGCCGAGGGTGATCTGGACTGGGTCATAATCCGCGAGAACAGCGAGGGCGAGTACGCGGGCCAGGGCGGACGGTCGCACAGGGGGTTCCCTTGGGAGACCGCCACCGAGGTGTCAATCTTCACGCGGCACGGCGTTGAGCGTCTGATCCGCTTCGCGTTCGAGGCCGCCCGCGCCCGCCCCCGCAAGCTCCTGACGTTTGTGACCAAGAGCAACGCGCAGCGCAACGGGATGGTGCTCTGGGACGAGGTCGTCTACGAGGTGGCCAAGGACTTTCCCGACGTCGCGCTAGACAAGATGCTCGTCGACGCGATGACGACGCGGATGGTGCTCAACCCCAAGAGCCTCGACACCATTGTCGCGACGAACCTGGTAAGTGCCGTCCTGATTCTAGTGGCACTGACTCTGAAAGCTGACATGAACGGTGACCCCAGCACGCTGACATCCTTTCCGACCTGGCCGCTGCGCTTGCTGGGTCCATCGGTATAGCGCCTACCAGCAACCTCGACCCCACGCGTGAGAACCCTTCCATGTTCGAGCCCATCCACGGGTCAGCGTTCGACATCACGGGAAAGGGCGTGGCCAACCCGGTGGCGACCTTCTGGACGGCGGTGGAGATGCTCGAGTGGCTCGGGGAGAAAGAGGCGGCGGCGCAGCTCATGGAGTGCGTGGAGAGCGTCACGGGCAGGGGCGTCATGACTGCAGACCTCGGCGGCAAGGCGACGACGAAGGAGGTGACCGCCGTGGTCGTGGCCGAGATCAAGGCAACGCTGTCGAGTGCGAGGGCTGGTGGTATGTAAGCAAAGTACCATGAGGAAGCTTCGCATCTATGGGAGAGAGGACATCGTGAGGACCATGACACCAGCATGTTCGCATACTATCTTCTCATAACAAGAGAACGCACGTCAATGTTTGAGCAGATAGATTATGTCACCCAAGCCTCAACAAACCCGATCATTTTAATACCTGAAACTGGGCATAGAGTTCCTCTGCATCCATTCCCTCTTCCCTAACCAGTCTCCCCAGTCTCCTTGTACCACTGCTCGGTCCCTGCTCGTTCCTCTCCTTTTCCCTTCTCCCTTCCAATCGAAATTTCGAGCCTCACAAAGGTCGACGAAGAAGCGAGATTGCTGAAGCCTCAAGAAAGCGAGAGGGTAGGTGTCAGCAATGGTGGTTATAGTATCCGTTGGGACTACACGGCGCTCCTGTAAAGTGTCAGAAAATCCCTACTTGTCAAATAGCCTACTCCTCGGCTCCTCGTTGTACACTTCGCTCGAGCACCCGATATTGCAGAGGACAGACTGACGCTAGGATTTTGAGAGTCCTGGCATAAGGAGAAGTCAGCAAAACGTCCATTACGAATGTATCAGTTCAAGAACTGAGCATTTCCACTCACAGGTCGTGTTTTTGCGAGAAGGATATAAGTCCCAGGTGCGTGGAGAGCAGCTTGCTGACAGTTCAAGTGAAGGTGCGAAGGAAAGAGGTTGATTCAGTCGTCAAGATACGTGGTGTTGTCAGTTGAAGCCGGAACGTGTGGACATTACCACAGTGGTGGCGTTGGAATTCAGTACCACCACGAATAAATACAACTCGAGGGCTCTTGGAAAGAAGCTAGACTCGACAAGAATCGGAGAAACTCCCCCAGAGTGGTAGCGTAACGAGTCGTTACAGTGTTGAAAGAGGGCCAAGGTTGCATGTCGACAAACAAAGAAACGATTTCGATGCATTTTTTGCCTCCGTGATGGAGTGGTGCAGACTCGCGATGTCTTTGCTGCGGCCACAAGGATTTGAGCGCTCAGAGACGCTTGGTGAAGGTCTTTCCTGCCTTCCGTTTGGAGAGATGTTGCTCCGGACATAACCAGTGAGTTTGTCTCAGAGACCGTGGGTGAGGTGGTATTTGGCCCCTACATGTGGGATGAAAGTAGGACTAGGAAGGGAGGGCCAGAACGGACGGAAGAATCGACGATCCAGGTGAAATGAATACCTCCACGGCACAATGCCGAAGAATTCACAAAAGGATGAAAGTGTCCAAGTGACAATGATTGGTAGTGTCTGTCGAAGACCAGACGTGAGATGAGTGGTGCAGAGTGTAGTGGGATGCCAGTGGTGGCATCTCAGATGTCCAGAGTTGATAATGAAAAGGTGAAGAGGGTACACAAGGTGCAAGTGTTGTTGAAAACCAGACTGAATGCCGAAGTTACGAGACGTCAATGATGTTGACTTCTCTGCCGCCGAAGGAGAGAGAGGAGAAAAAGAAGACACAGAGTGGAAGTGTCAAGGAGACGTCAGTGGTATGGATGTCTCTGCCGCCAAGTGTTGATGTGAGAGAGTGCGTGGAAGTGTCGAGACGTCAAGAGAGTGACGTCTCTGCCGCCAAGAGTGAAAGAGAGAGAGAGTGTGTGTGTGGGAGAGAGAGAGCAAAGCCATGCCGTTGCCAAGGACAAGACCTGCAGATTGTTATGGGAAAGTAATAGAGTGAGTGGGTGTCGAGACGCCAATGGAAAGAGTGTGACGCTTCTGCCGCCAAATCTTGATGAGAGAGTGTGTGGAAGTATCGAGACGTCAAGAGTGGGACGTCTCTGCCGCCAATAGTAGATGAGAGAGTGTGAGAGTGAGCAAAGCCATGCCGTTGCCAAGGGCAAGACCTGCAAAATGTTGTGAGAAGGTAACAGAGTGTGTGTGTGTGTGTAAAAGTGTCGAGATGTCAAGAGTGTGAGTGATGACATCTCTGCCGCCAAGAGTGTAAGAGTGTGAGAAAGAGTGTGAGCAAAGTCATGCCGTTGCCAAGGGCAAGACCTGCAGAATGTTGCAAGGTAACAGTGTGTGTGTGTGATGTGTGTCGAGATGTCAAGAGTGTGAGTGATGACATCTCTGCCGCTAAGAGTGAAAGAGTGTGAGAGAGTGTTTGTGAGCAAAGTCATGCCGTTGCCAAGGGCATGACCTGCAGGGTTGTGAGAATGTGTGAGTGAGAAGACACAGAGTAAGAGTGTCGAGACGTCAAGAAAGTGACGTCTCTGCCGCCAAGTGTTGATGTGAGAGAGTGGGTGTGTGAGCAAAGTCATGCTGTTGCCAAGGGCAAGACCTGCAAAATGTTGTGAGAAGGTAACAGAGAGTGTGTGTGAAGTGTTGAGACGTCAAGAGTAGGACGTCTCTGCCGCCAAGAGTGAAAGAGTGAGGGAGAGAGAGAGTGAAGTGTGTCGAGATGTCAAGAGTGTGAGTGATGACATCTCTGCCGCCAAGAGAGAGAGTGTATGAGAGTGAGCAAAGTCATGCCGTTGCCAATGGCAAGACCCGCAGAATATTGTGAGAAGGTAACAGAGAGAGAGTGTGTGTGTGTGTCGAGATGTCAAGAGTGTGAGTGATGACATCTCTGCCGCCAAGAGTTGAAGAGAGAGAGTGTGTGTGTGTCGAGATGTCAAGAGTGATGACATCTCTGCCGCCAAGAGTTGAAGAGAGAGAGTGTGTGTGTGTGTGTCGAGACGTCAGTGGTAAGAGTGTGACGTCTCTGCCGCTGATGGATGTGTTCGTGGTTGAGGATACCACAGAATAGTCTGCGCCGCTCGTGCTGAGGTGAAGAATGACCAAAGCAATCCAAGATGAGAGAGGATTCAGGAATGAGCGGGAGGAGTCGCAGGGTTTGAATGTGTCCGGGAATGAGGCAGTGTGTGTCTGAATGAGATGTGCCTGTCGATGAACAAGTTGATTGATTCCCAGAAGATGATCGTGCCGAGCCATATGAGTAAAGGTGTGTTGGCTCTCGATCAGTTCTCGCGTCAGTTCGCCGTCTTCGACCGCCATTGTCGCAATTCGGGCTACTAACGACCGACACCACGTGAAGGTGCGAGATTGTCGGTCTGGTTTGTTTAAGCAGTGTCCTTCTGCTCTTTCACAGTGACCCTCTATGGGGTTTGTGGGTATGGCGATGTGCCCACCAGCTCCTCAACTGGGGGTCTTGGGCCTTAACGGGGAGGCCAACGGTGTCTTGTCGGGGCGAGCTACTGGCGGCGGCCTGCTCAAGCCCAAGGAGACGATTGTTGCCGGAAACCAAAGAGAAAAAACCAAAGCGTGCGCGAGTCCCAAGTGCCTATTCCCGAAGGAATACGCAACTAAACCAAGCTAGATGCGTTGTGCCGGCGGCGCATCAACCCACGCGGAGGTGGGGGCGGCAGCGGCGTCAGCGGCGGCAGCGGCGGCAGGTGGTTCAGTCCGACGTTCCGCAGACTGTTGGCTCGGATCATGTAGGCAGGCGAGATCGTGGTGTCGCAGTCCAGGTTCCAATGGTCGGCGTACTGGTGCACCCTCGCGGGCTGCCAGAACCAGAACGGCATCTGGTGCCATTTGCCGAGGACTTCCTGGGCATTTGCCCGCCAACTCCCCAAGGAGTAAGGATTGTCTTCCGGCTCGTCCTCCATGAGGCGGCCCTCGATGTCACGAATTGCCATTCTCCAACGCCACTCTCTACCGCGCTCTTTGCCCACCCGGTTCTGTATAACAATCATGTTCCATTGGAACATAATCATATTGACGGCGAGAAGAGCGGTGAGGGAGGCCGAAACGACGATGAGCGGGATGAACCACCGCGAGAGACCACGGACGTGCGGCGACGACATGGTCCAACACAGGGCAACCAAGCAGAACAGCTGGTACAAGAAGATGAGTGGCATGAACAAGCAATACTAGATTAAAGGATCAGAAACAAGCTGAACATCGGGTGAGAGAATAGCCACTTACCGGCTTGATCGTGTTCAAGTACACCGGAGTCCAGAGCCAGTAGCACTGCAAATAGTTAGATGCCGTCTTACAATACATCTGGGCAAAGGGGTCGTATAAGCAGTCAGATGAGAACTTACATAATGGTCGAAGACCGGCAAGCAGCGATTGTACCCGTGACGGCAATGGTACATCCGGTCCCCACGCCAGGCGAGGGCGTTGAGGCAATCCCCCCGGTGGTCACAGCGGTTCGGACGACCTCCGTCCAAACAAATACGCGGGAAATTGGACGGCGGACGGGCAGCGGTGAAAGGGTCGACCTGCATGACTGTACGGGGCGGCGGCGCGATCGACCTGCTCGGCATCAGGAATCTCTTTGCGTGAAAACAGGAGAGGTACCAGCAATAGCTGATACTTCCACCTGCATTCAGCAGGAGAAACCAGTAGACAACAATGCCGACAAAGGGCAACCGCATGTCACGATCGTTCCAGACCGAGAAGGGACTAAAGCCAGAACCGTTCCAAAGGGCGCGGAACTCTGGACGAATGTTAGTGATTTCATAGAAGGGAATTAGACGAAGGTTTAGAGGAAAGTTTGGATGAAGAGCCAGAGAAAGATTTGGATGACATACGGAAAGCCTCCATCAACACGTAAGTGTTGAAGACGAATGTCCCCACAATCCAAACAGGGAGTGTCCAGAGGAACAACTCCTTAAGGAGCAGCAACTGTCTCAGGTCCATGTCGGCGGCGGCGGCGGCGGCGGCGAGGATCTTGGACGAAAGCAGGAGGGGCGGCGGCAGCGGCGTGTTTGGACGAAAGCTCACGATTTATCTGAAAACGGGACGAAACAGGCGGCGTATGTTTGTCAAGCTAGCGAAGAAGTTAGCACATTTGATGAAAAACGGAAGGAAAGACAAGGTATGCAGATATCGACGAGCGAAGCTCCATCAACGAGTCACGAGTGGAGGAGGGGGTATTAGTATTCTGGCATCAGGAAAACGCCAGAAACGGGGATAGAAGCGTGAAATGAAAAGGCAGACGCGATTTGACGGTGACGGTGATGGAAAAACGGGCAAAGGTTGAGGGCATCGTGGGTACATACCGTATTTCAAGTTCGTGAGGCTGAAGAAAAAAGAGGAAAGGAGGAAAAGTGGGAGACTGACGGGGGGCGGGTAGACATAGACCTCAGGGCCACCTCGAATCAGCTCGAATCACGTCGCTGGGCCTCTGGTCTGGAAGGCAGGAGCGCGTGGGTGGCTTCTTGCCGTCTGTCTCCTTCCTTTTGTACGCACCTTCCTTCCTTCCTTCCTTCCCTCTCCCCTCACGCAAAGTGGAAGCACGCGTTGCATCACATAGGGCAGGCAGGCACATACAATGGGAAGGCAGATACAGTGAGGAAGGCACGGGGGGGGGGGGGGGTCTCGGGAATAACGCCTCTCATTCAATATGGAAGACCACCACATATTATCGTGACGAGAAGGAAGGCAGGTAAACACGTAGATGCCTACCTACCTACGTAGACAGAGAATAGGTAGCTAGATGACCAGATAACGGGACGGACGAAAGGTAGGCAGGTACGCGCGACAGGAACCTCGTCGAAGAGGCGAGAAGGCATCAGTATAATCAACAAACCTGCCAGAGAGGTCCACGGGCTCATCGTCGCCAAAGAGGATGGCGTCAGTTTGTCAGTATGCATGCTGGTATACCGCATCAATCTGAACAAGCCTGCCGAGTTTGCTCCCCAAATGATAGGTGTCTCCGTGATCAACATAAACAAGTCTACGGTTCATCTTGCCGAAGGATTTGCACCTCAGACGAGAAGCTTCATCACGACTGGCAACACAGCTAACAGTGGTGACGTGCCTACCTAGGTAGGCACAGGGGTAAAAGACGTGTGGCATGTGCATATGACAAGAAGGCACCACTGATGTGCGCATCGTGTTAGGGACAAGCACCTTCACTCTCATGCAACGTGGAAGACTATGGCATCTGGAGATTCAGAGGAAGGTAAAGAAACAGGCAGGTAACCGACCAGATGACCAGATATCAGTTGACGTCACGAAACGTGGGACGGCAGGCAGGCCACACTATGGGAAGGCGCACATGATGAGAAGGCACACGAGACGAAGCACGTAGATATTCTGGGGATGGAAGATATCCTTCTCATCCGCGTATACGAGATGCGAAGGAAGGTAAATTGATCAGTGCAGATGACTAGATGAAGGAGCAAAGGGACAGCGATGGCGATTTCCAGACATCCACAGTCAAAACAAATCTCTTTTGATGGAAGTATATTCGTCAACTGCTCCTGATAGTTTCGCATGCACGTTTGCTTTATATGTATATTCTCATCTATTTCGGACCGAAAGGCTTCCTCTGTCAGACTTGAAAAGCCAGATTAAACACTCAATCCTGGGTCGTGGTTCATTTCCTACCGAACAAGGTAGCTAGTACCTGTGTACATTATACGTATCCAGTTTGTGGCCTCATGCAAAGTCGAGAACCTCGAATCCCAACCTCCGAGCGAGACAAGAGCGAGCAGACCATGACCGCGTTGATGCCACTGTTTGTACCACGGGGATGTCCGATCGGATGGGTGAACAATAGTTGAATTCGTATACACTATTAGTTGTTGCTGAAAAAGAAGAAAGTGAAGTTGTCACCGCAGCCGCAGTGCCGTTTGATATGGGAGACCAGCCGAAGGCCGTCAGGTGCGCTCGGCCCAGTCCCATGGTTTATCCGCGGATGCGTGGCATCCCTACGGCCACCTTTTGCTCCTGTGTCTTCAACCCATCCCTAAATCAAATCTTCAGGAGGGAGAGTCTTCCAGTCCTCCAACCCAGAAGATGTCCCCGCCTGTCTTGGGAATCCGCACAGCTTATACATCCACGACATGCTTCTCTTGATAGCGCCGTCTGGGTTACTGGTACAAGCCGCCTTAACGCAGCCTCCTACATGGAACCTCCACCAGTTAAAAAAGGTATCAAAGTCGTCCCGGCAGTAGCTGATTCGGGGAAGGGTGTAGATGTTGACGTTCATCTTGCCATTGTTTTCGTTCAAACAGGTCTGGTAACACTCAGGGAGCTCGTGGAGGGGCAGAGGCTCGTCCTCGTAGGGCACGTGCCAGCCCGGGTGCTTCTTGGGATCCGCTGCCATAGTGTATGTGGCCAGTGTGAAGGCGGCGAGGACCAAAGAAGTGACCTTCATTTTGGTTTGTGAAGTAGAAGTCGTAGAGCGAACGAAGTGTGTTAAGTTGCGTGTTTGTTGCTTGACGGTCGAGCTCGAGGTAGGTGGTAGTAGTTGGCGGATGTAGAGGTTTGTTGTAGTGATGTGTTTTTTTTTGCAGTGATGAGCTTATTGTATTGACGAGTTTGCTTTGTAGTTTGGAATGGTTAGAAACAGAAAATGATGATTTGGAGCCTGGGCCTTTAGATATACGTTGGGATCGACCCATCTCCGTTGACCCGGACAAGCACACCCGGAGGGCGTCATGGACAGGCATAACTCATCTCCGGAAGCTCTGGAAGAGGCAATGGAGAATTAGCTCAGCAGTCCATGGTATGGTGGCTGTATCTATAAACCTTATCCTGTTTAGAGTACCGAATGTGGCATTTTGACTATCAACTTTTGCAACAGCGAATGTTCCTTTTGGCGTCTTTGTTGCCAATGTTTGGACGTTCGTGGGGTTTGATGATGAGATATCACTTGCACAGCTGAAGCAAAAGATGTGTCGCTCCATGGTAATTTGCGTGAATCTTGACAAGTCACCCCCGGTGAGTTGTCGGTGAGCGGAAACACTAGCAACATTGGGTTGGTTACGAGATTCCATGGTACCATGCTCCCGTCCAAGGTACTTCGTATATATTCGCTTACCTCTCCGCCCACCCAAGAGGCCAGCTCGGGTGGCCGCAGTCTGCACATGTCCCTTGTTTCTCCTCTTGACCGTAGGGGCCAGCCAGAGAGGTGGACGCGCGTGACGGGAGATGGTCAGCAACGGTTGGGTGGTGCCCCTGTGTTCTCTTAACGGCGGCGTAGGTAGAGGCGGCAGATGCAGAGGCTGTGTATGTGCGCGCGCGTGTGTTTGTATGTATATATATACATATCTTATGGAGATAAACTGAGCTAGTGCTGCTGGCTGGTAGTCTATTTACTCCTTAGCTCTGTTATATTCACATTATCGTCGACGTCGTCTAGGTGCTCGCTCTGAAGGATACAGACACACTGAAGATAAGAGAGCGATAGAGACAGATGGAGAAGACGATGGATCCAGCTGTCCTACTGTTGGATCGGTGACGGTGACGGCACCTCTCGCCCAGGCGTTCTAGCAAACTGGGAAGCCTTATAGAAAAACTGCAGCAGCACCCGTCGCAGCGCGCGCAACACGGACTAAGGTGCATTATTAGCAGCTGGTTCCTCGTGGGGTCGCCAGGTACACCGCAATATAGATACAGTTTAAAAAACACAGTATAAGTATGCCCAACACAATAACAGAGTTTGGTTTCTATATGGATAGAAAAACACTACCATGGATATCGTAAAAAGACCTCTATGAGCCTAGGCAGAGCTAGACAGATACCTAGTGCATGCGTTTCCAGATCGGCCAATCGGGCGCATGTGTCAAAAGCCGTCAGCACGACATCGCTTAGGTCCGCGACGAGGAGTGGGTGGCTGGGTGGGTGGGTGGTTGCAGGTCCGGATGGGGCCCGGATTGGGAGCATCGGCCGTCGGTGAAGGGTCCCGAAAAAGAAATCGCAGGGGAAAGGGGGGGAAGAAAAAAACAAAAGCAAAAATAAAGACAGAGAAAAACTAGAGTGCCCAAAAGCCCAGCGACCCGAGGTTTACAGATACGTATAAGTTGTGCCTCGGCATGGAAGAGGGGTGGGAGGGGTAGAGGGGAGAGAGCAAAGGGTGAGCGTCCAATCGGGGAACATTGAGAGCGCCATACTCCCATTCTGCATCGTATTGTCCTCGTCTGTATGATAGAAGCCTGGCAGGATTATCAATTCAGACTCCAAGGGTAAAGAGACACCAGGCGTGAGAGGTACGTAGGTGGTGATGCTACTCGTACGCACGCACGAATCCCGACATGCCTCGATTGCCTACCTGGACTACGCCGCACGCTAGCCGTTACGCACCCGGCGGATTGCAACGCTGGTTATTCTGTTAAGCTTCGAGTCTCACAACCGAATTTCCAATCCGGGGCTGGGAACGGCAGCGCAGCCCGAACCACCCACACCCACAGGATCCCCCCTTTCGGAATGCTACATGGGACGGACGAAAGCTCAACGGTCATGGCCCCTCCCCCGAGCAGATATCTACAGATAAACTACAACCAAGGTACATACATCTGTACTAGTCAGTCCTCCGTCCCTCGCCCCCCCCGGTCCGCCCGTCAACCGTTCCCGCACCTCGCTTCGCCTCGCTTCCAGGCGATCAGGGACCCCCTGAGACCTGTCACTACCGGCCGCAGGGGCTCTGGAAGGCACGGGTGGAGAGTCATGAGCCAGCTAGTGACCTAGCGTACACGTAAACCACTTGGCTACTGGCTCGCAGACCGACAGAGGCGGCTGACCTGGCACGAAAGTGGCTTGCTAGCTGAGAAATCCCAGTCAGGTCGGCGTCCTTGTTACCTCGGCATGGCGTCATTGACCGTTACTCGGCTCTACCTACATGACATGCTGTATGCGCGTACAGGTACGAATACAGACTAGTCGTGTCCTTGGAGGTGCTGATGTATGTATTTGCTGGTGTATGTACTATATTTACATGTACCCATGTATTTGTGCGATGCACTACCACATATCGCGTATGTATGTATGTACGCCGGAAAGCGAGAAATCCTCCGGACGACATGCTCCCTCGGCCGGCCTCCCCGGGGCAAACGGCCGCTACCATTCGAGGCCCCTTCAATGCCAGCCATGCAATCAACGAATACAGCGCACTCTGTACAACCCTTTTGCGCGCGTCTTCTTGACACGGCGACGACGGGTCTCTCTTCCAGGCCTCATCCCTACTAGCTCGTGCCCCGTGCGCCGGAGAACATTCCTCGATCGTTCGCTGGAGTCTCGGAGCTCGTGCGGGCCAATGTCCCCCTTTGGTCGTCGTGCTCCGGGAGGGGGGCACACGCGGGGCACTAGGGAAAAAAGGCCATGACATGAGGAGGGGATAGAGGGGATAGAAAGAAAGGATTGGGGTTTGAGGGAGTGGGCGAGAAAGAAAATTGTGGTGCGCGTCACGGCGATGAACCTCGGAGAAGTAAACCAGCCCGTCCCTACGTCGAGGCGGAGAATTCGAAACTATGAAAGGTGCGTTTGTTTGTCTCTGACTTTCGGATGAGGAACCCGACCGACTACTAATACCCCTCTGTTCCCCTCGGAAACTGATGCGGATGGCTCTTTGAAAAGGCTTTTTTGGTAGACGTGTCTGGAACTCTGCAGCATTTTTAATACTTCTCTCATCGACATCCCTCCCATTAATTTTCCGTTCTTCCATACTCTTTCGCAGCACAAACACGACAATGTCAGCGCAGAACCTCACCGTCGTGCTCGCCGAGCGTCCCAAGGCCGAGATCGTGCCGGGCCAGACCTTCAAGACGGAGCACAAGCCCATCCCCAAGGCCGACGACCTCAAGGATGGCGAGATCCTCCTCGAGAACTGGTACCTCTCCCTGGACCCCGCCATGCGCGGCTGGTTGAACGGTGCGTGCCCTCCTACCCTGGGTTCTTGTTCTTCTTCTGCTCAAACAAATTACTGACGACCCCTCCAAGACCGCCGCTCCTACATCCCCCCCGTCCAGATCGGCGAAGTCATGCGCGGCGCCACCGTCGGCCGCGTCCTCGCCTCCAAGTCCCCCAAGGCCAAGGAGGGCGACGTCCTCCCCGCCTACGGCGGCTGGGCCGAGTACAGCGTCGTCCACGACAGCCGCGTCGAGCCCGTGACGGCGTACCCGGCCGTCTCGCAGCCGGTCGACTACCTCTCGGGCATCGGCATGACGGCGCTGACGGCCTACTTCGGCATGCTCCGCGTCGGCGAGCCCAAGGCCGGCGAGACCGTCGTCGTCTCGGGCGCCGCGGGCGCCACCGGCAGCGTGGCCGGGCAGATCGCCAAGCTCAAGGGCGCGCGCGTCGTCGGCCTCGCCGGGTCCGACGACAAGTGCCGCTGGCTCACCGAGGAGCTCGGCTTCGACGTCGCCCTCAACTACAAGGACCCCGAGTTCAAGCAGAAGTTCAAGGACGCCACGCCCAGCTTCATCGACGTCTACTTTGACAACGTCGGCGGCGAGATCCTCGACATGGCCCTCGCCCGCGCCAAGGAGTTCTCCCGCTTCGTCATGTGCGGCGGCATCAGCCAGTACAACTCGGCCACGCCCCAGGGCCCCAAGGTAAAAACACACACCCTTCCCGTTTTTCTCTCTTCTTCTCTTCGCCAAGTTGGGCTCCGGACTGACCCTCTCCTCCTCCCAGAACTACGCCAACATCATCACGATGCGCATCAAGATGCAGGGCTTCATCGTCTTCGACTACATCAAGGAGTACGCCCAGGCCCGCAAGGAGCTGGCGGCGTGGCTCGAGGAGGGCAAGATCAAGCGCAAGGAGACCATCGTCAAGGGCGGCCTCAAGGCGGCCGAGCAGGCCCTCGTGGACCTGTACAAGGGCATCAACACGGGCAAGCTGATTGTCGAGATCAAGAACCCCAAGGACGCGGCCAAGCTGTGAAAGACGTTTCTGCCTCTGGGAGGAGGGCGGTCTTCGAAGGAAGCCGAGGATCACAAAAGAGTCGCCCGGCGAATGATTTAATGACACAAAAATGTAAAATTATGCATAACGAGCTCGGGACTTGGGTACGGGATAGATGGGATGCGAAACGGCAACCTACCTAATGAAAGAAAAAATTGATTAGATCGCTCTATGAGGCATATGGGAGATATGTATCTAAACAGCACATTGTGCAAATGCATAATGGTCACTATGCACACTATGCATCTATGCACATATTCGACTGACCCACCCCCCGCCATCGCCAATCTTGCCTGCCCCAAGCTCCCTCCCACTCATCCGCCTCACGAACCAGGAACACCCATCCTCGACAAAGTTGTTTTTCTGCGTTGCCTCGGACACACGGCTGCAAACAGGCAAACCCTCCTCGGGAAACAGTCCCGCCTCCGACGAGTCCTCCTGTTCGACATGGCAACCTGATCTCTCTCTCTCTGAGCTGCAGGCTACCCAAGACTTTTCCTTCGGCGCAGCCTGTTCGGGGCCATCCCAGCCACGCGGCCTTTCCACGAGACTTTGAATACGCCGCCCACGACGACCACGACGACCGTACTCGAGACTTGTACTCTTTCACAGGCACAGCGGAGGAAACGGGAGATACCGTGACGGTCACGGCGGCCCACATTCCTGGCATCTAGGCAATTGCCTGCCACCCGTCGAATTTGCGTGCCTCGAACTGAGACATCCCGCCGCACCCAAAGATTCCATCGGCGTGCCGAATGCGAAAGAACTGCCCAGCCTCGAGCCAACGGTCATGATATAGGACCTCCGTCGTGCAGGAGAGCTGGACCGGTTCGCGAGGGTCCTTTGGGGGCTTGCGACGGACTACAAACGAGCAGAGGCGCAGACTCTCTTTTCTCAACACAGCAGTTCGAAACCACTTGGATTGCTTGCAGTAACGCCTCACACTTCGCCACACACTCAAGCATGGCGCTATCACCCGAAGAGGTCGCGCACCTCCAACGACAGGCGAAGCGTCGCGCCGAACGAGCCGCAGCCGAGATGTCCTTTGGCAATGTCAGCTCCGAAGAGTATCTCAAGAAATTGCGAGCCAAGCGTCGGCCAGGGCGGCGCTTCGAGGTGGTGGACATACCAGCCGCGGTCGAGATCGGCGAAGAGCCACTGCCTCCATCACAAACCGAGTTCAGGCGCGCCACAGCCCCTGAACGCCAACGGACGCACACTCGCACACAATCCGCCAGCGCGACAATACCAGGCCCCCAGCATCGCGGAGCGTCAACGCCCGTAGGCCGCAGAGCCACGCTTACTGGCCCCGTAGCTAGAAACACGCCCGTAAAACCCCACCCGCCGTCTCAGAGGTACTCGGGTCAACATGCGTCAAGCCAGCCGGACCTTCTCATGCGGGCCATGCAGCGGCAGTCAGTCTCAACTCCAGGCCCAGCCATGAACTCGAAGGCGGCACGTTCTTCACCGAAACCGCAGCCTCCACGCCCCCGGTCAAGCCTCAGCATATTCTATCCCAGAAAGTCGGTCCGTCGAGCCGCGTCCGTCGCTACCATTTCTTCCAAGAAGGTCGTCTCAGAAACGGCCCCCCCACATCGGCAGCCGGGTCAGACCCGTAGCAAATCAGTACATGCCCCGGCGACCCCGTCAGAAACTCCCGCGCGGCCCGTGAACCTTATGAAGAGAGGCTCACTGCGAATGCTCAAAGATAAAATCAGGAGAGTTGCCAGTTCCTTCGAACTACGATCGACAAGGACCGAGAACACGGGGCTCGGCAAAGACGACGGGCTGAAGCACCGCTCCAGCAGAAGCCTCCTGCGACCGTCACGGAAGCTGGGCTCCCAGCTACGTCTGGGCACCGTCAGTGAAGAGTGACCACTGAAATTTATTATATCATCTTTTTTTTAGTCCCATGTCTAGCAGTACCGTCTCAAGACGATTGCATTTTGTACGACTAACGGCGATGAGATGACGGCCTTGAACACGTCCGCATACGATAATCTAACGATGTATATTTGTCATTTGACGTTTAACTTCCATGTCGACGATACCCTGTTCGTACGACTCTCCAACTGTCCTTCTCCGGGCCTCTGGTGAAGAAATTTTATGAGATGCTCGAGGCCGACTTGAACTGGGGGGTGAACGGGTAGTCGATATATCCAGTTGGGAGCTTTGGCGTGTAAAAATACGCTCGATCGTACTTTGCCAGCTCGATGCCTTCCCTGATGCGGAAGACGAGATCCGGGTTCGGGATGAAATAGCGGCCGAAGGCGACGATCACATCGTACGCTTTATACGTCTCTTCGACAGCTTTCCGAGCAGATTCGGCTGTCATGCCGCCCGCAAGCAATACCAGGCTCGTGTTGTCCCACAACTCGACCATCCACTTCACCGTCCGCAGTCCGCCGCAGTCCGTGTCTTCATTGCCGCTGATCCGGGCCTCGATCAGGTGAAGATACGCCAGTCCTAGAGGCTTCAACTGCTCGACCAGATATCTGAAAGTCGGGTCGGGGTCCTCCATTAACATGCCCTGGAAGTCACTGTACGGACTAAGGCGGATGGCCGTCCTGTGAGCTCCGACAGCGTTGATGACGGCCTTGGTCACTTCGAGGTGGAACCGCGCCCGCTTCTCGATGCTGCCGCCCCAGGCGTCGGTCCGCTTGTTGCAGGTGTCCTGGAGAAACTGGTCTGGGAGATAGCCGTTGGCGCCGTGAATCTCGACGCCGTCAAAGCCGGCCTTAATGGCGTTGCGCGCAGCCGTCGCGTAGTCCTCGATGATGGCCAGGATGTCGGTCTCGCTCAACTCCACCGGCGTGGGTGTGTCGTCGGCGATCGGCACGGCGCTCGACGACTCGAGCTTCAGGCCAAGCGACTCGAGCACGTCGACCTTGCCACCGCGGCCGAGATGCCACAGTTGGCAGTAGATAAAGGAACCCTTGTCGTGGACGGCATCCGTCACTTGTTTCCAGCCGGCGATGTGAGCGTCGGTCCAGATGCCGGGCACGTTGATGCGGCTTGCGGCGCGATACGAGATCATTGTAGCTTCGGATACGAGCAGGGTGCCAGGTACGCAGCCTCTCTGCGCGTAGTACTCTATCGGCTACCATCAGTTTACAAAATTGCGCGGGTAGATCACGAGTGCTTCGCGCTCACCCTTCATCATGGGAGTCGGCGTCCATTCGTCATCGGCGCGGTACCGAGTCAACGGGGCCAACGCCAACCGATGAGAGAGTTGAACCGACCCGACGGTCAAAGGCGAGAAGAGTTTCGACATGATGGCGATTACTCAGAGTTTCGCAGGACTTGGTTCGTCAAAAGGGCACGGGATGTCAAGATAAAGCCGATGCAGTAGAGGGGTCCAGAGCAGGCAGCTAAGCGGCGTTCGCTATTCCGCCGTCGTTGCGACATTACTAGCGCGGACGGATAATCCTGGTCGTTCATATCTGTTTCTCCCCCTCCTGGCACACTCTTTGCAGATGCTTGCCCCGAGGTCGACGGAGACCGTTCGAAACCGAAACCTCAAATGTTTTCTGTAATTCCGCGATTTCTACGAGAGTCATTGTCAAGAAGAACCTCACCCGAGCGACCATCGCGGCCACGGCAATTCCCCTTATACCCGACGCGACAGCGCCAGCAACCACACCGCCTCCCGGGCGCGGATCCGCATCGGCACAAAAGTTGCCGACAAAGAAGAGCGTCGGCTTTGCGATCGGCCACCAATCTTCTTGCCGCCACCCATGCCGACCCATCCAGTGTGGATCGCCCACGTCGGAGGTCATTCACTTATTCCCGGAAGGTCAATGGCTCAACAGGCGTTGACGTGATGGAAATCCGTAACGAGTTTCGGGTGTGCCCGCACCCCAAGACACCCCAGGAAAAAATGACAGCCGGCGCCTCGGTACCGAAGCCTGCATGATCGATCTACCTAGACTGGGGCCCTCGACTTCTCGACTTTTCTTGGGCTGCTTCGTTGCAGACGATGCTCTTCTCCCACACAAGCGACTCGAAAAAGCATGCTGTTGTTAAGATGAAGGAAGATGCGCCAATCGAGGACGACAGCACGCGCGAGCAGACGGCGCAGCAGGTGCTTGGATCGGAACCAGCATCCAGCGATAACGAGGTCAACATGTCGCTGTCGCCGGCCGAGAAACAGCAACTGAAGGACGACAGCGACGCCGAGAGACGGCAACCGAAAGACGACAGCGATGCGGAGAGTGTCGGTGGACAGAGGCAGGGAAACAGCATGTCGCGGAAGCGCATGTTGCTGGCATTTTCTGCCCTGTCCGTCTGCCTCTTCGTGTCCTTCATCGACCAGACCAGCGTCTCGACAGCGGTGCCGGCGATAGCGGGGGACCTCGACACCGGCACGTCGACGTCGTGGATCGGGACGTCGTTTCTCATCGCGTCGACGGCGTTCCAGCTCATCAACGGGCGACTGTCTGACATCTTTGGACGCAAGAATCTGCTGATGATATGCATGGTGTTGATGGCCGTCGGCGACATCCTCTGTGGGTTCGCCAAGACGAAGGAGCAGCTTTTTGCGTTCCGGGCCATTGCGGGTATTGGAGGCGGCGGCATCAACAGCATTGTCATGATCATCGTCAGTGACATTACAACGTTGGAGAACAGAGGCAAATATCAGGGTAAGCAAGCCATAGCCTTCCTTTTAGACGAGGATCACCTGCTCCCAGTTCCTCCTCTCCTACCCCTTCCTTTTTGCATGTTCCCAACAAGGTCCTGAAGCTCACACATATACCAAAGGGGTGCTTGGTGCCGTCATCGCCTTGGCCAACGGAGTCGGTCCCTTTGTTGGCGGGGCTGTCGTACAGCAGGCGACGTGGCGATGGGTTTTCTGGATGGTCCCCATCATATGTGCCCCGGCAGCCGTCACCATCCTCTTCTGTCTGCCCCTCAAGCACCAGTCGGGCAACTACGCGGAGAAGGTCAGGAAGATTGACTACGGCGGCATCGCGCTGAACATGGCCTCGACGCTCCTGGTCCTGATTCCGCTTTCCGGCGGCGGCGTGTCCTACCCGTGGTCTTCGCCGTTCGTCATCGCGTCCGTGGCCGTGGGCGGCGTCCTGGGCGTGCTCTTCGTCTTGTACGAATGGAGGCTGGCAAGGCTCCCCATCATGCCCCTCCGTCTGTTCCAGGCACCGCACTGCAGCTACCTTTACGGCCAGACGTTCCTGATGGGCCAGGCGTACTTTGGCAACCTGTTTTACATGCCCATCTACTTCCAATCAGTCCTCAGGTTCTCGCCTCTCGGCGCCGGCGCCATGATTTTATCCGTCATCATTTCGACGTCGGTGCTTTCGATTCTCTCGGGCCAATACATGCTGTGGCTAGGGCGGTACATGCCGTGCATCCTCGCCGGGTTCTTCCTTTGGACCCTAGGCAACGGGCTCACGGTACTCTTCAATCGCCAGACAGGGCTGGGCGAGCTCATTGGGATCCTCATCATCGTCGGCGCGGGAATCGGCCTCACGCTGCAGCCAACGCTGGTGGGCATGTACGCCAACTCACGGAGCGAGGACCGGGCCGTGACGACGGGCCTGCGGAACTTCGTCCGAACCATCGGCGGCGCCTTCGGCCTCGTCATCTCAGGCGTCATCCTATCCAACACGCTGCGGCGGGATCTGCAAGGCAGGGACTTTATATCGGACGGGGTCATCGCAGAGCTGACGTCGTCGACGTACACGCTAGGGGAGAAGGGGTTCTCGGACGAGGAGCAGACGGTAATTCTGGAGGCTTACATGAGGGGCGTGCACTACATCTTTATCTACTACATCATCTGCACCGGTCTCAGCCTGCTGCTGACGCTCGGCGTGGGCAACACGGGACTGAAGGCGAAGAAGCCGACAGAGGACACATCAGAGGTTGCGAGCGAGCCGCCGGCGGAGGCTCTGAGACACGGAAGCGAGAAGGGAGATGGGAGCAGCTAGAGAAACGGTCTCTCTCAGTCAGCAAGACTTGGGAATGGAGACGGGAAAAAAGCCTCGTGACGACCAGGCCGCGACAACAGCCCACGCCGCGGCTGGCGTAAGGCAGGGACTATATCTCGGACGGCGTTATTGGACGGCGTTATCACGGAGCTGATGTTGTCGACTCATGCACTGTTTGAGGAGGGCTTCTCTGAGAAAGGAAAACGAGAAGAGAAATGCTGGCAGCCAGAGACATTGTCTCTCTCATTGGGCAAGATTTAGGCGTGGAGACGGGCATTACAGCATCAGTGGCATATGAACGGGAGTTACATGTTGACAAAATAGAGGACGTTTGCAGGCATCACAAAACACGCATCACTAATGACGGATCACGAGTTCTTGCGTGGAGGACGTGTGTTCCGGGGATGTTGAGGAGTAAACAAGAGGGTCGATTGGGGATGAATGCCCACAAGTTGTGTTCTCTCTTACTGCCAGCTCGCAACTCGATCGTCGCCGCTCACATCATGGTCCAGCCATCGGATTACATGACTCACGAAAGCCATCCTGGGCATTACATCAACCTGCATCGCACCGCCCTATCGTTATCGCCAACCAGACCCATCCGGCGACGTTATCCGCGGCCGCTGACAACCCCACCTCCAACGATACGCCGTCGACCCCGCGTCCTTATCATCACCCCTGAGAGGGGGTTAGAGGCGAATCTCGGAATGTTCTCCAACGGTTTCTTTGATCCGATGCGTGCGGGGTCCGGGTCCTGCGGTCGTCCCCCGCATGAGGGTACGTGACTGGAGATCTGAGACGAAGCCGGATGCGCGTTGCGGTTCGATAACGCGCTGCAGACTGGATGGAGTTTGATAACGGGCGCCGATTTCGCGGGGTTGCAGTCGCCCAGGACCGAAACACGCGCACATTTGTCGCAGATACGGAAGCGGTCGTGACGGTGTGCGCATGAGCGGCCCGCGATGCGAGATGCGGGCTGGGCTCGGCCGACAGACAATTACGCCCCCCATCGGGTGAGATAGGCCGATGTCTGGGCAATTGAAGGCGGGGAGGGGGGACCGGACGCCTATTGCGTTGACGTACCAGACAATGGATGAAGAAGAGGCGCCGGCTGTCTGAGAGAGAGATAATAAAAGAGACCAGTGCCCGTTTGCTCGTCCCAGGTGTCTCGGAACCTTTCGAAATCTTGTCCATCACAACCATTACTCACTCACACACATTCTCTCTCTCGCCCATTGGACCTTTTCGCCAACCGGCGCATAAGAAACAGATCATCGAGGAGAAGAAGCCACCGCAGCCATGCCTGAAGCTTACTACGCTCACCCGGACTACGGCTACCCCCGTGACTTCAAGGGGTACGGCGAGAAGGGCATCGCATGCCCGTGGCCCAACAACGCCAAGATTGCCGTCTCGTTCGTCATCAACTATGAAGAGGTACGGGTTTTTTTTTTTTTTTTTCACCTCGAGGGGGGGGGGGCTCGGTCTCCTCCTCCTCCTCCGGCACGCACACCTTTTGCGCCGTGACTGACTTGGACCCCCGAAAAACAACAGGGAGGCGAGCGGTCGGTGCTCGCGGGCGACGGCGAGTCCGAGACCAACCTGCGCGAGAACCCGATGGGCCCGGCCAAGTACAACGAGCGCAACTACAACGTCGAGTCCGAGTACGAGTACGGGTCGCGGGCGGGGTTCTGGCGGCTCTTCCGGCTCTTCAACTCGCGCAAGATGAAGTTCACGCTCTACGCCGTGGCGCAGGCGGTCGAGCACCAGCCCGAGGTGGCGGCGCGGTGCGTCGAGGAGGGCCACGACGTGGCGTCGCACGCGTACCGGTGGATCGACTACCACGACGTGCCGGTGGAGCAGGAGAAGGAGTACATCCGGCGGTGCGTGGCGTCGCTCAAGTCGCTGACGGGGTACGCGCCGCGCGGGTGGTACTACGGGCGCAACTCGCCGCACTCGCGGACGCTCGTGCCGCAGGTGTACGAGGAGCTCGGCGAGGAGCTCGTGTGGGCGAGCGACACGTACGCCGACGACGTGCCGTACTGGATCGACCTGCCCCTCGAGCGCGACCGGCCGGACCCCAAGGGGTGCCTGATGGTGCCGTACAGCTACGACTGCAACGACTTCAAGTTCCACACGGCCGGGTCCGGGTTCCGCGACCCCATGGGCTTCTACACGCACCTCAAGAACGCCTTCGACGTGCTCTACGAGGAGGGGGAGGAGGGAATGCCCAAGATGATGACGATCGGCCTGCACTGCCGCATCATCGGGCGGCCGGGCCGGCTCGGCGCGCTGCGCGACTTCGTCGACTACATCGCCAAGAAGGAGGGCGTCTGGGTCGCGACGAGGACGGAGATCGCCGAGGCGTTCAAGGCGAAGTACCCGTACAAGAAGGGCCAGCTGGCGTGAGGGAAGAGGTCGTCGTCGTCGACGACGTCAAGTATACTTGTGGTTTTTCAGCGTGGCAGCCATTGTAATTATTGAACATGTTTTCTATGACGATGGTGTCCTTGTGCGAGTTGTGTGTGTGTGTGAACAGCCCCAACCCCGATATCCCCCGTCCGTGATACACGCCGCCAATGATTTGGGTTTTTTTCTTTCTAATTTACTATAGCCCTTTATCTCAACAGCGACCTTGCTATTGAACATCGCATTGGCTGTGTGCACCCGGCAGAATCCGGCTGCTCTGGTTCTGTTGGGTACGAGCCAGGCCCGCTCGAACCCGGCCGCCAGGTCCCCACCTTGCCCCTTGCCCAGGGCCCGTCGGCGAAGCGGGTAGTGTTGCCATCGTCATCCTCCTCGTCGTTGCCGCGGTGGGCTGTCGTCGAGGTTTGGCGCCGTCGCTCTACCCTCTGGCGACGGAACGACGCTTGCGGCAGCTCTTGCCAGGGCTTAATCGCCGTTCTTGGGGGGGATGCAGCCGAGCACGCTGCAGCTGCTGTAGCCTTCGGGGGGCGTTTCCTGAGGAGATCTCTTGCCGGGAGGGTTGCCGTCGCCGAGCCCGACGCCGAGTGGTGCTGGAAGGGGAAAGGGGAAAGGTTAGCATTAGAGACCACGCAACTTCTAGTAGGTTATAATAATAATAAAATATAAAACAGGATACGGAGAGAGAGCAAGGAATAGAGCGGACAAACCTGTCAAAGCGCTGCCTGTAAGGAGGCCGACGGCAAGGAGTGCAGTGATTGCGTAGCGCATCTTGATGTTGTTACCGTGCTTTTGGTCGTGGGGGTGGGAGTGATAGGTATGTTATCACGCAAAACTCGAATGAAAGATAAGATGGAGAAGTTAAGGCAGAAATGGGTCCAGAAACGGTCTTGGTAGGTCTGGCATAACTATAGCCTTAAGTAGTCTCAAGGGGCTAGCTGTAGTAACAACTAGTCACTGTTACCCAAGTATTAAGCTTTTCTCAATGTAACAACAGAATGCCGCAGACAAGTTACAGAAAGGAGTGGTTGATGCGACTTCTCACCTCGTGGACGTAACAAGGTTGGCGCCGGCTACGGCACGGCGGCTCTTGCAATATAACTAACTCTTCAGGGATAGACACCTCAGCCTAGGTGTACTGTAGCATATCAGAAAGTCGGCGCGTAGATGAAGAGAGGTTCGCATTGGCAACATTTGTACCTCCTGTTTGCGGTTCCTCCATCTCGCCTCTGACTCGTGACTGGATAGACTGCGTTGCTGATAACAACATGCCAACTAGTAACACGCTTGTTGACCTCATGACCAAACCCCAGTGAATCTACCACTTTTGCCGGCGGGCTTGGGTTACAATCTCTCAGATCAGCTTCATGTGTTTATTACATAGACAGGCAGCCAAGTGAAAAGGCTGTGACTTGACCGAGCCTTTTGTCTTGCCGCCCAACTTCTCTCGAGGCCTGCATCTCCAAATCAAGGACCTTGACATTATTTCAAACTCTAGGGAGCTAAACAAAGGTTTTTAGGCGTTTGAATAAAGAGAGTCTGGTAGTGCGTTTTTGGTCGAGGTTCGATGATTTGGAAAACTAAAAGTATTCCTGCGACTCGGTCCTGGACGGAAACAGGCCCACAGGAATTCTTCTGGTTGCCCAAGTCTACGCCTGGACTGCATGTCATGCCCGGCAGCAATTGACCAACTACCTTGCCAAGCTTCAATGCAGGGAGCAACAAGAGTGCGGGTATATAGTAGAATAACCCTTAATAGGGTTTCCGTAGTGCGTTTCCATCTTATTACCTCCTGTCAGAGACTCTCATGTATCCCCAAGGATCATGCATCCCCCCCCCCCCAAAAATTTGAGGAGAGAACAACATCCCCTCAATCAAACAGGACAAAAAGGGGGTTGACCTTAAAAAAACGATGTGATCAGTGGGAGGCTTGAACTCCCGGCCTTGGCATTTACTCGACATTTCAGGTGAAATATTAGTACCACGCTCTAACCAACTGAGCTAACCGACCAGACTCGGAAACCTTGGATTCCCGAGACGCTTGATGTGTGCGCTGGTGGGCAATGTTTGATGACCCTAAGACAGGCCCACGATGATGGACGGCCGGGGGGCGGGGTCCTGCGATAATCCCTGTACGATATGTATCCCTCGTATTGAGTTCTATGTATCAAGTTGCGGCCTTTGAACACGACGGCTTGCATTCCACCCGTCCTCGACGCCCACGTATCAGACCGAGTAACCCTTCTTTGGAAGTGTTGTACGCAAGCTGTGTACGAGGTGCCCCTTTCACGCGTTTCTACACGCCAGAAATACCGTGGGCATCTCGACGGACGATATCGCAGCGGGGACGATCCACATACTTACGCGCAACGTCCTCGCCAGTGGACGTGGACGGCCCCGCTCACCGCAACCCCTCCAGCCCGCCAAAGTCCCAGTCCGAATCCATCATGTCGGAGAAGCCGCCCTGGGCCGAGTCCTGCGCGAAGGCGGCGGCGGCGGCGGCGTCCTGCGCGAACACGTCCCAGTTCCCGGCCTGCGCCGGATGCGGCCCGGGGTCCGCGCCCGTCGCCTGCGCCGGCGGCGCGAGGTCCTTCTGCACCATCTCGTTGAACATCCGCCACCCCTGCCACCCGCCCGGCGCCTCCTCGTCCACCTCCATGAAGGCCTCCTTGACGGCGTCCGAGATGGCCTCGCCCATGGCGGACCTCTCCTCGGTCCCGCTCTCATGCCTGTTGCTGTTGTTGCGCTCGCCGCCGCCGCCGCCGCCGCCCTCAACCGACGCCGCAGTCGCCCCGGCCGCGGGAGGGGCCGTGGGGGACCCGACCGGCTCCGCCGCAAACTCAACCCTGAGCGGGGCCGGCCCCCCCTGCGCAGCTGCGGGCTCGGACGACCGCGGGTCGACGATGGTCTTGAACAGGCTGCCGGAGAGGGCGTCGAAGATGTCGCGGTACTTGACGGCGCCGGGCCACTTCTCGCCAAAGATGGTGAGGGACTGGGAGCACGCGCGCGTCGCCTCGAGCGCGTCGTACGAGAAGAGGGACCGGTCGCGCCACAGGCAGTAGACCAGCGTCAGGCCCGCGATGAAGCACGAGTGCAGCGCCGTCATGGTGTAGCTCAGCGTCTTCTGCTGGTTCAGCCGCTTGTACGCCGTGCACACGCACGCGGCGGAGCGCGCCGTCGTGACGAACCTCGCGTCCGCCGTGCTGACCGTCGGGAGGAGGACGGTAAACAGCGACAGGACTGATTTGTGGTACTGGCTGGTCTCCCGGGTCAGTGTTCGTTGTTTCCCAAAACGTTCAACCTTCAACTCTTCAGCTGAAGCATCCTCGGCCCACGTACAGGTTGAAAAAGTCCCTCGAGTCGTGGTAGGCGCTCTCCGGGTCGTACATCCACGTGATGGTCGTGGCGTCCTTGGGCGGGTGTGGGATCGTCCGCGCCCACCCGTCGAGCTCGGCCAGGATGGCCGCCATCTTCGCGTCGAGCTTGGCCCTCTCCGCCGGCGAGCTCGCGAACACGTCCTTGTCGACGCGGTACACGCGCCGGTGGATCCTCGACTGGATCCTGCGCAACTTGACGATGTGGATGAAGGGTTCCATGTTGGACCACACGGGCTTCTGGCCAGCTGGGGGGGTTCCCAGGGCGGTGAGGTCCCAGAACTCGGCGCTGTCGCTCGGAAGCTGTGGGAATGCGTTAGACCGGCGATCGCGTCCACCTCTCAACCTCTCTGGGGAAACACACCTCGGCATTGATGTCCCTGTCGGCGATCGCAAACGTCCGTCCGAGGACCACGCTGGTCATGCGGTCCAGGCAGTAGCACGACCAGAAGGCCCGTCTGCGAATCTCGAGATCCCGCGGGCTGTGGGACGACGCGGTCGTCTGTTTCCTGTGGAGGCCCAGCTCGATGCAGAGCGTCACGGCGTACCGTATCTGAGACCAAGCACCGGCGCCGTACGGGCTCCGCGTGCCGTGGACGGCCAGGAGCAGGAGGAACTGGACGGTCGCGAGGTTGTGCTGCTCGAGTATATAGTCCATCGGCTCGATGGCGGCCATGAGGTGTTGCTGCGCGTGTCAGTCTGGTCTCCCCAAACGTCCACCCCCGGGCCCAACCCCGACTCACCTGCGGATCCACGTCGCACGGCTTCTTCATGAGCTGCAGGAACCTCGCCGAGATGGCGTATACCAAGTGCATGATGCTCCTGTGCTGTATCGACAGCGCGCCCTGGTCGTACTGCTGCTCGAAGAGCGTCGTGTACAGCTTCCGGTCCAGGATTGGCCACCGCGTGTGGAGGCGGTCGAAGAAGACGTCGAACAGCATCTTGGACTCGGAGGGATACGGGAACTCGGACACGGGCTCGTCGGGGTGAGACGACGCAGACACCGAGTTTCTCGACTGCGGCGGGCTCAGCACGCCGGGCGGCGGCGCCGCAGCCATCGCCTCGGACAGGGCCCTGCCGCCGGCTCCGTGGAAGATGGAGGACTGGATCATCCGCGCGATGGTCGCACCTGAACTCGATCCGAGGTAGAACGGCTCCGGGGCCGTGTCCGTGGTGCCGGACGCGCAGAGGGACAGGTATGCGACGCCGTCGACCAGGGACGCGGGCTCGTCCTCGGAGCACGAGTCCCGCGACTCGCGCCGCGGGGCCTTTGCCTCCTGCGTCGGCGGGGTCGCCTCCGAGGTTGTTGTTGCTGCGAAGTGGTCCTCGGCATAGTCCGGCATGCGCGCTTCCAGGAACGCAATCCTCTCTTCGAGGGCGCTGATGTATCTTGCCTCTGCATTAACATGACGGACGTGGGTAAGTAGCACACGTGTCACGGCCGGCTTACAGTGACTTCCCGCCAGGGTAATGGGGTCTCAGGGCCCGCTCGTAGACACAATCAGAGTTGGCCTTTCGGCAAGAGTTGCAGCTGGGATGGGCGCCATCGCACTACTCGAGTTAGTTGACATGCACACCAGCCCACGCCCGTCGCGGGGGGGGATCTGCGTACTCGCTGCTTCCTTCGCTTGCACCGCTTACACGCCAGCGCGACCCGCGACTTGCGGCTCGGCGGCGGATGGCTCCTGGTCGGCGGACCGGTCCCGGGGCTTACGGGGCTCTCCCGCTGCGAAGCCGATGTGGGGACGGCCGGCCTGCTCAGAGACGCCTCGTCATCAAACATGCTGTCGGTCTTGAACTGTACGGACATTGGGGCCACACGAGCGGTGAGTCGAGACACTTGATCGTGACAGATGGAAAAGCAGAGCAGGAAGAATTCGAGCCGATCAAGTCCATGGGGGGGCGAGGGAGGAACCGGCAGGGGTCCTCCGCATCGGGCTGTAAAGCGCATGTGGATGCGGACATGGGGTGATGCAGCCCCCCCCCCCCCCCATCTCCACAGACAGATAGATAGCGCGTGGTCCGTACCTTGACCTGGAAGAGGTCCCGAGCTCAGATGTCGACCCAGATCTTTGGTTACCTATGTGCGGCACAGCTGATATACCTACACGGTATCCAAGTCCCCCGTGCCTTTGATCGAGAATAAACACCTTCGCCTTCGGAGCCGGGTTGAGACCTGGCGCTTCAAGACGACAGGGGTCGAAACACGCCTGTCCGCTTTCCGATGCCGCTTCTGATGATTGATCGATCCGCAGACACGCCCAGCCACTTGGTGCAATCTTGGGGTCAGACGCCAATGACGGTAGTTTCTCACCGGCGACGCAGCGATTACCTACTTGGGACACCCGGGCGTCCATCACGCAGATAAGACCAAAGACCGGGAGGCAATGTTATCTCAGTGGAGCACCGGGGAGGGGACCCCCCCATCCACCCCGGCCATCATCTAAGCGCCAAGTGCTGTTCTGCATCTGTCATGGGCCTTATCGTCCCGCTGCGGGCCAACGGCTCGCGTGGCGTACGCAACGGTATCGGTTGGAAAGACGCCGATGAGGTTACAGTCTTACAGAGGTAACAACAGCAAGGTTTGTCATGGAGCCGTCACTGAGTCGCAGAAAGCTCCCCCCCGATATGAAAGATGGCGACGACCGGCTTCCAAGGTTGAAAGAGAAGCGGTGCCGCCGGTTCTCCAGTTGTCCTCTCGTGTGTGCGTGAGATAGGCTTTGTTTGTTTCCATCTGCCACTGAAAGAAAACACAGAAAACCGCTCGCCAGAAAAAGAAAACCACGATGGCGCGCATCCGCATGCCTTCCAAGGCCGAGATGGCGGCCCCGTTCCAGTCCAGACACGCCTTTGCCGAATGGGTCAAGGCCCCCGAGACGCACGAGGGACGGGCCCAGATCGGCGACGCGAGATGGTCGAACAAAGATCTCGAGCCGACGCCGCCGGAGCAGAGGACGTGGACGTGGTACAACCTGCCGCTGTACTGGTTTTCCAACATGTTCGGGACGACTGGGTGGAATGTCGCATCCTCGCTGATTGCGGTTGGTCTGGTACGGCTTTTCTCAGCATCATCATCATCATGCAACCCCCAAAGTCTTACAAAGACAGAAACGCTGACAGGGTAGCTAGACCTGGCAACAAGCCCTCGTGTCTTGTGTGCTCGGCACGCTCATCTCTGCCGTCGTCGTGACCTTGATGGCGAGGCCCGGTGCCATGTACCACGTCGGATAGTAGGTCAAACTCCGTTGGATGAGCATGATCGATAACCGTCTGCTGACATTCGTTCCCAGTCCGGTTCTGGCACGGTCGGTGATGGGAATGTACGGCTCGTACTTCTTCGTCTTCATCCGGGCCGTCGTCTGCATCATCTGGTACGGCATCCAGACGTTCTACGGCGCAAACCTGCTGTCCGTCTGCTTCCGCTGCATCTTTGGAAACAGCTGGAACCACTGGGCCAACGCGCTCCCCGCCGGGGCCGACGTGACATCGAAGCAGCTGCTGGCCTTCTTCCTCCTCTGGTTGATTGAGTTCCCCTTTGTAAGCAACCTTCCCGTCCCCGCTTCCCGCGAGCGGCTCAGGAGCTCACGCTTCCACTAGACCTGGGTGCACCCCACTCACATCCACTACATCTTCACCGTCAAGGGCTTCGTCATGCCGTTCGCCTGCTTCGGCCTGTTCGGGTGGTGCATGGCGTACGGCACCGGCGTCTCGAACCTCAGCGCGGCCTCAGCCGCCGGCGAGGCTGCCGCCGCGACGACGCCGACGGGGTGGGCCATCATGGGCGGCATCAACGTCATCATGGGGTCCCTGTCGCCCATGCTGGTCAACCAGCCCGACCTCGCGCGGTACTGCAAGAAGCCTCGGGACGCCGGATGGCTGCAGGGCGTGAGCGTCTCCTTCGCCCAGATCCTCGTCTTCTTCCTCGGCCTGGCGTCGACGACGTCCCTGCAGGGCGCCTGGGGGGTCGCCTACTGGAACCTGTGGGACATGCTGAACGCCATCCTCGACCACTACTGGACGCCCGCCGCCCGCGCCGGCGTCTTCTTCGTGGCCCTCTGCTTCATCCTCAGCGTGCTGGCCGTCAACTTTGGCGCCAACTCGATCCCCTTCGGCGCCGACATGACGGGCCTGTTCCCCAAGTACCTGACGATCCGCAGGGGGCAGATCGTGTGCGCCATCCTCGGCATCGCGGTGCTGCCGTGGAAGCTCATCGCCAACGCCGCCGCCTTCTTGTCGTTCCTGGGGAGTTACAACATCTTCATGGCCCCTCTCTGCGCTGTAAGAAGACCGAGACCCTGTTTGATGCCGCGGCTTGCGCTGACCCACTTGCTGTACAGATCATTATCTGCGACTACGCGCTTGCGCGCAAAGGCAACATCCACGTGCCTTCGTTGTACAACGGATCGAAGGGCGGACTGTACTGGTTCAAGTCCGGCGTCAACTGGGCCGGAGTGTTTGCCTGGATCGGTGGCACGGTCATGGGCCTGCCAGGTCTCGTCGGCGAGTACCAGCCGCAGATTGTGCCGCAGCCCGCCAAATACATGTACATGATGGGCTGGGTGTTGACGTTCTGCTCGTCTGCCATCATCTACACGATCCTTATCCACGTCTTCAAGGTCAAGATCTACCCGCCGGGGTTCGAGAGCATGCCGACGGAGTACGAATGGCTGGCAAAGGAGGGACGGGACGGCTTCTTCGAGGGCGAGAGAGACGGCGAGATCTACGCGCCGCCGTCCCCGCGGGTCACGAGCGGGGAAGAAGTGCACATGGGGGAGAAGGCGCAGAAGATGGAAGCGTGAGCGGGGCGCGATGGGAGTCGAGAGTTGCTTCGTCTTGAAGCGTTGTGTGGCCGAGTGAATTTGTTGGTTACCCCGATATGATGTGTTCAAACTCGGTAATGGTGAATCCGTTCTGAATATTCCCATTTCTCATATGCTCGTTCGTTTCCAGTTGAGCCCCCATCGCTGGCTTTCACAGTGTCCAAGACCGCAATGCCGTAGCGTGGCCCCACCGGGATCAGAGAAAAGACCAGGGCGGTCCCTTTCCAGGTTGCACGAGTCCAAGATGACAGTACCACGGTCGGGACAACAGAGAACAAGCATCAATGCCCAATGCTCAGCACAGTAGAAGATGGCTTGTGCACAGAACCACAGTACCATGGAATCTTGTAACTCGACTTCCCAGCAGAGGCAGGGACACCCCGTTAGGGAATTCGGTGGGCCCTCTCAAGGTTTATCATCCCTTCAAGGTCGGTGGTCTCGGTCTGCATCAAGGGGATGCAGCTCGTTCGGCGCAAAGTTCCCGACGTCTTCGTGATGGCTGTCCCTGAGGCGAAGGGGGTGGTCGACTGCGGGGAAAAGAATGACGAGCCGGTGGGTCTGCAGATGGCCGGAAGATAACGGCCTGCGGGGTCTATTTGTTGGAGTAGCTCCAATGACCCCCGATGCCCCCGTTGGAGTCGCCGAATCGTGTGCCCCCATGACATCCGTCGACCCTCTCCTGAACAGGTAGAGTGACAGATTGCCTCGCTTTGTTGTATGCGTGCGTGTGTCTGCGGGCCGGGTTCTTTTTGCCGGTTCATCTTGGGGGGGGTTCGGAAACATGCGCACACGGACCAAGGTGCCCTGACATTCATCCATCTCCAACCCCCCCACGCCCTGGTCGATTTTGTTAAGCCGTTGCAGACCGGAGTCGCAGCTTTGTCTCGTCATCTTGAACTGCCACTCAATCGCAAAGAAACCGCATAGCTCCAAGTGTTCAGAAGCCAATCCATTCACAATGTCGGCGGAACCGTACAGACTAACGGCCACACAGGCGTCGGCCAAGATTCGGGCCGGGGACCTGACCGTCGAGGAATATGCGCGCTCGCTGCTTTCGCGTATCGAAGAGAGGGACCCCGTCGTGAAGGCGTGGGAGTACATCAACCCGGACCAGGTCATTGCCCGCGCCAAACAGCTCGATGCGATACCGCCCGAGAAGCGCGGCCCTCTACACGGCGTTGCGGTCGCCGTCAAGGACGTCATCTACACCAAGGGTCAGTGGACTAGCGATGCGCTTGCTCCGGGCACGCCACTCACTTCGTCGCAGATATGCCCACCCAGCACGGCTCGCCGATATACGCCGGAGACGCGCCAAAGGTCGACGCCGGATCCATCATCGTGCTGCGTCAGGCCGGCGCCTTGATCCTCGGTATGTTGATGCTGGGATAGTCTATAGAGAAGAGGCAGGGGCTCTGACGCGCGACAGGCAAGACGACGACCACCGAGTTTGCTGCGACAGTCCGAGGCCCGAAGACGGTTAACCCGCACGACACGAGCCGAACGCCCGGCGGCTCATCCTCGGGCTCGGGCGCCGCCGTCGGGGACTTCCAGGCCCCGATCGCCTTGGGCACTCAGACGGGCGGGAGCACTATCCGGCCCGGGTCTTTCAACGGTATCTATGCGCTGAAACCCACGTGGAACTCCATCAGCCGAGAGGGCCAAAAGATCTATTCGCTCATCCTGGACACGCTGGGCTTCTTTGCTCGGAGCGTTGAGGACCTGCAGCTGATGGCGGACGTGTTCGACCTAAGGGACGACGAGCCTCCCAAGTCCGACTTCTCCGTGGAAGACGCCAAGTTCGCGCTTGTCAAGACCATGGTGTGGCCGCAGGCGGGACCCGGGACGCAGTCGGCGATTGCAAAGGCGACGGAGCTTCTCAAGGCGCACGGGGCCGAGGTCGAGGAGATTGAGTTTGCGCCGGACCTCCAGGACCTTCCCGCGTGGCACGGCACGGTGCTGCACAGCGACGGGCGCCCGAGCTTCCTCCCCGACTATCGCGCGGCCAAGGACCAGCTCGACGACTTCTTGGCCTCCCACGTCGACAACACCAACAACATCTCCAGGGCGGCGCAGCTCGAGGCGTTCGACAACATCGCCATGGCGCGGCCAAGGGTGGACAAGATGCTGGGCAAGTACGACGCCGTAGTCGTGCCGAGCGTCGTCGACGAGGCGCCCGTGGGCACCGCCAGCACCGGGAGCGCGGCCTTTAACGGCCTCTGGACGGTAGGTCGACGTCTTGCAAACGTCTCGTCCCGACATGTCGCTGATAAGCTTCCAGGCGCTTCACGTCCCAGTCGTCAACATCCCGGGCTTCAAGGGCCCCAACGGGATGCCGGTTGGCGTCTCGCTGGTGGCGCCGCGATACCACGACCGTCACCTTTTGGCCGTGTCCAAAGCGGTTGGCGAGATCTTCGAGGCAGAAGGCGGGTGGAAGTCGGCATTGTAGATCGGTGGAAGAGGTGATGGGGCGTTGGACTCTATAAATGAGTAGATGGCAGCATTGGACGAATTCGAGTTGTTTCCTAGATTTCATCAGCCATTTCATCTAATCGCACCTACCAGGGGAAGGAAGAGACGAGGGGCAATTCGTTCCATCTGATGGTACATGGCCATACGGAAGAGATGGAATGGACGAATAAAAGCAAGTAAATTGAGTCCGGACGCCTTTGGTGCTCTACTGCACACTCCCGTAAGAAATGCAACAACAACCACAACAACAAGAAGAACAAGAACAACAACCATCACTGCGGGTGCACCAGGGCCGCAACACTTCTACCTCTCATGCGCTTGGTCCTGCGGAGCCCGCTTCCTGCCCAGGTTCAATGAACAATCCCTGCAGCTTTTTCACGGCCTTTGGGGGGCTTTCCGACACGGCCTCTGGTTGGATTTCCGACTTGGAAGACTCCATGCCAGAGGGTTTCTTTTCCGAAACGCTTGGCTGGGTGGACTTCTGTTGCTCCTTGGTGTGAGCCTTGTCCGTTTTCCGCTTACCAATGGTATCCTTCCACGCTTTAGACACAGCTCTCCGAACTGACCCTCCGGGGACCCTCAGAGAGCGAACCGACTAAGTACTCCCTCTCCGTCGGATCCCGGTGGCATCTTCTCCGGTGTTACCACCGTTCGCAGCGTTGCCGCCATTGGCAGCGTCGGCACCGTTGGCCGCGGGACCACCATTCGCAGCGTTGCCGCCATTGGCAGTGTCAGTACCATGACCAGCATGGCCGCCGTTTCGTGGGGCCGGGCTGGGCGTCACGTCGCCGGCTGCTCGGTCGCCAAACTCGTCTTGGTGGAGTTGCACGCCGCCGTTGCGTGGGACTTGGCGAGGGCTGATGTCGCTGGCTGTTTGGGCTGTGCTACCAGTCGCTTGAGGATTCTCATCGGCAGGCACCTTGTCGTCATCGCTGTCGTACGGGTCGTCGGAGTACATGGCGGGGTCGGCTCCCCCAGCCAGGCGCCACATGCGCAGGGTATCCCACTGCAAGAGCAGAATATCGTAGTCTGGCAGGTCATCGGGGTCTTGAGCTGAGAATGTGAAAACCTGGCCATTCTCGATTGGTCGCCAGGTCATCAGATTCACGGCCTTGATAGGACGCTCGATGTCCGGCTCTTGGAACATAGCGGTTGGATCGGCCGAGAAGTCGACGATTGAATTCAGGCTGGCGATATTTGTCTCCCTCAACCAGTGAAGGCGCACCTTCATGGACCAAATCTGCTGCAGCCTCGGCTTCTTGGCAGACCTGGACGAGGGACTTCTTGTTGGGGTTGTTGGTCCAGTCGTTCGGCTTGTGATGTGGGGGGGCTGTTGGAGCGAGAGCTCAGGGTGCGACATCGGCTCTAGAGCAAAATAGCCCCTTCCCCACCAATCGTGAAGCTGTGGATTCAAGGATATCATGTTCCTTCGGGTGTCGATAATATTGACACTGTTACCTGGCCGAGGAGAATAACGTCCAGCCAGGTTTTTGCGTAGTTGTGCGACCCGATCCTCACCCCATAAGAACGCCATGTCAATCAGATACTCTTTCAATGGCACAGGACGCTTCAGAGCAGCGAAGGGAAAGATGTGACAAACTTCGGGGTGAGGAGCGGCTGTGAGGACACATCGTTGATTGTCGCGTTGTAGAGCCTGTAAACCAGCCCTGGTTAGTCAAGACGGAATGGAACTGGTAGCGAAATCCACTACTTACGGAATCGGCCACCGCTCTGTTTCGCTTTGGCTCGGGATCATTTCGTCCGGTCTCTGGGCTGTTGTCCATGGTGTCTTCATCCTTGAATGGCTGAGTACAGACTGCAGTGGTGTTTGTTTAGTCAGAATCAATCTTCAAGTGATCTGGAGACATGGGATGAAGAGCAAGGAACCATACACGTCTTGACCAGAAGAGGAAAGGATCTTTTGAACCTGCGTAGTTCAACTTGTACGTCGTCGACTTGAGCGGGATCGCGCAAGCGTTCAAGAAGGTTCTGAACCTGACCGACGGGCATGGTCCAAAGGCCGGCCCAGAGAGAGGCTTGGGCGGAATTTGTAACATCATGACCCATGCCTTCCAACTCGGCGTAGACCTGGGGGATCAAAGAAACCCTGGCATCGTAATCGGTCAAGTAGTCTGGCTGTCCTGAGCGTGTGGAACAAACTTTGTCGGACCGCAGGAAAGTCCTGAGTGCGGCCTTGTCGGCTGCGGTGGGATGGTGCTTCGCTTGGCCGTCGTCAAGGTAGAATTCGCGGAGGTAAGCCTGCATTCGGACGATGTCGGCCAATAACTGGCTGCTTCCGCCAGCAGCGCCGGTGGATGGGAAAGTGGACATGGTTCGTCTGATGGTGTGGTGAAGTAAGAGAGAGAAAGAGTGTGTGTGTGCGTGTGCGAGGGAGGAAAGAGTCGTTCTCAAAAGACGGGGAAGGAAAACAGTTCAGACTGTGGCTGAGGAAGAGTAACCCGTCAGTTCAGCCAAGGAAGAAGAGGTTTTAATAAAAGTTGAACCCGGAGGAAGGCTGCTGCTGGTGGCGGTGGGCGAGCGAGTAGTTTCCTGCCCAGGCATCTCGCCCTCGTCAATGACCGACGGACAAACAAACAAACGCTTCCGTTCATCTCAGCTCAGCTCAGCTTAGGGCATCTCTGTTTGTCGCTTCTGATGCAAGGGTTACTACTTACCTAGTGCCTTGTCTCCTCCCACAAAGTACCTTATTTACTTTGGCAGTCTTGCATCATTCTCAAGAGCTACATACCTAGCTGGCGGTAGGTAGCCGCTTTGTGTGTGGAATTTCTGCAATGTTACTCCCCAATACACCACTTACATAGTACCCGGGTGGGTACTTATTGGTGGCCAAAGTTGCAAAAGGAATTGGGGCGCTGTTTGTTATTTCTCTGCATTAGGTACACTTTTCCCCCTTGTGTTGATCACTTTGACGCAGTGAGGTGACTGTGCTCCGAGACGTCTAAGAACGGGACGGCCTGGTAGGTAGGTATAGATGCAACAAATCGAACGGCACCTGTCACCAATGAGGTTTTTGTCTATCGTTTGTCACGGCCTGGTAGGTAGGCAGGTAGGTATATACTATGGGGTGCCTAGGACAGACAGATGCAACAACTTGAGGCACCTGTCACCAATGGGGTTTTTGTCTACCGTTTGTCTTCCCATGAGCCTGGCTAGCCTCCTTGACTCATCCAGTCCGATACCGCCACCCGTCCCTCCGCCCGAATTGAACTCTGTCGGCCCTCCCCGATTGTCAAATCCGCGATTTCATCTCGCCTCTTCCTGGGCATCCTCCGCCGCGCGGCTCTGCGCCAAGGCCGGTCCTTCTTCGACCTGACCGCATCTATTCTCAACCTGAGCCACGCCCGCGCGGCACCTGCGTAGGTAGCTTAGCTTGAATAAACGTACCGGCCTTGAGGCACTGTCCGATAAGGTTGGCCAGCTCTGCGGCAAGCTACCCATGTGGCGTACCAGAAATGGTGGCACTGTTGAATTTACTATCAAGGTCGTGAGAGCGACAGTATGGTTTGTCTGTCGCTCAATATGTCACTAAGATCTTGCTGTAGCACCAGTGCGCCTCCTTGTTGTCGTCAAGGTTCAAGACAAGTCAATCGTGGGCAGCAGTGGAAAAGGGCAGACCCGAGACTAAAGGAACAAAGAGACGAATTACAAAGTGAAAACGGCTTGTGCCTAGCATCTCTAACCCTACTCCTACTCTCCTCTCAAACAATGAGATTACCAAGGTCTACTCCTGCCCGTCTGAGTTTTCTGGCTATGCTTGCCGCCAGTCATCGCCGCTGCCGTGGGGGTCGTCGGCGTACATTGCCGGGTCGGCGCCCCCGGCCAGGCGCCATATCCTCAGCAGATCCCACTGCAATAGTAGGATGTCGTAGTCGGGCAACTTATAGTAACTGTCGGCCGTAATGGTGAAGACCTGGCCGTTTTCAATGGGTCGCCACGTCAGTTGGTCCATTACGGCCTTGGCAGAACGCTCCGGGTCTGGCGTCAGGAACTTGCTGATCGGATTAGTGGAAAAGTTGACCAGCGATTTTAGGTTGGGGATATTCGTGCTCCTCAACCAGTGGAGCCGCAAGCGAATAGACCATTCTTCCTGAACCACCTTGTTGGGGCTTGATGCGCCTGATGCTGTGCTGCTTGTGTCAGACATTTGGTCAGACAGTTGGTCAGGCTGTTGGTCAGTTCGCTCGGGCTTTCCGACTGGCTCCAGAGCGAAATACCCCCTTTTCCACCAAGAGTGCATCTGCTGATTCAAGGAAACCATGTTGCTCAAGTCGTCGACAATATTGTGATAAGGACTGGTTAGCTTTATGATGAGCTCGTCGACGCGGTCCCGGCCCCATAAGATCTCCATGGAGAGCAGGAAACTACCCAGTTTGGCCCGATACTCGAGAGAAGCGAATGGAAAGATGTGACAGACTTCTGGATGAGGGGCGCCTGTGAGAACACATTGTTGATTGTCGCGTTGCAGAGCCTGTAATTATCAAACCAGCTCTGGTTAGTTGAGACGGCATGAAACCGGCACACGAAGTCAATACTTACGGCCTGGGACTTGACCTCATCGCTCGTACCGCTTTCGGAAGACGTATCTCGAGTACAGACTGAAGAGGTGTCAGCTTAGTCTGATCAAGTCATTGGATTTCGTCTAAATAAATCTTCAAGCGGGTGCCTCCGGGAGTCATGGGATCAAGAACACGGGCCAAAACCTACAAATCTTCAGTAATCGCGGAAGGTCAATGTTAACCTTGAACAGATGACCGTACATGCGAAATGATACATGTCCTTGGTACAACTGTTCATGGAGTCTTCGCACGTGATTGACGGGCATTGCCCACAAGGCTGCCCAAAGAGAGGCTTGGGCCATGTCTGCAGCGCCCAGAGCTTCCAACAAGGCGTACACTGGAGGGATCAATGACATCTTAGCATTGTGATCAGCCAGGTAATATTGGTATTGTCCTGGACGTGTGGAGCAGATCGTGTCATTGTCGTCGTCAAGCAGAGAGAAAGGGTCCTCAAGCGGATAGGTGACGGGGTCGGCACCCCCAGCCAAGCGCCATATCCTCAGCAGATCCCACTGCAACAGCAGGATATCGTAGTCGGGCAACTCATCGCGACTGCATGCCGTGATGGTGAAAATCTGCCCGCTCTCCACTTGTCGGCAGGTGGTTGCGTTGAATGCCTTGATAAGGCCCCCGTCCTCACCAGTCAGCTCCTGCATCCTGGTGATCGGGTCTTCAGAATAGTTGACTGGCGACGACATTGTAAAGACATCGGTCTTCCTTAACCAGTGGAAGCGTAGCTCGATGCTCCATTCTTGCTCCAGTTTGGGTTTCTTTGCTGCCCTGTCCTGCCTACTCTGGGTGCCGCCCGATATGGGTTCAGACCAAACCCTCAAGGGCTCAAGCGCAAAGATGCCCCTCGTCCACCAGACTTGCATTTGTGGACTCAGGCAAATCATGTTGCGAACCGTGTGGATGGCGGCCGTGTTGTGGGCTCTATAGCCTACTAACTTGGGAATAAGGGATCTAACCCGTTCTTCTCCCCACATGCATTCCATTGGGAGCAGGTGAAGTACCAGGTCTGTCCGGTGCGGTTTCTCCAAGGCAGCATGGGGAAGGATGTGGCAGACCTCAGGGTTGGCTGTGTCTGTGATGACGCACTTGTTGTTGTCTCGTTCTAGAGCCTGTAGACGAGCCAAGAGTCAGGACAGAGACAAATCTGTGTCCAAATTGTGCACTCACTGATTTGAACTCGCCCTGATTTCGTGGGTACTTGGGAGCATTGCGGTTGCCTCTGGTTGGGGTTTCAGGGTCCCTTCCACGAACTATTGCAGCAGTGTTAGCTTGGTCTGACGCCATTGGATGAAGAAGAAGATGTAGGTAGTCGAAGATGATATATCAGACGAGGAATGAGATCAAGGGGGCCTACAAATCCTTATCATTTTCGGAATTTCCGCGGCAGGCATTGTCAGCTTGCAATGCAGTAGGTGTCTCTCGCGATCATCTGATGTCTGCCAACCGTTTTTTATGGCCTGTATGTCTCTGACGGGCATCGACCAGAGTGCGGCCCATAATGATGCTTGGCGCAACTCTTCAAAGCAGGCGTCCTTAATCAATTTGTTGAGCTGAGAAATCAGCACCATCTTGGTGTTGTGTTCGTCGAGGTAGTCGACGGCACCTGGGGGACGCGGGAGGCATATCTTGTCTGAGGTCAGAAAGGCTCGCAGTGCGGCCTTATCCGCCGCCGTCGCGTGGTGATCTTGTTCGTGGCGAAAGAATCCGCGCGCCAGGTTGCAGGTGCCATGGATCTCGGCGGCATCACTGGTGAGTTTGGTTGACGGGATGGACATGTCGACAGTTGGACAGTGGAATTCGTGTCGCCGGGATGATGCCTCGTCTGATGATGGGATGAGAGAACTTGGAAGCGAGACTGTGGCTACGGAAGGAAAAGATTAGGCAGGCCTTCAGTCGAGATGAAAAGGGGGAAAGGGTTGAACCCGCGGTCGAGGCGAGATGGTTGGTCGAGTACGTACGTACCGTTACTGCCGAGCTGCTGCTGGGCCGTACAGGTCAACCCAATGACCTTGATGGTATTAGATTCATGAGCGCACCTTATTGCACCAGACAACTAGCGTTGATGATGGCACTATTCGAACTAGGTATCGAGAAGGTCTGGCAGTTAAACGGCCTGCTGAGCCACGCGACTGACGGAGGTAAGTTGCAACTGACGTAAAGGCGATGAAGGTACTGCCGAGTCCACCATCAAGGTTGTGAAAGCGCCGCACCCAGCAGGGTAGGTCCGGCAAGGAGGCGCCGAGTCGGGGAGTGAGGTCTGTCGAGTCCACGAGGAGCAAAACAACTGCGCAATTCATCGAGAAGCCTCTGTATGCTCCGCGCAGATGGTTGGCGAGGCGCTAGCTGTAAGGCTGGTAGGGAAATTGGCTGGACGCCAAGAGGTTCGTTGGCTTGACCTATAGTATCCCGCCTTGAATCAGTTTAGTCGAATGGTGAGCTATGCTGAAGGGCGGAAGAGGCTGACGAGGATGTCGCGGCAGCCTGCAGCTTGACGGCCTGTGTAAGTTGAAGTCGAGCCAGATCAGATGTGCGCCACAAGGCAAACAAGGAGCTCCACTCTTTTGTCTCTCCTTTTGCTCAGATGAATTGTTCCTTCTTCTCCTTCCAGATTTTAATTGTTCTTTCTCTTCGATCTCACTCCGACAAGTCGAGACCAAGCCCTTCTCGATTCACTTCGTATCATTCCTCCTCAATTATTCCCGTTACTTCTCGCTTGGTCGCATCCCTTCCCTCTTGGTCTCGTCCTCTCTTCACCCATGGAGGCCGCTCCCGATCCCGCCGGCATAGAAGCCAAAATCAGCTGGATCCAGGCCGAAATGCGCGACTTCTTCGAAGACGAACAAGCCCACCACCCCACGGCGGCCGACAAGGCCACGCTGGAGGCCTTCCTGACCTCGACCAAGACGTGCATCGCGCGCCCGGGAGAGGTCGAGTACCTCGACGACCACGACGCCAAGCTGGCCCTCGTTTCCCAGGTGGGCGCTTCGGTCCCCGGGATGCAGGGAGCGGCTTTCTGGTCGGCGCTCTGGACGATGCCCGCCGGCGACGTGGGGAAACTGCTCGGCGAGTTGCGCACGCGTTCCGGGCCCGAGAAGATACGCCTGTGCGATCCGCTGGAGAGAGCTGTGAAGCGGCGGCTCCCGCAGCTCATCAGGATTTGTAAGGCCTCCTCCCGTCGATCTTCACCCGGTGGCTTTCTGACCGAGCTGACCTCATGTCCTTCCACAGTTCGCGGGCTGTACGAAAGGGACCCGTACGGTGACGGCCTCGCCGCCATGGACGACAATGCCGGCTCCGAACGAAACGAGATTGAGCGCTTCATCGTAAGTGCCGGATTCCCCAGGTCATCTAATTCAGCCTCAACTAACCCAGGCCGTCCCCAACGCAGGCTCTCCAACGCGATGGCAACAAATGCGTCATCGAAGACATCGGCTACCCGAAGGTCTGCCACATCTTCCCCCTAGCCTCAATAGAGCAACGGTACCAGCGGATCACGAAAGCGTGCCTGGACGAGCTCCAGAGCCTCTGGGGAAGGGAGCGCGCCCTCCGCCTTGCCGACAAGCTGTTCAACAGCGGCGCAGGCCAAACCGCCGTCGTGGACACGGCCGCGAACATGATCTGCCTCGGCGCGACGCTCCGCAAGTGGTGGTACATGGGCCTCTTTGCGCTGGAGCCCATGGAGAAGCCCCAGCCCCTCGACGCGGCGGGCTCTGCCCAGGGGGCCGCGAGCCAGCAGAGATGGGGGATCCGGCTGCGTTTCCACTGGCTCAAGCGCACAGACATCCCCGACCTGAACGCGGCGGTCGACTTCTCGGAGGACCCGGTCCCGAAGATGCAGGAGCCGGAGGGCCGCTGCATGATCTTCAACGCGACGACCTGTCGGCCGACGGAGAGCGGCCAGGTCTTCACCGTCACGGCCGACGACCCGGACAAGCTGCCCGACTACGACATCCTGCTGCTGCAGTGGGACCTGCTGCGGATATGGCGCCTGGCCGGCGGCGCGGACCCGGCCGTCTGTTACCCCTTTGACAGCGACGACGGCGGCGAGGACTCTCAGCCGACTGGTAGCACAAGATTCTACGGATGACGGGAGGAGAGAGTGCCTGAAGAACACCGGAAAGCGAACTGCAGATAGCTGATGAGATCTCGGGGACCGCCCCGGTGCACCCCTTGCGATGGTTGTTGTTCTTGTCGTTGTATCTCTTACAGTAGTTCTCTGTAGAGCACAGAAGGCGTCTGGACTCAATTCACTTGCTTTTGTTCCACGTTTCCATCTCTTGCGTATGGCCATGTACTACTCGTAGGGTCGCCAAGTATTACATAGCAGGAGTGATACAGTTGGAAAAGGGCCGGAGTTCAAAACACGAGGATACAGCAATGACTACATTTCCATGTTGCGCAACTACATCTTTTTCGAATATTGGCCGCGTACCCGGATAAGATTGACATGTAGAGGCTGGATTTGGACCTAATTCCCCTCTTACATAAAACGTTAATGAACCTCCGGATCATCAATGAATTTTCGAAATTGCCATCCGGGTTGCCTCTGCTCACTGTTACTCCCCGCTATTGCCTTCCACGAGGTACGGGTACAAGGCGTGTTGTCGTCCAGCCTGGCCACGAAGCATCATGCCAGGCAACAGTATCTCCCTTCTTCTTGCCATTTTCGATTCTCTTCCACTCTCTTCTACTCTCTCTTGCCCGCTCCTGCCTTCTCCTACCCTCTCCTGCCTCTTTTTCTCTCCTGCCCTCTCTTACTCTCTACTCTCTTTTAGTCTCCTCTTTTAGTCTCTTCTTCTAGTCTCTTCAATCTCGCTCCAACTCACGCCGTCAGACGAAAAATGTCCGCCTACCTGGACGACCACAGCACCAAGATGACCCTAATTCCTCAGGTCTTCGCCGAGCTGGAAGCCCTGGGCAAGGCAGAGGTAGCCAAAGCCTGTCTCTGGGCAGCGCTGTGGACCATGCCTGCAAGTCAGGTAGAGCATCTCCTAGGAATGTTGCGTGATCCCGTGGAATCGATTCGGATGCCCGGTCGCTTTGGAGCTGTCCACGCTAACTTTCCGATATTACTGAAGATTTGTAAGTTTTGGCCCTTGCTCTTCATCCCGTTGCCTCTTCATCCCGTTGCCTCTTCATCCCGTTGCCTCTTCATCCCGTTGCCTCTTCATCCCGTTGCCTCTTCATCCCGTGGCTCCAGATCAACTTGGAAATCTGTTCAGACGAAACTTGAATATCCATTCAGACTAAACTCACACCTCTCTAGTCTGTACGGAAAAGATGTCTTCCAAGGACATCGGCGGTGAAAACGAGGCCGTCGGACCCGGACCAAAAAAGCCCCATTTCAAACGAAACAAGCTGGAGTCCCAGGCCGTAAGTACTGACATCATGTACCACTTCCACTCCCTCTTGACTAACCAGAGCTGGTTTAATCACAGACCCTGAAACGCGATAATGCACGATGTGTTCTCACAGGCTCCCCGAACCCGGAAGTTTGCCACATCTTTCCCTTCTCTGCCCTCAGTCGACAGGAGCAAGTTGATACCTTACTTGGCATCATGGCGCCCGTGTGGGGACAGGACCGCATTGACAAGCTCCTCGTGAAGCTGACCGGACGCTACAACCCTGGGGCCAGCAACAACATGAACGTTATTGATCAAGCGAGAAACATGATCTCGTTGAACCAGCAGATGCACTATTTTTGGGGAAGGGGCTACTTTGCCCTCGAACCGATGGGTATGCCCGAGTGCTCTGACAAAGAGGCCAGCGTAAGCAGAACGGCATCGGCGAGTTCGACCCCGACCAGGACCCCTCCACCCAGGGCCTCGAAGAAGTCAAAGGTGACCCAAAAAGAATGGTCAATCCGCTTGCGGTTCCATTGGCTGAGGGCAACAAATGTCCCCGAACTAAGAGTGCCGGTCGACTTCTCGGAGGATCCCATCAACAGGTTCCAGCCGCCCGATCCCGAGCGTCCCGCCTACCGACCGATTGAGAACGGGCAAATCGTCACCATCAAGGCAGACAGTTTCGAAAAGCTGCCCGACTATGACATTCTGCTCCTCCAGTGGGACATACTCAGGATGTGGCGTCTGGCCGGGGGCGCCGACCCGGCCATGTACCCTGACGAACCCTACGGAGACGAAGAGTGGAACAAGGTGACGCTCAAGGACCCCGACTGGGAACGATGAGCGCTCGGGTCCATGGGAAGAGATTCTGCGACGAAGCAAAGTATCATTACACTCGTGTAGCAGGGAGGGGTATGGTATCTATCTAGAACATGCAATAGACCCGCTCATCTCAACAACCCCCCACTCCCTCCCAAATATAGTCCGCACCGTGAAAGCGCCGTTGTTCATTACCAGCTCTTTTCTCTAGTTTCATCCGAACCTTTCTTTTGGTCCCTTGCGGAAACCCCGCGGAAACAGCTGCTCTATGCCCACTTACCGAGCACGCTCATGATGGCCATGCCGGCGACGAGGCCGAGGCCGGCGAGGGAGGTGACGACGGGCCCAGTGCGGAGGAGCTCGGCGCCGTCGCGCATCCAGTCCTCGGCCCACATCTCGACGACGCCGACCCAGACGAGGATGCCGGCGGACAGCGCGTCGAGGGTGCCGATAGCGAGGATCGTGCCGCGGTCGTTGCCGTTGAAGTGCCGCAGGACGCCGATGCCGATGGCCATGCCGACGGGGGTGACGAGGGCGAAGGGCGCGGCGAGGAGGAGCTTCTTGGCGAGGGGGAACCCCGGCGCCTGGAGGGAGGAGTCGAGGCTGTCGGGGGCCGACGGCGTCTGCTCGACCTCGACGGCGGCCGTGGGGCTCGCGGGCTTCTCGGCCGGCGCCGTGGCCGGGGCCGGTCCGCCCAGCTGGGCGATGCGGGTTCCCAGGGCGATGCCCTCGAACATTTGGTGGAAGAGGATGACGACGAAGAGGGTGAGGAAGAAGGAGTCGCCGGCGACGACGAGGGTGATTCCAATCACTGAAAGGTGCGTTTGTCAGCGTGCAACGGTCGCAAAGGGAAAAAAGAACGAAGAAAAAGAAAACATGCAGGAGGCGACGCACGGATGGAATGGAAGATGATGCCGCACTCGAGGACCAGGACGGTCACGGTCTCGGGGGAGAGGCGGCTCGCGGCGCCCGGGTCGCCGGCCGTCCTGTTCATGACGACGCGCTTGCCGACGTACTCGACCAGGAAGGACAGGAAGATGCCGGCCATGACGATGGCGGACGTCGTCCCCTCGTAGCCGAGGGCGCCCAGGCACTCGTTGCCGAACATGAGCTCGGCGTGGGTGTACAGGTGGATGAAGGCGGTGGAGATGATGATGCCTGTGCCGAACTGCTTGAGGACGAGGAAGACGGTGTGCGTCTTGGTGGGCATCCACTTGATCATGAAGATGGGGAAGTAGACGCCGAAGGCGCTGGTGACAAGGATGACGAATAGGAGGCCGATGCGCAGCGGGATGTTGTAGTCGCGGTCGACCCGTGCGCAGCTGCGCGTGCCGCTGCCGGCGCTCTCGCTCTCGCCGGCGCCGACGCAGTGCTCGACGCCGGCGTGGAAGTGGCAGTTCTTGCCCTGGGGCTCCTCGCCTCCGGTGCCGTGGTCATGGTCGTGGTCGTGGTCGTGGTCGCCGTGCTCGGACTCGGCGGCCTCGGCCACGATCTCGACGTCGTCGCCGTTGGGGGCGATGCAGAACGTCTCGGCGCCGTGGGCGTGGCAGTCAGTGAAGGCGGTCGGGATGGCGGATGCGGCGGTGTCGGTCGGCGTGGTCATGACCTGGTACTCCGAGGTGCCCCACATGCACATGCTGAGACGGGTCTGTCAGTCGCGGCTCTCCGGGTCGCGCGGCGAAGTTGGACTTACACGGTGACGCCGTGGAGATGGCAGTCAGAGACGGCGGTAACGGCGGGGGCGGGGGCGGCAGTCGTCGAGGCGGGCGTGGACGCCGGGGCGCCGGCGGGCTCAACTTGCACCTCTCCATCGCCGTAGAAGCAGTACCTGGAGTAAATAATGAGCGAGGTGATGGCAAAAACGATGTAGAGGGGACTTACAGGTCGGCGGCATGCTTGTGGCATCCCGTGTAGGAGCTGGGCAGCACGCCGGTAGGAGTAGCGACGATGCTGAACTCGGTGGTTCCGGCCTTACAAACCCTGTGATGGGTGTTAGTGGCTGAGCGACAATATATGCTGTCCTTGTATGCATAACAACAACGGCTTCTCGAGTAGGCTGCTACTCACTGGGTGGACGAGGATACGGAGCACTGGGAGATGGCCGTGGGATCGGCCTCTGCAGCGGCAGTGGTGCTGGCGGCCGTCTGTCGTGCGACGAGGGAGGCGGAAGCGGTGCTCAGAAAAGCCGCGAAGGTGGCAGCAGCCGTGAACCTGGCCATTGCGAGGTGCGGTCTCGACGTGGCCGTCGGGAAGACAGTTGCCGAGAAGCGGACGAGGACCTTGTCTGTGCTGAGTCCGGGTGTTTTATGGGAGTGTTCAGGATGAAGGCGGCTAGGGCGAGGTTGGAACGACCCGGATGGGTGGTGGGCGTAAGCACCTTGAGAAAAGGCGAATCGGGTGCCGGGGGGAAATGCCGAGCTGGCCTACCTTGGGGGTTGAGAGAGACCCGGTGGGGAAGACGGTCTTGAGGGAGAATGAATCAAGATGATGGGAAGGGTAATGGTAAAGGGTTGGAAGAAGAGATTTCGGAGGTTGGAGGATTAGGAGGAAGAGGCAACGGACGGGTTGGGCGAAATAGGGCAACGAACAAGTACGGCGGATGGGATCCCTCCGTGGGTAAATATTGAGTGAATTGTCAGATGGATGCATGTATCGATTGCACTTTTGTCTCTCCGTGTACCTCTGAGGACATCGTGCATGCCGCTGGCGGTCGATATTCCCCTTGCTTCGGCACCCGTCACTCGTCGTTTTCTTCCTTTGCTTCATTCTCCCCTTCTTACGCAACACGGCAGTGTCCCCGAGCCATGCTTGCTAGGGTAGGGTTCTCCTGCCGTCTCCACGGCTGCGGCTTGGCTCCGATAGTCTTGGACACCGGCCGTAGTAGCGACAGGCCTTGGCCATTACATTCTCTTGTCCGATAATCGACATGGCACGGCCTCGTTGCCCGGAAGAGGAAGGGTGGGAAGCCGGGAGGATCGGGACCAACGGCGTGGCCAGGGATGAGGGTCGTTGGTTTGTTTGCTCGTGTGTGAAACGCGGGAAACAAGTGAATCTCGCGTCTTTCTAGACTGCATGTAGGTAATTAGGTGGTGTAGGTAGAGAAGACAAGAGAATGAAGCTAGAGAAAGAAATCAGAGCGAGAAGCGTAATTCGACGGCGGCCGTCTGCCAAGGCTGAAGGACCCGGCGCCAAGGCTGAGCGAACGAGCACCCGGATGGCCAGCAGCAGGGAAAGAAGTCGGCAGGGAAAGGAGTGGCTCGTTGTTTCCTAATCTCGCAGGCTCACCATACGGTAGGTAGGTAACTGGTCGGAAGGAAGCCGCGAAGCCCAGATGTACCTGTACGTACTGCGGACCCACATGCCCTATTTGGTAGCGGTGAGGTACGTACCGCCCCCACGTGCACCTTGAAATAAGAACCTTGATGGCCTCGTCTTTCGCATGCATGTCTGTCTCACTCTCACTCTCACTCTCACTCTCACTTTCATCCTCCGTCCTCACTCTAACTCTTACTCTCACTCTCGCCCTCACCACACCCTCTGACATTGTTTCTCCATCGTCCCATGGAAACCCCGCCAACCTTGATGGCTCACATGCGACCGCTGCACGCCAAGCCTCTATAAAGTGCACTGCTTCCAACCATCGTCGACCACATCGAGGCGACAGCCCAGCATCCTTCATCCTCGGCTGATTCTTTTCTTCCACCCGAACCAATCGTCAAGACAACCCGATCGTCTCCAGTAAATCCCCGGCCTTCTCTTCTCGTACGAGCCGCCGACGCCGAACATCGGAGCGCTTTCGTCTGCCAGTCTTTCTGACCCCTTCGCCTTTGCATGACATGTTCCCGAGTGAGCGCTGGTCGGATGGGACCCAGGGAGGGTGAGTCGTTTTCTCTCCCCCGGGCGACGGAACGAATGTCAGCACGGGATTCTTGAGTGGTGGGCTCTGCATGTGTTGTGCTGCGTCGTGGACGGGGCGTTCCCTCGTCATCCCGCCGTCTCCCAAGCATATCCTTCCTCATGCTCTCGTGAGACGCCCGTCAACCGCGCACCCGGTGACGAAAGCGCGTTGATACCCTATAGAACGAACCCTGGAGGCAGGTACGCCTGCAAGATGACCGGCGGCGCCCTGTGCCATTTGACGACGACTCAACGTGTATGAGTGCTACACGCATGCGTCGCATTTGCTTATTCCGCCCTCCCAAGCTTAACCATGCTGTCGGGTCTCTTTGTTTGCGTCCATGCCATGATGCAAACTCAATCTGCGTCACGATGCATTCATTGGACGAGCGAGCATGAGACGACTCGGTCGCAGCAAAAAGAAACCATTGCCGCATAGAAGCAATAAACGAACCAGGGGTCCGGGGTAGAGTAACCAGCAAGAGGACGGCCATGCTTGAAGATAAACAGCAAACGACCGCAGCCTGTCAACAAGACCCCGATTTGTTGATCATGTGTGATTTCATTTTCTATGCTGCAGTTATTACCCGTCCCCGTCCCATCTGAGGGACTGAATCGAAAGGACCAAAAGAGGCAAAACGCCATGGGGGCAGCGACAGAATCATGCGTGTGTATCCTCTTCTTCTATGATATCGACCGTTTCCCATGCCAAAAGTCCCCCTCCCAAGTCATGTTCGCAATAAAACTCCGCGTCATCATTACTTTCTTGCCCACCCCCACCCCTCCCGGTCGTAAACAACATGATGAGTTTCGCTCGACGCAGCTTCAGCCCACGCCCCTGGCCCGCTCAGAAAGCAACGAGAGCGGCGACGGCGCCCGCGGCGGCCGCGGCGCCGAAGCCGACCCGGCCCGCGGCAGCAGCGCCCTCGCCGGTGACGACGGTGATGGAAGCCGGAGGGGCGACGGTCACGCTGACGGTGACGGTGGGCGCCCTCCGGGTGGAGGCGGAGGAGGTGGTGGGCAGTATCGTGGTGACGTGGATACCGCCCGCGCAGTGCCACTGTTTCCCCAGACGTCAATCACTCCGTTCTCTTGTGTCACAAAACCCAGGAAAAAGAAAAGAAAAAAAATATTAGAAAAACTCCGAGAACGACTCACGTGGTCATTGTGCGCCTCGCAGCCCCAGGACTCGGTGGGGGAGGGGGCCAGGGTGTGGCTCCCCGTGCCCGGGGAGTGGTCGTGGTCTGTGGTGATGGAGACGGGAGTATACAGGGACCTGCTGGCGGGGACGACGGTCGAGCGAGCGCCGTCGCAGTGCTTTTCAAAAGTCTGGTTAGAACATCTTCTCCACGCTGCCAATGAATGCGTCGAAGAAGGCGTTGCCAAACCTCCAAGCAGGCGCTCAACGACGTGCATGAAGCGACGGGTCCCGACTCACCCAGTGGTCGCCATGCGGCTGGCAGCCCCAAGATTCGGTAGGTGACGGCGCCAGGCTCTCGCTCTGGGCCAGGGCGAGGGCCGAGAGGCCGAAGACGGCCGTGAACCGGGAGGTCCTCATGGCGGGCGGGGCGGTTGGCGTTTATGGGTTTATGTCGGGAAAGTGTGAACTTTGGGCGGTATTTCCGGAACCCAATGGCAGGATCGGATGGGCGAATACCAATGAGCTGATGCGGTCCGCGACGTGAGAGGTATTGGGAAAACGGCCATGAAAAGGCTCATTGTGGTCGAGGCGAAGTGTGACTTATATGCATGGTTGGTGCCCCCCCCCCCCCCCCC